>JAVJIF010001337.1:0-32522 GCA_038442645.1 Agave tequilana | reverse complement strand
CCCCCCGCTATGGTGCTAACGAGTTACTGGACGCTGGTCTCCCAAGATACAACAGTCCTTTACGGTATTTGGATAGCACTACAAATCACTGTACGGTCGAACTGTAGTTAACCAGTATCTTCACAGATTATCAAAGTAGCAGTACCAGGACAAATCTCAGGGAGAATATTTGTCTTTATATTAGAGGACACCCACTATAGAGAAGGAGGAAAATAGAAGAATATTCTTCTTTAGAAGTCACAGATTCATACATTAATTCTATTAAAGAATCTGTTGAATTTTCTGAGCCTTCTTTCAGAAGGAATCCACTTCGAAATCCGAGTTGCAGAAGAAGGGAGAGAGAGCTTTTTTAAAAGTTGCAGAAGAAGGGAGAGAGAGAGCTTTTTTAAAATGGAAGAAATGAACGCTATTTATAGCGCTTCGGGAAGGGTAGAATCGTACTTTAGAGTCCTTTGCAACAGTTTGTTTGAACTGTTGCAACGGATCGTTCCAGACAGGAGCCGCACAGCCCCTAGTCGCGTGCAAAAACTCCAAGTACCCAGATGACACACACTTTATTCCCATTTTCTCTATTTAAACACTTCAAACTTTCATCCCATGTCTAATGTGGGACTAAATACTTTTAACTACCTTTAGTCTCCTTTTGACTTTTGAATTATGCAAACTTTAGACTTGAATATCTCATTCATTCAGAGTCGGAATTGAACATGTGAATAAATCACGTTCATCCCAATGAAAGGATAACACATTCCAATCATTGTGCAATTGATTCTATCAACGGATCTCGCCGTAACTCAACTCAAAGATTCACGTTTAATTCTTCATATTTCCCGACAAATGTAAATGTTCGTAAGCTAAGTTGGGTAAGCGTTAAATGCAAATCTTTTGCGTGAATTAATAATGATGGTATGTACTTAGTGACCCCAAGTGCAAAGTTATTAGAACGACCTTGGTTGCTTGAACCAAAAGAATTAGAAAAGAAAGTGGGATCCGCAAATAACTCTTTTTTAGTTTTGAATCTTTTCACTGTTTGTATGAGATGTTGAAAAAAATCAGGCCATATGAAATTAATTGTCAACTTTCTTGTTACATCAATTTTTTTTTTTATCCAAATTCATTCTAAGCTAATCAATGGAAAGAGAAAGAAAGAGTGACTGATGTTTGATGGGATTTAGAAGAAGTATTATTTCGTGTTCTCTATAAAAAAAACAAACAAATAGTTAGAAAAAAAAAAGAAAGAAATTTTTGTCAAAGACAACTGAGAATTATAAAAATATTGCAATTTTAACATTTGGAATTTTGAATTTGCAATTGTATTTGCTTTTTCTCTCTTCGCCATATTCAATTTATTATATCATATCTCCCTATCTAATATTGATTTTGACATTTTTATACAAGACAATTCTATATTCGCACCATGTTTAAAATTGAAAGAGGATGCTCCCAACCATATCCAATCCGTTTGTACCCTTACCCAGAGTCAAGAGATGGGAGCAATGGAACTCAAAGGAAACCTCTTTTTTCAATTGAAAGTTTTGCTATTGGGTTTCCCACTCACCCCACTATCCATTAATTAATCGATTGATTAAACTTAACTAACAATAATAGTATTGTTATTATAATTATTATTGTCATCGTTCCACATCTAATTGCCTTTGAAGCCCGTATTGAAATTCTCCGCAGAAAAGAAATCCGACATCGGAAACAAAAACCCACGATTCTAGAGGCGAGAGTCGCGGGATCCTCGATTCGCTAATCTTGTACAAAAAATATCGACAAAAATCCCATCCTTTTTCCACTCGCCGTCAAATCTCGACAAAACAAATCTGAACCCTAGAAGGTTCGGATGTGGGGCGCTGCGTCACCTCAGTTCGCGGGTCCTCTGCCTCCTGCTAGAATTCCAGCACCTCGCGCCGACCTATGAAAGCGCCAGATTCTTTGAATCTCCTCCACTTCAATCCCCTTTTGGTGAGGACTCCCCCCTTTTGATCTTTTCTTTTTTTAAACTTTGGGGGTTTTTTAGTGGGATTTAGGGTTTTGTGGATTTTGAAGGGGGTTGGCTAGAAATCTTGGAGGTAATCTTGCTCTTTGATCAGTCAAATATTCGATTTTTGTCTTTTTTTAGCCAATGTGTTTGCAAAAGATCTTAGCTTTTTCCCCATTTGGACTTGCAAATATAGTGGTACTAGCGAGTGATTGATGGTTTACGTGTTGAATATTGTGTTTTCTTGTTGCTGTTGTCTGATCTTAGACTCTGTTGTCAGCTTTCTGTCATTATGATTGCTTCCGAACACTGGGGCACACAAATCTTAGTGTTTGTCTTTTTAAGTTTTGAGATTGTCGGATGATTTGAAGTCTTTGCAAGATTTCTCTGATGCAAACTTCCTATTGAGTTTCTTGTTTCTAATGATTTTTGTATTTGTATAGACATGGTTCCTTCTCTAACCGGTGTTTTTATTTTTTATCCAGTTCTTTAATTATTTAGATTATCTGTAAATATGCATATATCTGCAACCAATAGACTCGTCTATATATGTTGTAGATTCTTGATGCAGTTTCTGATTGAGTGCCTTTTCCTATTTGTGTAGAAATTGGGGGATACGAAAGAAGGGATGGCATGGACGCAAAAACTAGGCACGTTACTGGTGCTTCTTTTTCTGGGTATGTATTTCTCTGTGTAAGTACTGTGTTATTGTTACATTATTACATTGTTGTTTATATTCTTCTTCTGATGACCCATCATTGAGTTGACTGGAGCAAAATGATTGATATAGTCAACCCCAAGAACTGAAATAAATGATTATGCTAATGAATTCTAGTTACCTGTATTGAGTGAGTACTCATTTTAGTCATTCCAGAAATTCTGCAGATAACACTTTGATGCTCGTTCTTGCCTTTTCTCTTGTTCATCATTCTTGTCCTCTTGTTTTAACATTTTTGACGACTTCTTACTAAACTGTTGTGGGTTTCGCCCCCTATGATTCCTGAGAACGTGTTATGTCCTGTCTGCCAGTCAATTGCTAGTCTTCTTGAGGCATATACATCTTACAAGTCGTCCAAATAATACCATGCAATAATTATTCGCTAGAACTAGAACAGATTTTGCAGTTGGAATCTAGAAAGAGGAATGATTAAAAGCTGATTACTGGTTATATGTCCATTATGTATATCTTCATCTTAATGATGTTAAGTTATTTCCTGTTTCTTCTATATGTTGCTTGGCATACCTATCAGTTTGGTGTTTGAGACTCCAACTCTGGTTGGGCACTTGATGTCGTATCTCCTAACTCAAAAAATTAGGGTCCGACAACACTTTTATGTGCCTAAAACTTTTAGATGCCGTTAGCATTTGACATTTCTGATTTATATCATTACTATAAGATGTATATCTGATTGAATAGAAATTTGGAACTATTCCAATTTGATATGCGATTTTCTTTTTTCTTAAGCATGGGTAGACCAGTGCTGAAGTGAATTAGGAAATTTAAATAACGAATGAATTAATCTTAGTAGGTAGCAAACAAATTAGCATGATTTCAAATTTTGACCAATTTCGATATATATTAGCAATATCGTATTAGTTTTGATGTTTCCCGATACGATATTAACTGATAATATCGGCCGATATCAGAGCTAACTGATATTGCTGATATTAATGGTGGATATTGACGATATTGATGTTAAAAAACCATTTGCCGATACCAATACTGATTCCAAAATTTTAAACCATGAAAATTGGAGGAGTATAACACGTTGGGTTCTTTGGCATTGGTTTCGGGACTAGGATTCTTCCTGAATAATTGGGAGTGAGAAGAATCCTGGAAGGATCAGTGTCAGTATATGTGCACTGATAAGCGTCCGACACTGTAACTCTCCCATAGTGAAGACACTAAGTAAAGCAGCTTACCTGAAATGTTTTATACACACAATTTCACCCATAGTGTCTAAGACATGTATATCTAACCTATTTGCATGTCCAATTTACCAAAGGATTTCTCCCCATTCTGTATCCCCCATTCTGTATCTTGAGCTGGTTCCATAGTCCTAATGCATTCAAAATTCAACATTCAGCATTCACTGAAAACAAGTATTCTTTATTTGATGCTCCTTTCTAATTATCATCAGTGAAGAAAGTGCCTTTACACAGGTAATGGCCTTATAGAACCCTGGGGATGTTAGATATCAGAACTATAATGCACAAAGCTATTATGAGCTACACATGATGTTTCTATGATTATCAGACTGATTGTAGTTGGTTGTTTCTAGTGTTAAAACCAGAGGTTGTATCTTCCAATGATTTCTTTCACTGTGAAAGCACAGTCAAGAATTGGGCAAAAGCCTCGGGCAATCATGGAGTCAAAGAAGACAAATTTACCTTAAAAGATCTATTATTTTTCTTGCATGTCCCTAGAACAGGTGGGCGAACATACTTCCATTGGTACGTGATTCTGATTGCTTATGGTCAAAGAAAGTTTTCAGATCTTTTGCGAAGATCCACCTTTTCACAAGTTACTAACTGATTTTGTTACTGGCAGTTTCTTGAGGAAGCTGTACACAAGTGATCAGGAATGTCCTCGGTCCTATGACAAACTGCGTTTTGATCCTAGGTTATTCTCCTCCTCTAGTTATTCTTGTTTCAGATAAGCCTAAAACCTTGCATCATTTAAAAACTTCTTTTCTTTGACATTACACACAGACATGTTATTGATTATATGTATAAAAGTATGTTGCATGATTGAATTTTCTGCTTTCTTTCCATGATTTTTCTTAATTTTTTTTTCATATATACTTGACTATTGTGCAGGCTTTTAACTTATTTTCAGGCAAACTTTTAGTTTTCCATCCTCAGAATCAAGTTCTTTCCATATATTGTGCCATGTAATTGACAGTCTTTAAGTGGGTAGTGTATTTTATATTCGCTAGATTTCTGGGCACGTGCATGTTCAAAATTTTCTTTTTAGTACATGTTATCTAATGATATAATTATATTAAGGATGATTCCAATATTTAAAAAACTTTAATGGAAAGTTAGTTATTTTATTTTATGATACTTCACTATTTTCTCAAGATGTGAGGCCATGATACAGACATGAGTCTATAAGAGGACAAAAAAAGGATTTGTGTTTTGTTAATAGATATTTACCCAAGCTATATTTTATATTTTATTTTTATCCTTTAGGACTTGAAGTAGGGTTCCAATCATGAGCTTTGCATTAGTTGATCTCAGTAATTGACACATTGAATAGCTTGATTTTATTTTGTATGTAGGAAACCGAATTGCAGATTGATGGTTACGCATGATGATTACAGTTGATGTCAAAACTACCTGAGGGTAGAACTTCGGTGGTGACAATATTGAGAAATCCAATTGATCGTGTCTTTAGCACATACGAGTTTTCTGTGGAAGTTGCTGCTAGGTTTCTTGTGCATCCAAATTTAACTTCAGCGACACAAATGTCTGGACGAATTCGCCCTAAATCCCGTGGAGTAAGTACATTGGATATATGGCCTTGGAAGTACTTGGTTCCATGGATGAGGGAGGACCTATTTTCTAGGTAATTTTCTCTATTTCATCATTCAGTGCTGGTAACTTTTACGTACTGCTTGCATGTTTTAATATTTAGAGGGATGATCTAATCACATGCTTATGTTTTTGGCTATTGAGTTTGTTTTGATTGCTTTGTAGTATTGAATTACCTTTGCAAATGTTTCATTATATCATATGATAATTTTACTTGGATATGTTGTTTCTTGAGAATCCCCTTATTTTTGATTTCAGAGTTCGAAGATAAATGCACCTTGCTTACCTGAAATAAATTTTAGACTCGTCTGTGCATCTAATTTAGTAGATATAAAGGTAGAAACTCCATTTGGGCCTGCCATCAAGTCAGGTCTTGCTTGTTTTATTTTCGTTTTCTTCATAACAGTGATAATTTCTTTTATATGAAACATTGGATTCATAACATCAACTATTTTTTTCATAATGTTTGATTAAGTAACTTTCACTACCTGTATCTTCTTGTAGCTGACCAAAACCTTGAGATAAAGGCTTTGCTATTGTCAATAGTTTTCCTATACAAATTAATTGTAGACCCCAAAATATATAGAACGAAGATACCTATGAAAATCCTGGTATGTTAGACATATATTATCATGTATTTAAGAATTAACAGTATGCGCAGCTTAGTTTCTTCCCCCTTCTCCTTCATATATTGCTAGAAAATTGACATGAAGCTGGTGTTATTACATGGTCACTAACATAAGGCGTCACATTCTGTCCAAATTGTTTGCAATGGAGGGCTTCTGAATATTTGACACAGAGAAAACAACTATTCATGGGTCTGTGTGCTAATACACATTACACATGTCTTAAATAGCAGCGTAAACTGTCATATAACTAGTTTGATTAAAGTAATTTTGGCCTTTTACCTTGATATGGTTATGATGTGAGATTTTCCATACAATTTATTAATATTGAAGTGGAAAACTGAGATCATCTCAAGATTATGATTCTGTTGGAAGGAAGCCAATAACCATTCTTGATATTATGACTTGATATGCCGTTGGATGTCCTTAGACTATTACTACTAGGTGTGGGAGATATGAAGTCTCTGTGTGAGAGTACAATAAGTTAGGTTTTTCTTGAGATTATGATTTCATTGGGAGGAAGCCAACAACCATTCTTGACATTATGACTTGATATGGCCGTTGGATGTCCTTAGACTGTTACTACTGGGTGTTGGAGATATGAAGTCTCTGAGTGGGAATATAATAAGTTAGACTTTTCTAGAAGCAGATCCTATTTGGCAACACACTGGTGGAAGGGTTTGTCTTGACAAAGATCAACATGTTTCAGTCAGTCTTCATTATTGAATACATTACGTTATCGCCAATACTATAGTATAATTATCTCTGTGGCTCTAAATCCAGAAAGGCACTTATTAACTGAAGAGAAATTCTGCAAACATAAATAGATATAGCTTGCCAGATTGAATATAGCATGTCTTACATAACACTAGTGGAACTTAAGGGGAAAAACCCATCAAGGAACGGTGATTGCCATCTATTTTTCCCATGAAATGGAGCCTACAATGGGGAAGAACTCAATATAGAGAAGTTAGAGAGGTTCTCACCAAAAGGAGTGACCAAATTTCGCTGCCGCATTGTCAAGATCATGTTATTGTCGATCTTTTTGGTGATTAAATTCCTGCCCAAAGCAAGCTTGGGGGTAAAAGGTTCCATGGGACATTGATGGTCATTTGGTGTAAAAGGAAACCCTTGCTTTTTAAAGCTTTTATCTAATGAAACTCTCTCTATAAGAAGGGCCTCACTGAAGAGGGAAGATGGTATCATTTGATATAGGGTATCACATCTATTAAGGCTTAAGGAACAATGTTAATTTATGAATATGTTAGATTTATGTATTCATTTGAGACAGGTGCAATACTCTCTCTCTCTCTCTCTCTCTCTCTCTCTCTCAAAAAGGTGAAAAATGATCGTTTTGATGCTTATTATCTATGTTAGATTTTTGTATACATTTGAGACAGGTGCAGGACTCTCTCTCTCTCTCTCCACACACACACACACACACCTCACACTCACAACAAAAATAAGGGGAAAACGATCTTTTGTTATGCTTATTAGCTTTTTATTTGATTTTTGGGCAGAGAGATGTTAGAAAACTTGTAAAAAGTAGATGGACCAAGGATGTTGGTAATCCATACGACATGGAAGACATGGTCATGCCTTTACATGCATTCATCAATGATCCTATAGCTCATGAGATCATTCACAATGGAGCCACCTTTCAGGTATGCTGTATGACTTTCAAATATTTTGTAAATTTAATTGAGCAATTGCTTTGCATTGTTCTTTTCTCTTCTAAATGGTTTATCAATAATTAGTGAAATTGATGTTTGTAACCTTTCCTATCATAAGTGGGTTTAATTATACATGGACTTTAACATTCTTTTGACTGATGAAATATTTGTTAGCCATGATAAGTCTGTAAAATGAATACAACACGAATCAAGTTTCACTATTCTTGCGTTTCAATAATGCATAACCTGAAGAAATATCAACCAGTACTGATTCTTTGTATTCTCTAGAACTATCAGCTGTGTACTTGCAACTACAAATGTGGAAGACATACATCATAATAATTTTATCACAGAATTGAAATTATTACCACTTGTATAAGATGGTAAGAAGTACGGTTAGGTGGTCCTACTGGTTTTGGTCATCTTGGAAAATCTATGAGTGAAATATGAGTTATGATATTGATATTCGGTTTGTTTTCCCTCACTCGTGATTAGGATTAACAATTATAATAATTAAGAAACATCATAAAACCCTCCACGGCAGAACTTGTAGATACACAAGCAAACTGCTATTCTTTACACTATACATGTTCTTGCTAATCAGTAACTTCGGAAGCAATACAGATCATTTCATTGTATTGGTCTTATCTCTTAATGTAGTAGACCACTTTATTGTTTATATTTTCCCTTCTAGTTAATAACCTTGGACTTCCTACAACTCATTCCATCCAACACCCCCCCCCCCCCCCCCCCAACACAAACAACCCACACATAAAAAAAAAAATTTAAATAAAAAATAAACCCACAAACACCCCCACACCCCCCCAACACCAACAAGACCAACCAAAAGGAAAAAAGGATGGAATCCTAGGTCCGCGCTTTTTACACTTGTGTGATTAAGGGATAAAAAGTACTTTCTGACCTTTTCTGGTTCTCTGTATTGCTACTTTTTGTTTTAAATTAGTGTATAGAATATAGATCATCCTTTTATGTATCACTAGTTCACTCAGTCCTTTTTCTGTATCACTTGTTCAGTTCTACTTCAGATTTGATGCAAATGTAATTGCCCCATTCTTAAACTGAATTGATTAGCCCTTCTTTTGACTCTCTGTTGAGGTTTTGTTGTGTCTGGGTATCAAGTACACTGCATGCATTATCTAGGCAATACTTAGGGATACCGGCTCAATTGTTAAAAGATTTTTGGGTCTACTTTAACGCTTGTTTAATTTTCTCCCACTAGTCTTCTCCCTTGCCCCCAAAAAAAGAAAGAAAAAAAATTGTTTAATTTTACATTTCTGTTTCATAGAATACTTTCATCTTGTTATTCTGACCGACATGCTTTGCCAGGTAGCAGGGCTAACAAACAACTCTTATATCAATGAATCACACAAAGTGCGTCATTGTGTGAGAAAGCATTCGGCACTTGGAAAATATGTACTTGAAATTGCAAAGGTGTGATATATGCAATTCTAGATCATGCATGTTGTTATTCTGTTGATAATTTGATATGATCATCTCAAAGCATAGTGTATGTTACCTGTTACTTCTACTGTTGCAGAGTAGACTGGATCATATGTTATATGTTGGACTTACTGAAGATCACAAGGAGTCTGCAACTATATTTGCCAATATGGTTGGTGCTCAGGTACTTTCACAATCAGAAGCTTTAGGCTCTCTGCCTGAGCAAGAGGCATCCAGTAAAACAGGTAAGACTTTCAAGAGGAGCCAATCTGGGCAAAATTATTGCATATTGACTCATTTATTTTTTTTTTGCACTTTTACGTGTGTAGCTTGCGCTTACATTCATATGCATGTAAACATGTATGATTCATGAAATTCTGGATTACATGAAAAAGAAAAAGGTTGCTATACTACGGGCTTGCTTGTCGTAAGTCGCACTCTTTTACAGTTGTAAGTGAGTTACATACGAGTAAGCTTTATAGTGTTTGATTGGTAATGTAAAATTATAAGTAGGAAAGTGTATTATGTTTATGGTGTTTGGTTGTTGTAATGTGTAAGTTGTAACTGAAAATTTGACCACAAAATCAACTGTTTGGTGATTTAAAAAATTAAATAATTAAAAATAAAATTAAAGTGAGAATAATAAATATAATTTAAAAATATGAAATATTTTATATTAAATATTACTAATCTAAAAATCAAGTAAGAATTAAAATTAAGTGTAATATATTATATTAATTTAGTAATAAAAAAGATTCTAATATTGAAAATTATTGAATTATTAATAAAAATTTTAATCTAATAATTAATATGTAATCTAATAATTAAAAAAATTTATCATAATCTAAAAATTAAAAAGATTAATCTAATAATAAAAAATATTAATCTAATGACAATTAACTGTCAGCAATACAAATTTGCATGACTACAAAATTAACTGTTTGTGTTGCAGGTGGGTTGTAAGTGGTATTTGCATGACCACTGAACTGTTTGTGTTGCAAGTGGATCGTAATTGGGATGTAAGAGCATTTTATGACTTATGGTTCAAACAAACACTGTAAGCTGTAAGTCGCAAGTGAACAAACACACCCTACATGTAACTGGCCTTTAAAGTTCGTCATCTAAGCAGTCAGCCATAGTATAAATTTGCTCATAAGCACTTGGTTGTGAGAGATAGGTTATCATGTTAGACTAATTTACTCTAGGTAAGGGGTTTATTACTTACGAAACAGAAATCTAATGCTCTTTTGTGGTGTAAGTGGCATTTCACATAGATATTGCATTTGTTATGTGAGCACTGAGGCAGGTGAAATTGAGTTGCCATGATAGTCCATAATCTGTCTTAAATCCTATCCCCACTTTCTGCATGATGTCAGTGCATGGTGCAAAAGAAAGTGTTACATGTGAACATAACAGATGATTTAGTCATCAAAACAAGGTTACCTCTACTATGTAATTATGTGTGTGTCTACATGTTTTAGTTTCACTACTATGCTGTTGATTTAGTATGACATGGTTATTGTTATCTGGTTATCTGTCATGCCCATTTTTCTGAAGTTGACAATCTTGGTTCCATGTTTATAGTTGCCTGCATGTTTCCATGGATAATTATATAGGATTTATTACTTTGTATGCATCAGTGATAATTACCTTGCGCTGTAGAGCTCAAGCTAATGACTAGGCTTTAACTTTCACCAGTACACTAAACTTAAATATGAGTAGAAGAAATGAAAGTGTCTCATGCATTTCTTTCTCAAACAGAAATGATCTCTGTTGAAGATCCCGAGGAAGGACCAAATCAGGATCAGGTATGCCTAGTTTGGAGCATGGTTCTCAATAGCTTACTGGTGCTTTGATTCATGGGTGATGTATTTCATATGTACCCTATCTTTTCATGATAGCATAGCATCAGCAGCCAACATGCTGGAGAAGGCCGTTCTCCAACGGATGCCGATATAAAAAATCAAAGTGTAAGCTTCATTTTATCTTTTCAATTTTTTTTAAAGAAATGGACTTTGTCTTTCTCTCAGTTTAGTTCACCATTCTTTTCTTGTACTTTTTCCATTACTATAGTGTTTCTCCTACCTTTGGCTTATATAGTATCACCATGTTTAGCAGATGACAGTTGGAGAACTGATGGAATCCTATGAGGTGTGTATCTCCTCTTTGCGAAAATCGCAAGGTGCTCGGCGTACCATGTCTTTGAAAAGAATTGCTCCTGCAAATTTTTCCAAGGAGGTAGGTGTTCAGAGTTTGTTCTTAGCAAATAAGGGATTGAAGTTTGTGGCTAGTATGCTTTTGCTGTTTTCCGATGCTTATTGGCGTTACAGTTGATTGTTCGCAGTATATAAACTTTCATAGCAGTTTCTAATGTTGTTTCTAGGTGGCAATTCTAAAGCGATTTACACCTCTAGACAACTTCTCAATGAAATTCAATTCTGTGACTACTTGCGTATGCAGGGCCTAAGCCTTTTCATCTCTTTGTTCTTAGTTGATGTTTCAAGTGAAGAAAATTGACATTGCTGATTAGAGATGGAGATATTGGACTTGAGAGCTAGCAAAGGGTTGCAGTCCTAGACATAATCATTGGGTTTGTTAATTGGATATACGAAAATTCTACTCATGTGAGAGGAACTTATGGGTGTATAGTCATATGGAATTCTGGTCTAGCAAGCAAAGTGAAAAAGAAAGGAACTAATAATTGAAATGTTTAAGCTCAGGCCAATTTATGTTGACAGGGAATAAATAGGAGGCAATAGGATGTATACTTGATTAAAACCTGAACCTAATTATATCAGGTTTCTGTCATTGGGTGTTTATATGTGTAGGAGGCTTCAGTGAGCAACAGTACTACCAAAGTGTTGCAGGAGAGGTCTGTTTAAGCAGAGAACTTTTGAATCAGTAATCCTCTGTATTGCTTACCATCCAAATTGGTTACTGGCATGCCGATTTGTAACATAGTCCAAACGGAAAGTTGGATATCTAGATAACTTTTCATTTCATCATTGATCATTATGTTTTTTAATTTTGCTATTTCTGGCAGATTGTTAGGTTGATCATGCTTGCGTTTCCCGTCGTAGTCAATATTGTTCCTCTTTCAATTTGTGCTGTAATACAGTCCTGTATCTGTGTCGGAATAGTTCAAGTAATGTCATCGAACTTAAGTGGGTGCTTTTGACTGACAGGCACGGCTTCTGGTTTCTGAAAAAGTTCTGGAGGAAATATTGTCTCTGAACAGCCTTGATGTGGAGCTCTACAAGCATGCTCAAGATATCTTCTTGCAGCAGCAGAGACATCTCATGCAAAAAAATCAAGTGATTTTGAAGCAGCAGCATGTTCACCTTTTATCTGGAGGGGTTAGTCCTAAGACTTTTGAATGTTCATATACCATAAATAAGTCTACACATACACGTGGTATTCAGAATACGTCACATGCGTATTGAGAAGAAAACCATAACATAAAACCAAGAACTTCCTTTCATACTTGCATTATGCATTGTATGAAGGGTAATTTACATAGAACCCCTGATGGTTTAAGGTCTTACACATGACCCCTTGAGGTTTAAAAGCGAACACCTTGAGGTTTAAAAGTGAACACATTAACCAGACTCAAGAGGTGGGCATCAGCTCACATGAAACTGGACACTCGACGGCCATTTTATTTTTTTTCAATGACCTGGCCAATCGAAATCTTTCAAAATCCAAACTTACACCCAAATTCTAACCCGCTCAAAACCCACTATAAATATAGATATTCGACAGTAGTTAGCTTAATATTTATAACTTGACATTAATTAGTTATCTAAACACGTACATTCTCATCCTTTATCATTTTCATTATAATTCATATCTATATTTATAGCGGAAAAGACTAGGCAATTCTCTCTGTAAACGCCGTGATACGCCATTTAAGTCCTAGGTGAGTTGTAGGGGGGTAATATGTTTGTTCTAAAAACTCCGGGGATTAATGTGTTTGTTTTAAACTCAAGGGATTACTGTGTTCGTTTCTAAACCTGAGGGGGCCCTGTGTGAGACTTTAAAACCTTAAGGGTTTCTTTGTAAATTACCCTTGTATTAATTTTGGAATTGATGCCTGTCATATAGTAAGCTGAGTTCGCAACATGCAACAAGTTGTTTTCTGTATAAGGTCTGTCTTTATACACTAAAAGGCAATGCTCTCTTCGCACTTAATGAAATGAAGAAATGGTCAAATTTTATGGTGTTTACACTTTTTATCTATTTATATAGTATTTTATTTAGCGTGTCAATTTTAATCAGAGGTGTGTTCATGGAGGCTGAGTTAGGTTTTAGCATGCATCCAGCCTCTTTGGTTTATCTCACAGCTCATTTTTCATTTTGTTGTAAAGTGAATTCTATTTTTGAAGAGACCAAGTGGCAGATTTGGTTTATTTAACTAAAGCACCTGTTACCTTGTAGTAACGACATGATTCCTTTTGCGTAGTATTCTTGGTTATCCCTTTTTGCGTGACCATGCGAGCATAAACTGCATGATCAATAAGTGGTCAGGTGATATCCCCGGCTGCTTCATGGCTAGGTGCTATCTTGCTCATTGCCTTTGGATTGACCCCCCAACCTCCTGGAGCGGACTGGGGTCAAATTGGCAGACAATTCCATTATGATGGGAGCTAGTTGGAGTTGTAATAAATAAGGAGCTGATATTCATATCTAATTTTAGTAGCCTAAGTCCAGAATATTCTCAGTTTAGAATTTAAGAAATTATAGTTTTTTCACGTGATCTGCTTATAATAAAAGTTGTATTTGTCACAGGAAACTCAAGAGGTGGGCATCGACTCGCAGGGGTGCACCCATTGGAAGATCTATTCTTTAACTGTTTCAGCTTTCTTGTTCATTGTTGTTATATTTCTAATTGTAACCATGAGGAGGAGATCATCCAAACTTAAGGTGTGAGCGTGTTGAAATGAAATTGTTGGGGAACAATTGATGTGATAGGCAATGACCTCATCTCCGAGCCAAAACCTTGCCCATTATATCATTTTGATACTTGTTCCCTATTTATTAAAGGAAAGCTTGGAGTCTTTTGTGTTGTATATTCCAAGAGCGTCATGATGCAAATTAAGGAGTTGGCTGGGAATGGATATGCTGGGGAGACAGTATTGGAGGACTAGTTGTTGGGTTGCTGGCGATGAATATACTCCAGGTGTATTAATTTGTTGTGAATTATGATCTTCATTCTACACTAACCTATGGGCTGTGGCCCCTGTAACCTGTGCGTGGCTAATTGGGAGCACAAGCAACATTTTAGATATGTTGATTACTTACAGTTGGATTTATATGGAAGGATGTTCGTTTGTCAGTGGCAATAATCTGAGTAAAATACAGAGGAAATGTTGTATCACAGCTTTTAAGAACCTGAAGTATGTATTGTGCGTGATGAGCTCTAGTTAAAGGCATGTAATGTTGTTATGTCCGCTTTGTTTGTTGTCAAGTTGATCATTACCCAACTGCTACCAAATTAAGTTCATGTTTTATCAGATTGAATTTAAGAAAGAAAAAGATTGTGAGTTCTAATTGAGGTTGGGCCGTCCATAAAAAAAATATTTGATTGTTCTCTTGGTTCCTTTTTTGGAAGGATGGCCCAATTGCTATATTTTCAAACAAATCTCAATTTAAGCTGCCAATTGCATGTTCAATTGGAGGAGAGACCGAAAATAGACCTTAAATGACACCAGAGATGACCATATTGCAACAATGATAACCTGCAGCAACAATTTTTTTTTTTTTGTGTGTGTGTAAGATATCAACAAATGAAAGAATGATGAGCCCTAATTACTAATTACAGGGGGCTTCATCTTTTACAAATTGTATAGAAAATTGTATGTGAACATCATCTCAGCTTCCCAAAGGGAGCAGCAACTGTACCAAAGAACTATGTGGTGTTAATCAATCTGCAAAAAAAATCGAGAGAATTTGCTCGAGTAATTCAGAAACTCAAAAGGTGTCTGCAGATGAAAGAAAGAAGATTCACCTGTGTATGACATGAATCTACTGGGACTGCTTTGGAGGCATCCATGTGGTTCAAACGGCAAGTCCCAGTGAGGATCTCAGGGAGCTCATCTTGTGTGTTCCCCTGCTTGCCGTTGGATTCATTAATGTGTGAACATTAGTTTCAGACACACAAAAACAGAGGAGCGCGAGCGCGCACACAGAGGTAAAAGAGTAACCATATTACCTGTATTAGGAATGCCATTTCGAACACCAAGCTGTTCAGGTAACATGGTACAGAGCAAGGCTGCAAAGAGTTGAACCAGGGACCTGATTGGGAAGCTATGATTAGATATTGGGAACTTGAAGGGGTTTAATATAGCATAGAGTTCTACAGTTACAAATGAACGATAAAGCACCTGGAAGTTCACAATGAAGAAAAATTTGCTGGTGCCGTGTGCGTATTTCTGCAAAGTCCAAATTATCTGTATGTAAACTGAAATGAATGCTCTAACTTTTGAAGTGCAATGACTGATAAAAACCTGAACAATGCTCCCAGGTCGACCACCAAGATCATCTTCACGTAATTTGATCCAATGAATACTCTATTTTTTTTGGATTATAGTCGAGAGAATAATAATGTTTTGATCTATAGAGAAACTGAAAACGAGGGTGCGGGGAAATTCATGTAATTTGATCCAATGGATTACAGTTTACATGTCATGACATGATCTATCTTAAAGGGTTTACCAGAGCTAAATTCATGTTCTTAACAAAAGATTAGGATTCAACAGGTGGTTCATGCTCAACCATTAACAGATGATGTCAATCAAGGTAGGTATCCTGCATTTTTGGCTGATACTTGTGTTGGGATTTGGGTCGAACAAATAGTCCCACATCAGTTAGGCGTGGGGATGGTCTTAGGTATATAAGGATTTGGGCAACTCCACCTAGAAGGCTAGTCTTTTGGGATGGTGCCCCAAGTCTTTCAAGTGGTATCAGAGCCATACCCGAACTTAGTCGTGTGTGTGGATGATGTCGACGATATAGATCCCCCAATAGCTCGAGAAATTTGGTGCTCCTGTAATGGGCTCGTCCGTACTTCACATAAGGCGTGCCCACATCGGCTAGACGTGGGTATATAAGGATTGGGCAAGGGACGGTGCCCCAAGTCCTTCAACTTGTAATTTATATCATAATACCCATTTCCTAATAGGAAAAAGGTCATAAACCTACTAGACTTTTGCCTCACAAGGAAGTAATTTGATATGGTACGGACTGATTAGGAGCACATCATGATCGAACATTGCCCTGTCCATGGTTGGTCATCTGTGATATCAATCAATCTGTCATTATCTACTCATCCAAGCATCAGCTAATTTTGTGCAGGTTGCTGCATTTGATCGTGCTGGGTCCAGTTAACCATCTTAATTAAAAGATAAGAATACAAGATAAATTTCAACATCCTGAGCCAGAAAATTATAACCACCAAGGCATCAAGGCTGGCATAAATTTATGATGGTCATAAAAGTTTGGTTAATTTTTTCATGGGAGCTTTGACTTGGAACTTTGCTCCACAACCAACACCATTTTATGGGCAAGGGTGTGACTGCTGACTGGTGGTAGTGATGCTGATGTCAACTAAGAAAAACTACAGGAAGGAGACTTTATGAGCATACTTGGATACATTAGAAACATATGGCAGTAGGTTAACATTTTTTTAAAAACAAAAATGGAAGGAAAAAAACTAAACAATAGAGAAAAAGGGTCCTAAATGCCTGAGAGAAGAAAAATATCCAGCCATAAAATTTCTGCAGTAGTTTTTAGTTCAGCGAAAAAATTTCATTTTCATAGAAAGAAAATCGTATGGATGACAAAGTGCCGCACTAAGTAAAGTCCAATAGTTGATCGTGACAATGTTAAAAAGATTCCAACCTTGCTCTTCTGGGCCAAAAATGATTTTTTTCTGGAGGGACATGAGAAGAGGTTTTACTACATCTCTGCCAGAACTCAGAAATATATGCATTGTAAGCATCTACAGAATGATTTGTTTTAAATGGTTAACAGTTCTATAAATAGGAGCAATTTTCTTTTATTAGGTTAGAGGACTCACAATGAGCAGCACATAAGTAGGCACTACTTGATGCATATAAGTATCTTTACAATGTGATTTCTTTTCAATAGCAAACATTTTGCCGAAGGACTTACTTCTAGAATTAATTTTCCACATGAAACCAGAAGTAGGAAGCTTTTGCTAAAAATGACTTAAACTCTGTTGTTGAGGATGGCTCTGGCACATCGAGCACCCGTGAATCAAGGACGCGAGCACGGGACACGTGTCCGACATGACACGGACACGGAGACATGATAAATCCTTAAAATATAAGATTTGGGGACACGGTGATATAATTGTGGTATGTGTATATTTATATACATATCAAAAATCGTAGTGATTAGGATGTGTTCTATTAAAAGTGAATGAAAACAAAATAGTTTCAAATAAAGTAACAAGCAAAACAAAATAAAAATCTTAAAAAAAAAAAAATCTAATTAATATCTCATCTAGTTGGTGATGTGTTTAGATTCTACTAACATTACTAACATGCTTAATTATGTTGAAGAGACGTTCTTTTTCATATCTATATATATGTGATTTGTAGATTATTTTTTTTCTATGTAAATGTTTAGCAGCACTTTACTCGTATTGGTTTTTCTGGTTGTATCTTATATCTTGTGTCCGCGCGCGAGCGCGAAAGTTTATATAACACGGATGGTTAAATTTTGAATTTATACCTACCTAATGAAATACATTTTGGTATCTTCTCTTCACGTCTCTTTCAGATTAATCCCCTGTTTCCTACTCCGACTGCGACAAGGTTTTTGTATCTTCTCTTCACAACTCTGCTCGTAAACTCAACTCCAGAGCCCACACCCTCAGTTTCTATTCTCCCTGTCTTTACTCTCACAGACAGCATAGAGCCAACAATGGCGCCTCTCGGTTTCGGCCGGCGAAATCGTGTGGCAGACGACGAGCCCAAGCTTGGCAGGAA
Source organism: Agave tequilana (assembly GCA_038442645.1). Taxonomy (NCBI): domain Eukaryota; kingdom Viridiplantae; phylum Streptophyta; class Magnoliopsida; order Asparagales; family Asparagaceae; genus Agave; species Agave tequilana. The sequence goes on along the minus strand of JAVJIF010001337.1, from coordinate 14,227 downwards.
GAAGATGAAGGCCATGAAAATTCAAGAAGACTATACGCCACCGAGGATGCCCAAGGATGACTACACCCCTCAACTCCCACATCGTCGGCATCTTCTGTTTCTTCGGAATACACACCGGCAACACCGCCATATTCACCGGAGTACACTGCGGCAACACCTTCACCGGAACACACACCAGCAACACCGTGATATTCACCAGAGTACACTCCTGCAACACCTCCATCTTCACCGGCAACCCTCCATCATCATCGTTTCTGCTTCCTGGGGGTACACACCAGCAACACCGCCTTCACCAGACTACACGCCGGCAACTCCTACACCCCCGTCATTGTCTGCTTCTTAGGAGTACAGCCCGCAACACCGTCATCTTTGTCGGAGTACACGCCGGCAACTCCCACATCATCGCCATTCTCTGCTTCTTGGGAGGAGTACACCCTGCGACTCCACCATCTTCACCAGAGTGCAAGCCGGCAACTCCATCTTTATCATCTTCTTCTTGGGAGTACAAATCTGCGACTCCACCATCTTCGCCGGAGTACACGGCCACAACTCCATCTTCACCGGCAACTTTGACATCTTCACTGATTCTTCCAGGAACTCAGCCGTCTGTTTAAATAGGCCTATGGCTAAAAATTTTGCTCTCTCGTACTTGTCAGGAGTCCAATGACTTCTCTAGTACTTTGCTAATATTTACTTGTATGAATTTTAAGCGAAAATAAATAAAAATACAGCATTTGGTATTCAGACGTCCTCTCTGAGTGTTTCTGTTTAAACTTCTTAAGCCGCAATTTGTCAAACAATTCCTGGATTACAAAATATGTAACAAAGACAAACAGATAAATATCAGCAAAACACATTTCTACGTACTTAACAAAAATCAATAATATCATCTCAGGTATAATTAGTGCAATCCCCATTGTAGCATGGCAAAACAATTTTATTAAAGGGGGGCAAAAAAAAGAAACCTGGGACAGATTATTCATCCAATACCCGCACAACAAGGGCATTCTTTTAGCTCCTGATACAAAGAAGGCAGCCATAGTACTACTGACTGAATACAGAGATACATCTCAGGTCACTTTGCTCCCCAAAAAAATTTAATTTTCCGACCGAATATGAAGCCGGAATATAAAAGCTTGGACAAAAAAAGAATCCCAAGAAGTTATATACCTAGGGCAATCTTGTGTGCCTCTGAGAGCCAGAATCAATCAGAAACATGTATAATCGAACATGTATAATCCAGTGTATAACTCTCCCAACTTTAGATCTCTCCTTCAAACTGAGATATCTCTCACCTATAACCACCTCCGTATGGCGACTGGTGTTGAGGGCCGTAGCCCCCCATGCCCATCATCGGGTTGTAGCCATCACGGGGCATGCCGGGACCTGGAGGCTGCATTGGTGCACCCTGATCCATGCCCATGTTCATTCCCATATCCATACCCATGGGCGGCTGGTTCATGTTCCCACCGTATCCTCCCATGCCCATGCCAGGGCCGCCCAAGCCCCCAATCCCAACACCACCAGGCATGCCCATGCCCATGTCGCCACCGCCTCTCATACCCATGCCGCTGCCTCCCTCCATGCCCATACCCATGCCACCCATCATGGGACTTGGAGGGGACGCAAGGCCACTTGCAGCAGAACGACCAATGCCAGAGCCAGATCCCATCGCTTTGCCCATGTGGATGGTAGATGTCACTGGAGGTGCAGAGCTTTTTGGCTCCAAACTTTTCTCCCTCCGATTGATTGCATCAAAGTCAACACCAATATCGGCCAAAGGATTAGTCTTAGCTGCAAAAGGTATCAATGTGCAATGCTATCAGAACTAGGAGGCAAAAGAAAATTTTCAACAATCTGATTATATATTAACTTCAAGACGGTAATGATGTGTTGAAAAGAAATGAATTGTATTAAGGATGCAGGACAATGCTATGGAAAAGTCAGCTGAGAACATACTGATAGATGAAAAAAAACAAGAAATATATACCTTTTTTTTAGTTTGGTTTTTGGGGGTTGGGGGGGGGGGGGGGGGGGGGGGGGGGTGGGGGTGGTTGCACTTACGTCCAGATATGTCTAGATTGACTAGACCTCGGCTCAATGTGTCAGCCCACACAGTTGATTTAGTTTCAAATTTTGCATTTGACGGCTGAGGTTTTGCTGTTGGTATCACTGAAACAGTAGCTGCTTGTGAAGAGAGAGGATCTGAGAACATTGACTGAGAACCAATGTGCAAATTTGCTGTCTGCATATTAGCTGGAGTTCTGGTTGAGCTGCTTGTATATTAGTTGGTGGTGCACTTTGAGCTGTTTGTGAAGACACTGGAGCTGATTGCCCTGATGGTTGGAGGAAATTCGATTGACTTGTCTGAATATTTGTTTGTAGACCTTGAGAAGCTGCTGGTGCTTGTAGCGCTGATGGCACAAGGAAATTCGTATGTGTTTGTGATCCTTGTAAACCCGCTAGTGCTTGTAGCCCTGATGGTACAAGGAAACTCGGTTGAGTTATCTGTGTATGTGTTTGTGATCCTTGTAAATCTGCTGATGATTGTAGCCCTGATGGAGCAAGGAAACTCGGTTGAGCTGTCTGTGTATGTGTTTGCGATCCTTGAAAACCTGCTGGAGCTGATACCCCAGATGGCTGTAGGAAATTCAATTGATCGGTCTGCATATGGGGATTTAGTCCTTGTGAAGCTCCTGTAGTTGATAATCCAGATGGCTGGAAGAAATTCATCTGAGCTGTTTGCATGTTCATCTGTGATTCTTGTGAAGTGGCCGGAGCTGATTGCCCTGATGGCTGGAAGAAATTCATCAGAGATGTCTGCATATTAGAAGCTGCTGGAACTGATAGCCCTGATGGCTGGGAGAAATTCATTTGGGCTGTCAGCATAGGGGTTACTGGCTCTTGTGAAACTGCTGAAGCTGGTGGACCTGATGACTGGAAGAAGTTCATTTGAGGTGGCTGCATATTAGTTGGGGATCCTTCAGAAGCTACTGGAGATAATAGACCTGATTGCAGGGGGGGATTCATTTGAGCTGTGGGCATATTGGTCTGTGGTTCTTGTGAAGCTGCCACAGCGGGTGGCCCTGAAGGTGGGAAGAGATTCTGTGTAACTGTTGGTGACTCTTGTGAGGCTACTGGAGTCGAAAACCCGAAAGGCTGGAAGGGGTTCATTTCAGCTGTCTGTGTGTGTGTTGACGATCCTTGTGCGGCTACAGGAGCCAATTCCCCTGAAAGCTGGAAGGGATTCATTTCATCTGTCTGTGTATTTGTTATTGATCCATGTGCAACAGCAGAAGCAGCTAGCGCTGATGACTGGAAAGGGTTTGTTTCAGTTGTTTGTGCATCTGTGGGGCAGCAGGTTGAGCTTCCTGTGATGGAAATGTGGGACCAGAGCCAGTCCGGGGGAGAATGGAATCAAGAATATCATTGTTGAACTGCTCCACAGGGAAATCTGCTGTTAAAAATGAAGGACTTGCAGAAGCATGCTGTCCATTAACATCAGTTGGAGCGTATGACAGACCGCCCAATGCACCTCCAAAATCAAAGCTAGAGAATGTTTCCACCTTTTCGGGTGCTAATGGAAGAGTTTCAGAGCCACCCGTCAAGCCAGAAGGCTGAAAGGAAGTGACATGTTGGAGGTGCTGAGGTTGAGCTTGAATATTTTCCTGCGGTAGAGCCTTGAAAGGAGCACCTCCAAAAGGATCTTCATCGGTCTGTGTTACAAGATCAAAGCGACAATCATGATTAGTTTAGAAGCGGAGAACACAGAGGCGAACAAGAAAAACAAAAAAAGTTGTTTAAAGACTTCACATAGCTGAGGAAGAGCAGTTCACGTTAAATAAATCCAGCACATATTTGATACATGAAAGATGTTTCAGTAAGTATCCAATCATGATTGCTCCCTTTCATAAGCAATAGGTATATTACCACTTAAAGTTGTGCTAGAACTTATTTAATAGTTAGAAGAGTTTGGAGAGTCGTGCATAAGGAGGGATCCAACTCTTTCAGCATTCAAACTTAAAGTATTGGCATTAAGTGCTGCATCAAATTGAAATGCAACATGCTAAATGTTAAAAATACCGGGATAGAAGCCGGGGAAGCCGATGAAGGGGCAACAAGAAAGTCTGCCCCAAATACTGAATTTGCCGATGCATCAGATTGAGAAGTTATGGAATTCGCTGGCACCAGTGCCAATGGATCTGCTGGATCTGATGCTGAAAACCCAAAGATGTCCAACTCTGGATTACTTGCAGCACGTTGCACAGCTAGTCAAGTTAAAAATAACCATCAGTTCTGAATACAGTTTTCATGCACTCACATTAAAGAAACTGGTAATTCATATGTCAGCAGGTATGAACTATGAGAAGCCTTTCATTCTTCTTCTTCTTCCTTTTTTTTGGCTTTTCCTCTTTTTTTGGCAATGTCTTTCATTAATTAATAAACCAAACAAAACATTGTATAGAATACCATAGTGCACTTAAAATGGTACTCTGATGATGCAGAACCATCTTGAAAATATCAAAGATATTTAAGAAGTGAACTACATGATCCAAGCTTGTAACCCATGCCCAAAAAATATCAAGATGAATCTTTGTGGGTCATGAACTATGATTGAAATCCTCCATTGTCAATCATAAGGAAGCAATCAATGCAAAATCCAGATTAAGACAACTTAGTGAGGGGCACCTTCACCTGAATAGTTGAATGTCAACATGAATTTCTTATTTCTCATAGCTAAAAGTACCTGCACCACCAGGAAGGTAATACAAGATTATTTCATTTGGGTTTATGGCTAATGCGTGAGATCAAAAGAGAAGTCTCTTGGTAAATGGAAACGTCACTTCTCCACATTCTCTGATGAGGACATCATGCCGCTTAGGGGCCGATTCGATCAAGTATACTTCAGGAAGTGACGCACTGCAGTTCTTTGTTAGATTGTATTTGTTTCAGATTTATTTGTAGTAGATATTTTCGTTTTAACTTTATTTTCTGTAGCAGGTGATCTTTTGTGGGCGTTTAGTACTACATCGGTTATTTCTCAGTAATCCTCTTTTGTAAAGCTTATATAAGACCCCATAAACTATTTTATTAGAATTATTGAATGATTAAAATTTTTCTCAAATTATCCAGTTTAATTCTTGAGTTTATCTGCTCTCGAATTTTGGGTGAGACGCCCGCGTAAGGAGAGAAAACCCAAAATTTTATCATGTTTTGAATTTCAAAATTCGATTACGATTTGAAGGTGATTGCGATCAAGGTTAGTATTACATCGTCTTGGTATCAGAGCCCTGGTTTTCAATTCCCTTCAAACATTATCTTTTTGTTCCAAAACTTCTTCAGCAACAAACCCCAGATCTAGTCTCAGATCCATTCAAAAAAAAAAAGGAATTCACTGTTCATTTACATTTCCAAAAATAAATAAAATTCCAAAATTCCCAAAAACTGTTCCTCCTCCTTCCCTCAAAATTCGACGGCAACAGCCACACCCAAAAGAGAAGCTTATGTTGAAGTATGTTCCACTGTCATTCTGTCAACAATTATTAGACAAGTGGAATCGATAGACTCAGAGGAACAAATCAGACACTGATTACATTGCTAAACTTTGATGAATATTTAAATCGGTTTGGAGTTATCCAGTTAGAATCTCCCGAACAGACCCTATCCAGGTTCAGGTCCGGTCTTAGGGATGATTATCGCCGAGAGCTCCTTTCTTGAGGCATCACGACTCTAAAACAGGCATATCAGCTATCACCGACTTAGATGAGTCTAGAAGATCCTATTTTAACCGAATTAACTTTAGGGATAACTCTAAAACCGTCACTGCTAACCAGCCAAGCTTTAACCGAACTCTTCCTATCCCAAAACTGCCTCCAGTTCCTCTAGCGTCAAACCAGCAGGTCCTTCTGGTGCAAAGCCCATCACATCTGAAAGGAGAATAGTTAGTGAATCAGGAAAAGTCAACCCAAGAACCCAATGCTACATATGTCAAGGATATGGTCACCTTGCCAGCCAGTGCCCGAGTCAAATTAAAACCTCTTTGTAGAAATTCCCATTGAAGATATAGAAGGAGAGGATGATGGAGAAGTGGTTGTGCACCAATAAGATGATGACTCAGATGCCTCTGTCGAAGAGTATAAATTCAATGGGTGCATCAGAACTGTGAAAATGATGAGCCTACCTCCTAATGTAGGCCGCACCCAATTAGGATTGGTTAGATGCACTTTAACCCAGCCTGAACCACTCAACAACTGGAGAAAGACTGCCATATTTCAAATTTGCACAAAAATTGACAACAAGAACTGCAAGGTAATAGTGGATAGTGGTAGTTGCATCAACGCTGTTGTGTCAAAATTAGTCACCACCTTGGGGATGAGACTGGTGAAGCATCCAAACCCTACAAGGTCACATGGATTGACACAACATCTATAAATGTTCAGAAGAGATGTCAAATTCCCATCCAGTTTGCTACATACATAGATAATGTGTGCTGTGACATATTCCCCATGAATGTTGGTCATATCATTTTGGGTCGAATATGGTTATTCGACTTAGACGTGACCATATATGGACGTGACAACCAATGTTCGTTCGTCCATAACGAAAAAAGGGTGAAGATTATGTCGAATCAACCGAAACCGCCAACCCGAGAAAAAGGGGTTGACAAAGGGAAAAACAAAGTGGATGTTCTAAATCCTGAAAAAAAGGGTGATAAGGGCAAATGTAAGATGGAAATGAATTTGATTAGCCACGATCAAATTGAAAAGAGCTTGCATAAGGGTTCTACTTGTTATGCACTCGTGACTCAAGAGGCTGACCGGAATATCAAGGAGCATATCCTGAGCATATTAAACCAATTCTGGAGGAGTTTTTCGAAGCCCTCCCACAAGATCTCCCAGGTGAGTTGCCCCCAATGCGAGACATTCAACATGCTATTGACTTAGTCCCAAAAGCAACTTTACCGAATCTGCCCCACTATAAAATGAACCCAACTGAACATGTAGAGTTACAATGGCAGGTAGAAGAGTTACTCGACAAGGAGTTCATCAAAGAGAGCTTGAGCCCATGTGCGGTTCCCGCACTTTTGGAGCCAAAGAAGAATGGTACATGACGTATGTGTGTGGATAGCCATGCAATCAATAGGATCACCGTCAAGTACCGTTTTCCCATTCCCCGTCTTGATGATATGCTAGATCTGATGTCAGGTGCCACAGTCTTCTCCAAATTTGATCTTAAGAGCGGGTACCACCAAATTAGAATCTGGCCAGGGGACGAATGAAAAACCGCATTCAAAACTAAAGATGGGTTGTATGAATGGTTGGTTATGCCCTTTGGACTGTCCAATGCTCCTAGCACCTTCATGAGAGTGATGACCTAATTGTTTCAACCATTTATCGGTAAATTCGTAGTAGTATATTTGATGATATACTGATCTACAGTTAAACTCAGGAGCAACATGTTGGACATCTGAGGCAAGTTTTATGTACATTCCAGACTGAGAAGTTTTATACAAATTTTAAAAAGTATGCTTTCTGTATAGACAGGGTGTTCTTCCTAGGATTTGTGGTGTCATCGAGGGAGTTTCCGCTGACCCTGAGAAGGTGAAGGTAATAACCGAGTGGCCACAGCCCCAAACGATTAGGGAAGTCAGGAGCCTTCACAGGTTAGCCACTTTCTACTGTTGGTCCATAAAGAATTTTAGTGCTATTATGGCACCCTATAACCGATTGTTTAAAGAAAGGGATTCTAGTGAACTCCTACCGCCTCTAAGGCTTTCGCTGAAATTAAGAGGATGATGACGGAAGCTACTGTAATGCGTCTCCCTGACTTTTCAAAGGCATTTGAAGTAACATGTGACACATCAGGACTGATAATAGGTGGTCTACTGAGTCAGGAAAGCCACCCCGTTGCTTATTTCAGCGAAAAACTAAATGATGTCCGACAACGATACTCCACATATGACAAAGAATTTTCTACGGTTATACAGGCTTTGCGCTACTGGATGTTATGTGTTACTACAGGAATTTGTGTTGTATTCAGATCATGAAGCTCTAAGGTATCTCAACTCCCAGAAGAGACAGAATGCGAGACATAGTAAATGGGTGGAGTTCCTGCAGGATTACACATTTGTTCTCAAACACAAAGCAGGCGTTGAGAATAAGATCGCTGATGCGCTAAGCCAACGTATCATGACTTTTGGTAACTATGAGCACAGAAGTGATTGGATTCGAGAGGTTGAGAGAGGAGTATGACTCATGTCCCGACTTTGAAAAAATTTATGTCACGTTACGAGACGGCCCTGTTCGTGAGAAGTACGATTTTCTCCTACAAGACGGTTATCTATTTAGAATCCGTAAGCTATGTATTTACCGCACATCCCTCCGAGATTTTCTCTCTTGGGAATACATGCTGGAGGTCTGGCTCGACATTTCGATCAGAACAAGACAATTGAGGCTGTGAACACCGATTCTACTGGCCGAGTTTGAAAAGAGATGTCGCTAAGATAGTTAGCCAATGTTGCACGTGCCAACTGGCCAAGCAACAAAAGCAAATTATCGGGCCTTACACTCCTCTTCCTGTAGCCAATTGCCCGTGGCAAGACGTGAGCCTAGATTCCATACTAGGATTACCAAAAACTCAAAAAAGGCACGACTCTTCCTAGTAATAGTCAATCGATTCTCGAAAATGGCTCACTTTATCCCGTGTTCCAAGACCTCAGATGCGTCTCGAGTAGCCGTCTTGTTCTTTGATAATATCGTCAAGTTGCATGGGATACCTAAAACCATGGTGTCCGATAAGGACATTAAGTTTGTTAGCTACTTCTGGAAATACTTTGGCACAAGATGGGCACCAAACTGAAATTCTCAACAGCCTTTCATCCACAGACAGATGGTCAAACGAGGTAGTAAATAAGACTCTAGGAAATCTCCTTAGGTGTCTAGTTGGAGAAAATTTAAAAACTTGGGATTTCATTTTGCCTATGGCTGAATTTACATATAATGAATCTATCAATAGGACTACGGTCTTAATCCTTTTGAAATAGTGAATGGTTTTAAACCCAGACAGCCAGTTGACTTAATTCCTATGGCTCATCATCATTTTAGGGTATCAGACTCTGCATCAGCATTTGCATCTCATATCTGTGCATTACATGAGGAAATCAGAGAAAAGATAATGAAAAATAATACTGATTATAAAGCTTCAGTAGATTTACATCGACCGATTAAGAACTTTTAATGTCAGAGATTATGTGATGGTTCGCATGAGACCCGAACGGTTTCCTCCAGGAACTGTGAAGAAATTACATGCGCGAAGCGCAAGGCCCTTCAAGATTCTCAAGAAAATCAATTCAAATGTTTGTGGTGACTCTCCCACCAGACTTTGGCATTAGTTGCACTTTTAATATTGAGAACTTGGCTCCATATAGAGGTACCTTTGATACCCCTTCTGACCCATTCGTGGATGAGCCAAGTCATGACCTTCTTTCTGAGAGCCCCCACTACCTCTACTTCTCCGTAAACTATCCTATGCAATAGAAAATATAGATTCTATCTTGAATGATCAGATTGTCTCTACTAGAGACAGAGGGACGCAACGCTATCTCATTAAGTGGAAAGGAAAATGTGATTCAGAAAATTCTTAGATTACTGAGGAAGACCTCCAACATCTTGATCCCGATCGACTGTAGAGCTATCAGAGCCAGCAGCAGTTCTGTCCTCCACACTCGACGCGGTCGAATCCTTTTCACCCGGAGAAAATTAATGAGGACATCATGCCGCTTAGGTTTAATCGAGTATACTTCATGAAGCGACGCACTGTAGTTTTTTGGCTTTAGATGGATTTTTTTCAGATTTATTTGTAGTAGATATTTTTGTTTTAACTTTATTTTCTGTAGCAGGTTCTTTTGTGAGCGTTTAGTACCACATCGGTTATTTCTCAATAGTCCTCTTTTGTAAAGCCTATATAAGGCCCCCTAGATTATTTTATTAGAATTATTGAATGATTAGAATTTTCCTCAAATTACCCAGTTTAATTCTTGAGTTTATCTGCTCTCGAATTTGGGTAAGAAGCCCGCGTAAGGAGTGAAAACCCGAAATTTTATCCTGTTTTAATTTCAAAATTCAGTTACGATTTGAAGGTGATTGCAATTCAGTATTACATCATTCTCTCTCTTCTCTCTCTCTCTCTCTCTCTCTCTCTCTCTCTCTCACAATACCATTTTCCACTCTCACTATTAACAATGGAGAATTTTCCCCTCACGGTCTTCTTGAAGGAGAAAAGTTCTGCTCATCATGCATGGCTTGGCAAACATAGGACATTTTTTTCTTACTAAACATTAGCGTCCATCATGCCTGACATTACATGCATGTCTCATGTACCTGATACTTATTTGGGCACATACAAACAAGTAACATGTTTACTTATATATGCATAAGTGAAGTGTGATAACCTTCTTGCAAGAATTATGATATATGACCGATTTGTTCCTTGTTTTTTATTCTTTAATATTGTTTTATATTATACAACCACAGATGCAAATAATATATAAATATGTCAACTTGCCATGTATATTCAGATACTCAAATATATTTTCAATTTGCCATGTCCATATCTCAAGGAGATACGCCACTTTTAACATCATGTCCGTGTCGGAATCTGACCCTCGGGTCTATAGCCAAAAATCATAGCTAGAACAACCTTATTTCATTGGCAACCTACTGGTGGGAAACTTACCTGTTGATGAGGTTAAATTACAGAACTAAAATAGACTTTTTCTCGACCAGTTAACTAGATCTGTCAGTTGCATAACCTTTTTCTCCTGCTAGAATTTCCATGGCCAAGCTGGGAATTAATCCGTCCAATTTTGGCTTCCCAACATAGCTGGTTGAGAAAGTATTCAATATTTCCTCAAGCTCCCAACACAGATCAATGAAGTTATGCTTGATGCCAACTTCTGATGGGAAAAGATTGTGTGGTAATGATAAAGATGCTGACTCAAAGAAATGGCATCTTGAGCAAGACTTGTAATTTGTCCTAGGGCTATCTGAATAAAGCAAGTTCATGATAGAGGTTTGATTCTCCTAAACTCCTAAAGATTAGACATCTGCAGCAATTAGAGCTCGCATCAAGCGGTTATGTGATAAATTTTTGCGCTATAACCTGAAGTCAGATAAAAATTTGACTTCAAATTTTATTGATCAAGGTTCCAACAAGGGTATGATTTGGTTAAGGCCTGGCTATCTATGATTATTGGGTTTTTGGGTTCAGCTATGTTTAAAGCCATACATTGCCCGATATTAATCACGTTAGTGTTAGTTCAGAATAAGCTCCAATGTTGTCAGTATATTTATGGTTCAGGCTATGGACTGGGTTAGATAGATTTTACAATGAGGATATTAGAAGCTTTTTTGACCAGATCTGAAGTTTGATTAGGTTCCACTCCAACATTGTCATAGACATGCCATAAAGCCTAGGCCTAAAGAGATATCTGATATACCTAAACCGGCACAGGCTGGCCTTATTTCTTCCTCCTAGACGGTTGAAATTTTATTCAATCTTCTATTCCATATTATCTCACACAGTTGCAGTTGTAATCAGTGACTTATAAGCAATATTGGATTTTGGATAAAATCATAAAATCCGTTGAAACTTAATTCTCTGACGTCTCTTTATTGTTAAGTAAAAATGAGCGAGGCATTGATTCGCAGTAAAACAAAATAAACCTGCTACACAACTTGACTGCCTATGCAACATATGATGGATCATTGCTCTTATACACCGGTGTGCGTTTCTGTTTTTATATCGTCTATCAAATCATTTCTCATAACTGTAAGGAAAACCTTGAAAATCTTATGATCCTGGTTTGATTCATAATATAAACCATTCACGATACTGTCCCATTTTTCTACGAACTGTTATGTTGGTGAGCAGTTACTAGCTAGGTATTCATTCTGTTTAAGATCAATATATTCTTAAACTTTTACTTCCAAAAGGAAAATAGTAAGTTAACAAATTGTTCTTCTCCTTAGACAAAGAAATGAAGAATTAAAAACATTTCTATTTTGGTAACATTGATAAGTCTAGTAGTGTATTTCTGATGGATACTAATCTATCCATTTGACAATGGGATTCAGTTGATTAGAAAGTCCCTTCATACCATGATTAGAAATTGAAAGCTCATTTATTCGTGAAGTGTCCTTGAATCCACTCGGTTACTAGCAAATTTAGATTATAAGGTCTTTCAACTTCACCTATATTCTCATATTCAATGTTTGGCTAATTGTCTCTATTGCTATATGCAATAACTGTGGGGCATCGGAAGTTGTGTATGGATGTTATCATCTCTTAGAAGAAAATGGGAAATGGGCCCCAAAGTATACCCCATCTCCGATACTTTCATATCACTGGCATGTGCATTTGCAAATGCCTTAAAATCTAGTGTGTATAATTAAATCTAGATTGTCAGATGTGTGTTTGGGGTTGAGGAGGATTGGGTCAACACATCAGGTCCATATCGGTTGAGCTGGGTTGATTCTAATGGATACATACACAAAGTCTTTGGGGGTAGGTTTTAGTCCATGTCCTAACCATGAACCCTGGAGACAATTTGGTATCAGCATAAGACGAGATTGGGTTGGGCCAAAGGGAAAAGTCCAAACCTAATTATGCATGCCAATTTCCACATTATATTATTTTTATACATATAAAACTAAAAAGTTTGTAAGCTAACCTGACAATATAAATGCTCTAACTAAGAATCTAATGAAAATCCAGCTAAAGAGTTGCACATGCTTGCATGAGAGTTTCCAATCTTTGATGGTTAGTTACTTAATTGCTATCCGAATATCAGAAATTTAACATCACATTTCTACCCTAAGCCATCAGTTTGATCTTGCCTTCTTTAAGACAATTATATGCCTCATAGCACATAAACATAATACTGAATGACTGGGATCTCACTCCGGTTCCTTCTAGCATACTCCATGCAATATGACCAATGCTTGCTACACATTTAAGGGCTTGAAATAAGAACACAGAAAATACAATGTCCATGAATAAACTGAAGAAATTTGAAAAGTACAGACCCCTAAACCAGATGATCATGCAGAAACATAACAAGAAATAATCGCATAATAGCATAGCAGTGATGAAGGACCACAGATCCTACTTTTATATTGTGCAGTAGTTTAGGATTTATCAAAAAAATAAAAAAGAATCTTGCATACTACATATTAGCTTGAGTTTTATTAGGTGTTAGATTTTATTTTTACTTGCGTTAGAGTTGAATTAATATTAGGGGTTTTGTCTTCTCATTTGGTTTCCTATAAACAATGCCCATGAAATAAAAGTTTTAGGTAAGTGGCGAGTGAAAAGGTTGACTATTGACCGCTGATTTCTTGTTTCACTTCTTCCTGAAAATTTGCATGTTCTCAGTCTATTTCTGATCTTCCAACTTCTGAACCTTGTCTTCTCTTTAAATATTTCCTTTTCAATTCTGGTCCTCTATTAACAATAACAATTACTTTATATGTTTTTTTCTTACTTCATTTGTCTTCTTATGCATACTTTATGGTGAATATTTAACTTTCAGGTTTCTGAATTCAATGCTTCTAGGTACTTAAAAACAGTAATTAAAAATCATTTTCATAGATGCCAACTAAAAGTTGATAATGAGTATGTCATACTACTTCTATATAGCACTGTTAAGGAACCATCTTCATGAGACTGTCAACAAATCATAAAGCTATATGTAATATAATTTGCAAATTGTGTTCATTATTTAAATTGTATTTCCATTTTCAAATATTAATATTTGAAAATTTATCACACAATTAATCTACTAGTTAGGCTAATCCAAACTAAGAATCAGAACCAGGTCTTGAAACCATGCCAAGGTCACGCTAGTAAAGAGCAGATACTCCCTAATCAGCTTTTCATGGAAGGCAGAATTTCATAGTGTGTCGTAAGAAGAGATAATCCTAATCCGTTTTCAGGAAAGATCAAAGTTTATGGTGGTATCCCCGTGGTTATCTTACGGACATACCTTGCCATAACACTTATGTGGCAAGAGAAGAAACAAATACCTAAGATCCCATAAATAGATGAATAACCTTTCTCAAACTAAACTAATAATATACTGAAAAAGAATTTATCAACTTTAGCAAAAGCATGAAATAATTTAATATGACAACTTGCTAAAACTTCTGATAAAGAAACTAATCAAAAA
>JAVJIF010001336.1:0-341510 GCA_038442645.1 Agave tequilana | reverse complement strand
TGTTGGCCCAAGAGGTTACACTCTCCATTTGTTTTCTTGGTTTTGATGATGACAAACCAAATATGAGCAATTTGGTACTAACAAGTTTGTTAAGATGAGTTTCAGGTTTTATACCATGTTTAGAGACCATTCGCTTAGCTATTGCAAGAACTTCTAAGTTCCACAAAGTAAGGAAGGCAAATTGCACATCAAGGAAGGATCATAGAAGAGAAGGCACTAGCAAGGCATTGGATGGCTCAAAGACTTGAAGATAGCACAAGAAGTCTTCATGTAATTTGTTTTTCAGTTTATAGTATGTTAAAGAATAGTGGATAGGTTTGAAGCTCTATCACACACGTTTTTTGCGCACATGCTCATTCCAAAATAATTTCTTATAAATTATACAAAAATATTTTGCCTACAAGTTTTTGCCTACAGATACATCTTTGTATTTTATACTATTCCCTGTTCAAAAGTATTTTTGTTAAAATCAAAATCCTCTTTGTTTTCTTTTCTAAAATTGATTTTTGACCTGATCCGGTCGACCGGGAAGTCGACCGAGTCTGTGTCAGTCTGGTCCGGTCGACCGGACCAGTCGACCGCGGTTCTGGCAGATGCACGTATCCGTGTGCATGTCTGCCAGTCGACCGGGGCGGTCGACCGATATATTGTTTTTGCTCACAGGTTTTCTCAGTCGACCGGGTCGGTCGACCGCTAGCCTATAACGGTCGGATTTTTGACTACCGGTCGACCGGCCCAGTCGACCGATGTGTCCGTTGAACAGTAACGGGCAGATTTTAAGTGAGCTGTTTATTTTTGTCTTTTGTTTTTAAAAATTCGTTTAAGGATATATTTTGAGTTAATTACCTCCTAAACATAAGTAATTATATCTTATCCCTAAACCCTAGCCCTCTCCTACAAATAGGGGTGTTTGGAGAGAGATTTGTTACAACAATTATTTGCTAGAAAATTCAAAAGTTTAAGGCTTTCAAAAGAGACTTGTTTCTTGGTTTTTTGTGCTGAATTTCTCACTGATTTTCTGAAGGGTTTTCAAACACTCTCTGATTTAATTTTCTTTCTTCACTTACAACAAGAGCTTCATTCCTACTCAATATTCTCTAAGGACCTTTGTAAGGAAGAGATATTTGAAAGAGAGAGTTTGTGGTCTTTTGACTACCAAGGAAATTACTTGTACTTGAGATTGTAGGAGTTGGGTACTCCATTGTATTTGAGATCTTTGTGATAGTGAAAGTGGTCGGAATCCTTCTGGGGAAGGCGGGGAGTAGAGCTGGGTGCTCGAACCTCGATAACATATCCTTGTGTTTGCGATTGGTTTACTTTTCTTGTTCTTACACTCCTTACTTTACTTTGCTTGCACTTATTAATTGCTCATCATATTCATTGTCATACTTAATTGCTTGCATTTATCTTGTGATTCTTGATTGGTGATTGTTGTAGCTTTAAATTTTTTTAATTGCCCTTTGATTAGCATTATCACCTATTCACCCCCCCTCTAGGTGATTTTCAATTGGTATCAGAGCTTGGACTCTAGGTTTGGCTTAACATCCATAGAGAGATCCTTAATATTTGCTAATCAACATTCATTCATTCATTCATTCATCACTAGTAAACATGGCCGATAACATCAAAACCCCTCCTAAATTGATGGACTTAATTTCCCAATTTGGAAGGTTAGGATGACTATATTTTTGCAATCTTTGGGTAGCTTAGTGGCCAAGTCCTTGACTAAACCCTATGTAGCACCCGATAGTGATGAGAGCACTTGGACCGACTTCAACTTTAGAGAATATGAGGCTAACTCCAAAGCCTAAAACTCCCTATTAACCGCCTTGAATGACGATGACCTTACACGGGTAATTCATTGCCAATCCGCCTATGAGATTTGGCAACATTTATTGGTCACACACGAAGGGACTTCACAAGTCAAGAGAGCTAAAATAGATCTCTTGAGGTCCCAATATGAGTCATTCAAAATGCTTGATGAAGAATCTATTGATAGTATGATTACTCGTTTCACTAAAATCACTAATGGTCTTTCTTCATTAGGTGATGACATCTCCAACGATCAAAAGGTGCGGAAAGTGATTCGGGCGCTTCCTTCTTCATGGGAGATCAAGGCCACCACCTTAAAGGAGTTGAACGACAAGGACGAGATGGACATCATTAGTCTCATTAGGAACCTAAAGACCCATGAGATGGAGAAGAAGGCAAGAGAAGAAGCCACTACTTCAAAGAAGAAATCCATAGCCTTCAAGACTTCATCCACCAATGATGACGATGATGAAGACGAAGAAGAAGATGAGGAGCTAACTCTACTTGTGCGGAATGTCAAGAGGTTGTACCGAAAGAACAAGTTCAACTTCCGGAAAAATTCGAAGGCAAAGAGGAGCGGAGGATCATTTGCTATAATTGCCGCAAACCCGGACATATCATGGCGGAGTGTCCGGAGTTCAAGAAGAAGATGACTTCCTCCTTCAAGCCAAAGAAGCCGAAGAAAAGAAAGCATACAAAGCAACATGGGATTCGGAAAGCGAGTCCGAAGAGGAGGTGGATCAAGCTAATATGTGTTTCATGGCAAACACACCTAAGGTAACCCCTCAATCCCTTGATGATGAATGATGAACTAAGTAAGAAAGTTCTAGTACATGCCTTTGTAGAACTTTCTGAAACTTATGATAATAAGAAACTTGAATGCTTAAAATTACAAAAATTGCTTTTCTTAAGAATCAACTTGCCATTGTTTCTAAAGAAAAAGATGATATTTCTTCAAATTTCATTTCCATGCAAAAAGAATTTTGTGCCTACAAGAGTTCTATTAAGGCAAAATCTCCTATTATTGATATACAAGAAATTTTTTCTTTTAAATCTAAAATAAATGATTTTGAAAAAGTTTTAAAGGATTGTGCTTTTAACACTAAGAGACTTGAGGACATGTTTTCTAAAAGCACACATCTCATGTAAAAGATCCGCATGCTAAGATTTCTCATGCTCACACTAAACCTAACACTCTCATGCTCATGCTCACAATGCTCATGCTCTCAAATCACACACCCATTATGCTTTTAAATATGGTAGAGTATATAGATGCACATATTGTGGTAAAAATGGACATTTAGCTAAGTTTTGTTATGATCAACTAAATAGAACAAATAATCTAGTGTGGGTTCATACACTAACCCTAGAGGACCCAAGAAAATGTGGGTACCAAAATCAACTCTTAAATTATTTGATGTAGGTACACACCAAAGCTCCAAGACGTAGGGAGCGGTGGTACCTTGATAGTGGTTGTTCAAGACACATGACGTGGGACATCAACAACTTCACAACCCTATCAAGGTACATGGAAGGTGGCACCGTCACCTTCGGGGATGACTCTAAAGGAACTATCATCGGTATAGGTAACATTCAAATTGGTGCTTCTCCTATTATAGAAAATGTTATTTTTAGTAGATGGTTTAAAACATAATTTGCTTAGCATTAGTCAACTTTGTGACCGTGGACTTAAAGTTGTTTTTGATGATACTTCTTGCAAGATTTTTGATGTTAAATCTAATGATTGTATTCTTACCGGTTTTCGTGATAATAATGTTTTATTATTGACATGCTTAATTTAGATTGTTCTACTAAATGCTTGAATGCTTTTGATGAAAATTCTTGGCTTTGGCATAGAAGATTAGGACATGCATCTTTTGACCATATTTCTAGGATTAATTCAAAGGAATTGGTGAAGGGTATACCTTGCTTGAATTTTGAGAAAGACCGCATTTGTGGTGCGTGCCAACTTGGGAACAAACCAAGTCTTCCTTTAAACCAATCAAGGATATCATGTCAACTAGGCCTTTAGAATTAATTCATATGGATCTTTTTGGACCAACTAAAACTAAAAGTTTAAATGGAAGTAGATTTGCATTTGTTTTGGTTGATGATTTTTCCCGTTTTACTTGGGTTTTCTTTTGCAAAATAAAGATCAAACTTTTTCTCATTTTAAGATTTTTCGAAAAAAGTTGAAAAAGAAAAGGGTTTTCCGATTTTGAGAATAAGAAGTGATAGAGGTGGTGAGTTTATTAACCAACTCTTCATGACTTATTGTGATGAAAAGGGAATTAAGCATGAAACGTCTTGTCCTAGAACTCCACAACAAAATGGAGTTGTAGAAAGGAAAAATAGAACACTTCAAGAGATGGTTAGGACAATGATAAGTGAATATGACCTCCCTCAATATTTATGGGCCGAGGCCGTAAACACCGCATGCTATATATCGAATCGTATTTATTTATGCAAAAATTCTTCAAAAACTTCTTTTGAAATGTATCATTCTAGAAAACCTAATGTTGCATATTTCAAAGTTTTTGGATGCAAGTGTTTTGTTTTAAATACTAAGGATAATTTGGGTAAGTTTGATGCTAAGGCTTATGAGGCTATCTTTGTTGGATATTCCTCTACTAGCAAAGCATATAGAGTTTTCATTAGATCTTCTCTTACCATAGAAGAATCCATGCATGTTAAATTTGAAGAATCTAATGTGGTTGTTGAGAATGTTATAGAGATTGAACCATTAGGTGAAGACATGGAGAGACTATCCTTGAAGGACTCACCCGCTCAAGAAGAAAGCTAGACCCTATTGGTGAAGTTCAAGAGGATAAGGAGGAAAGCACTCAACCGCTTCCTAAAGCTTGGAGATACACTACAAATCATCCTAAGGAGCTCATCTTGGGTGATGCATCTAAAGGAGTCACAACGCGCTCCAAACTCCATGACCTATGTGGTAACTTTGCTTTCATTTCTCATTTTGAACCCAAAGGCATTCTCGAAGCCGAGACGGACCCATATTGGTTGCTTGCCATGCAAGAGGAACTCAATCAATTTGAGCGCAACCAAGTTTGGCACCTTGTTCCTAAGCCCCACGATAGACCAATAATTGGTACTAAGTGGATCTTTAGAAACAAGATGGATGAGTCCGGAAATGTCATTAGGAATAAAGCTAGGTTAGTTGCCCAAGGTTACACTCAAGTTGAGGGAATTGACTTTGAGGAGACCTTTGCACCCGTAGCACGGCTTGAAGCTATACGGATGACACTAGCTTTTGCATGTTTCAAAAATTTTAAACTTTTTCAAATGGATGTGAAAAGTGCATTTTTGAATGGTTTTATTAATGAAGAAGTTTATGTTTCTCAACCTCCCGGTTTTATTGATCATGTTCATCCCGATTTTGTTTTTAACTTGATAAAGCTTTGTATGGATTGAAACAAGCTCCAAGAGCTGGTATGAAAGGCTTTCTAGTTTTCTCATTTCAAATGATTTTATTAAAGGCAAAGTAGACACAACTTTTTTACTAAGCATGTTGATAATGATATTTTAATTGTGAAAATTTATGTTGATGATATAATTTTTGGATCTACTAATGAGCTTTTATGCAAGGATTTTGAGAAGGTAATGCAACTAGAATTTGAAATGTCTTCCATGGGTGAGCTCAATTTCTTCCTTGGACTCCAAATCAAGCAATTGCAAGACGGAACCTTCATTAACCAAGCCAAGTACGCAAAGGAGCTAGTAAAGAAGTTTGGGCTTGAAGGATCAAAGGCTTGCAACACTCCAATGGCAACTACAACCAAGCTTGATAAGGACGAACAAGGTAAAAATGTTGATATTAAATTATATAGAAGCATGATAGGAAGTCTTTTATATTTGACGGCAAGTAGGCCGGATATCATGTTTAGTGTGTGTCTTTGTGCTAGATTTCAATCGTGTCCTAAAGAGTCTCATCTTATTGCGGTAAAACGCATTATTCGTTATATTAAGGGTACTATTGGAATGGGTCTTTGGTATCCGAAAACTATAGATTTTTCAATGACTAGCTATTCGGATGCCGACTATGCGGGTTGTAGAGTAGATAGAAAGAGTACTAGTGGGACATGTCAATTTCTTGGTAATTGTCTTGTTTCATGGTCCTCTAGGAAACAAAATTCCGTAGCTCTCTCAACCGCCGAGGCGGAGTATGTTGCCGCGGGGGCTTGTTGTGCACAAGTCCTTTGGATGAAACATACTCTCCTTGATTTTGATTTGCACTTTGATCATATAAAATATTTTGTGATAATACTAGTACTATACACATGACCAAAATGCAAATCAACATAGTAAGACCAAGCACATTGAGATTAGATATCACTTTCTTAGAGATCATTTTGAGAAAGGTGATAGATATTGATTATGTTTCCACGGATTTACAACTAGCCGATATTTTCACTAAACCTCTTGATTTTGCTAGATTTTCGTTTATTTGTGGAAAACTTAATGTTTGTATTATTGAATAGACATGTTTTTCATAACCCTTTTTGATGTATGACAAAAAGGGGGAGAATAAGTTTACATGACAAAAATAAGTTCATTTGGTCTTGGTTCCATATGAATTTATATGCTTTAATTTTAAGATTTATATGTATGAGTTTTTGAATTCATGTATTTTGAGAATTCTTGTGTTTTGTCTCAATTTCTTTCTATTGGTCATTTCTTTCTATTGTATCAAGTGCATAAATCTTTTGTTTTCAAATGAATTCTAGTGTTTTAAGCTTAAGTGTCTTTTTATATAGAATAATTTGAGGGGGAGTTTTCTCCTACCCTATATTTTTGTTTATAGCCTATTTGTTTTGTCATCATCAAAAAGGGGGAGATTGTTGGCCCAAGAGGTTACACTCTCCATTTGTTTTCTTGGTTTTGATGATGACAAACCAAATATGAGCTATTTGGTACTAACAAGTTTGTTAAGATGAGTTTCAGGTTTTATACCATGTTAAGAGACCATTCGCTTAGCTATTGCAAGAACTTCTAAGTTCCACAAAGCAAGGAAGGCAAATTGCACATCAAGGAAGGATCATAGAAGAGAAGGCACTAGTAAGGCATTGGATGGCTCAAAGACTTGAAGATAGCACAAGAAGTCTTCATGTAATTTGTTTTTCAGTTTATAGTATGTTAAAGAATAGTGGATAGGTTTGAAGCTCTATCACACACGTTTTTGCGCACATGCTCATTCTAAAATAATTTCTTATAAATTATACAAAAATATTTTGCCTACAAGTTTTTGCCTACAGATACATCTTTGTATTTTATACTATTCCTTGTTCAAAAGTATTTTTGTTAAAATCAAAATCCTCTTTGTTTTCTTTTCTAAAATTGATTTTTGACCTGATCCGGTCGACCGGGGCAGTCGACCGAGTCTGTGTCAGTCTGGTCCGGTCGACCGGACCAGTCGACCGCGGTTCTGGCAGATGCACGTATCCGTGTGCATGTCTGCCAGTCGACCGGGGCGGTCGACCGATATATTGTTTTTGCTCACAGGTTTTCTCAGTCGACCGGGTCGGTCGACCGCTAGCCTATAACGGTCGGATTTTTGAACTACCGGTCGACCGGCCCAGTCGACCGATGTGTCCGTTGAACAGTAACGGGCAGATTTTAAGTGAGCTGTTTATTTTTGTCTTTTGTTTTTAAAAATTCGTTTAAGGATATATTTTGAGTTAATTACCTCCTAAACATCAGTAATTATATCTTATCCCTAAACCCTAGCCCTCTCCTATAAATAGGGGTGTTTGGAGAGAGATTTGTTACAACAATTATTTGCTAGAAAATTCAAAAGTTTAAGGCTTTCAAAAGAGACTTGTTTCTTGGTTTTTTGTGCTGAATTTCTCACTGATTTTCTGAAGGGTTTTCAAACACTCTCTGATTTAATTTTCTTTCTTCACTTACAACAAGAGCTTCATTCCTACTCAATATTTTCTAAGGACCTTTGTAAGGGAAGAGATATTTGAAAGAGAGAGTTTGTGGTCTTTTGACTACCAAGGAAATTACTTGTACTTGAGATTGTAGGAGTTGGGTACTCCATTGTATTTGAGATCTTTGTGATAGTGGAAGTGGTCGGAATCCTTCTGGGGAAGGCGGGGAGTAGAGCTGGGTGCTCGAACCTCGATAACATATCCTTGTGTTTGCGATTGGTTTACTTTCTTGTTCTTACACTCCTTACTTTACTTTGCTTGCACTTATTAATTGCTCATCATATTTATTGTCATACTTAATTGCTTGCATTCATCTTGTGATTCTTGATTGGTGATTGTTGTAGCTTTAAATTTTTTTAATTGCCCTTTGATTAGCATCATCACCTATTCACCCCCCTCTAGGTGATTTTCAAAAATCATCCATAAAAATTTCCAGAAATTTTTCTACCATGTTTGAGAAAAGACTAAGCATGCAACGTTGGAATGTTGCAGGAGCGTTGCATAACCCAAAGGGCATTCATCGATATACAAACATTCTAAATGGACAAGTTGTCTTTTCTTGGTCCCCGAGAGTAATTGGGATTTGATTGTATCCTGAATATCCATTCAGGGAACAATTATATTCATGTCCTGCCAATCTCTCGAGCATCTGATCTATGAAAGGAAGAGGGAAATAGTCTTTACATGTGGCAGCGTTCAGTTTGCGATAATCAGTACAAACTCGTATCTTCGTTGGAAGACGAGTTTATACTAATTCTTTCTTGTCATTCTCTACCACTATAAAGCCTGCTTTCTTTGGTACAACATGGACTGGACTAAACAACTAGTTATTAGATATGAGATAAATTATCCCATTGTCTAGCAATTTCAGGATTTCAGTACGAACAACCTCTTGCATGATGGGATTCAGTCGACGCTGTGGATCATGTTTTGGTTTGGCCTCTTTTGTCAGGTGAATTCTATGTTGTACAATGGATGGGCTTATCCCGTTTATATTGGCCATGGTCCAACCGATGACCTCTCTGTTTTTCCTTAATACAGCAAGAAGATCCTCTTCTTGTTGTTCAATCAGATGAGAAGCTATGATCACAGGAAAAGCTTCCTTTTCACCCAAGTACTGATACTTGAGATGACTAGGAAGAATTTGCAGATCTAAAGAAGGGGTATGATCTATCAAGGGTTGTTCTTCTTGCAAGGGAATGATTGAGGTCACATTTGTTGCCCACTCAACTGTTGATTCAACAATCTGATCAAGATTGAAGTCATCTGACTCCAAATCAATTCATGGTCAGACTTGTAGGCTGTCTAAAAATCACTAAAAGACAAGCCATTAAAAAGCAGAGTCTCAAGTTCTAGACGCAAGGGCTCGACACCTGCGTCTCAGCATCAAGGCGCGTGGGCTCGACACCCGCGTCTCAGCATCAAGGCGCGTGGGCTCGACACCCGCGTCTCAGCATCAAGGCGCGTGGGCTGAAACCCGCGTCTCAGTTATAACGCCCTGGTTATGGGGCCAGTCGCCGCCCACATAGCGGGGAGGTCAACCCCTCATCGTGGAGCATTTTCAGGGGGCACGTTCACCCCCTAGGACCTCTATAAATAGCCCACATAGGAGGGGAGGATAGAGGATCAACGATCAAGAGATAGAGAGATTGGCAATTGGGCAATTGGCGATCAGCAATCAAAGGCATTGGTGATAAGAGGATCGAAACCAGACGACCAGACACGGCAGAAAAAGGAGAGAGTTCAACTCTTCGTCGAGCTTGCTGCGTACAAGCTACTCTTTGCCTACCTTCTCTTTGAGAGTTTTGGTAGACAAGAGCTGTGCTACTCTTTCTACCAGCCGAAGAGAAGATCCCTGACGATCCCGACGGTCATCCGGTCAACGGAGAACAAGATTCACTCTCCACCGCCACACGAAGAACCCAGCATTAAACAAAGGGAGGATTCAAGACTCAACATCCTCCCTCCCTTGTAACTGGAAGGAAAAGTTGTTTTTGTTGTAATCTTTTCATCTGATTCAAGGAAACTTTACAGCATTTCCTCTTTCCCTCTTTTCCGGCGCGTACAAGAGATGGCGACTCCGCTGGGGACCACATTTGTCACTGATGAGCAAATCGTGGCGCAGGATGACGTCCTCCGTAAGGGGAAGATGGTCGAATCACTCATCGTCGAGTTCGACCAGGCGAAGTACGAAGAGTTTCTCTCTTCCGGCTCCAAGAGCCCAAAGACCCGCGTCTGTCGCCGGGTCTCGACGGGGAATGGCCCTGAAGCCCGATCTGTGGCTCTCTCGGGCACCCCTGCTGCCAACTGTGCCAAGCAAGGTGCACGCGCCAACGCCTCTCAGAAGGCCCGCGTGGTCCCAGGCACAACTGCCTTTGCGACCAACCGCGTCGCACAGAACACCCGCGTCTCTCAGGAGACCCGCGTGGTTAAAATCTCTGATATTCAGCATCAGGATGTTGTTGGTCTCTCTCCACCTCCGCGACGCAACCGGAACGCTGAGCGTCGACAGAGGAGACGTGCGCGTCAGCTGCAAGTTGGAACCTCTGGTTGTCTGACTGAGGCTGGACGCGACGTACAATCTGGCGCCTTGCCCGCGCCACGTCCAGCACGTGAAGTCCGCGTTTGGCGGCCCAAGCGCGAGACTCCTCAAGCTAGGTCCTCTGAAGACCAACTTACCCAACGCCAAGGTGAAGCCTCTGCGCCTCATCAAGCGCGAGAGGCACACGCCCATAGGCGTGGGGCCCAGCAGCCCACTCTCTCTCAAGTGTCTCTCCCCCGACACACCAAGCAGCAACGCGACAGGCGCGTCTTGTCTCAACAGAGACGCCAGATGCGCGCTGAACAGCTGCGGTGCAAGAACCGCGTCCCTGAAGCCTGCATCCAGGCTGTACAGCACATGGATGCCTCCCGTCTTCGACGTTGTGAGGCTAATCTTTTCGATCCCCTCCCATGGATTTGAGGGATTATTTGACGAAGAAAAGAAGTGCCAAACAGGCCACTTCGTCGTGTTGCTGCCAACGGCTCATCCATATGCTCTCTGAGTGCCGTTGCGGATCAGGCGTACATCAGCAGTCTTTAGTCAGACAGCTGACCCTGATTCCCCCGTCAGCTAAAAGAAGACGCTCCCACAGAAGGAGAACCTTCTCTGACGTTGAGTACCCGGAGCTCACTGCGAATATGATAAGCAGGAGCAAGGGAAACAACCTGCAGTCAGCTCAAATGAGTCTGACTCTGAACCGGAAGGGGTGTATCAACACACTCGCACCCGGACTGGGGCCATTCCCCCAATCGACTATAATGCCTTAGCCCATGGCATTAAAGTGAATGATTCTCACTCCGCCATAGCGAAATCGAGGGCCTCGAACTCTTCCGTCGAGAAGGAGACCCCTGCCTACATGACAGGCACTCCTGAGGAAACGGCTAGACGTTTGGAACAAATCCAGAGGCGCAAATGGATATGATTCTTTCTCAGCAGGAATCTATCGACTCCCTCAAGCAGGCGATTGCACAGCTGCTCGAAGACAGGAGGAGGTCTCCTCCTAAAAAGTCAAAGGGCAAAGGGAGAGAGGGAGAAAACTCATCTTCCGAACCTTCTGAGGAAAGGCCGCGATCTACTTCTGGTTCGTCCAAATCCTCGTCGCAAGTAAAGGGCGACCAAGACCCGGGAAAGGCTCATGCTAAAAGAATGAGTCAACTGGAGCGACGCCTCGAGGCCTTGCCA
The DNA here is from genome assembly GCA_038442645.1 of Agave tequilana. Classification (NCBI taxonomy): domain Eukaryota; kingdom Viridiplantae; phylum Streptophyta; class Magnoliopsida; order Asparagales; family Asparagaceae; genus Agave; species Agave tequilana. The sequence goes on along the minus strand of JAVJIF010001336.1, from coordinate 330,023 downwards.
ATCGCAAAGACCTCCAAGAAGTAGGAGTGGTTCGGCCCTACCCGCTGAATGGGACTTGGTTCCGTACCCGCCCAAGTTCAAAGCTCCAACTCTCCAAGCCTTTGATGGGAAGGGATCACCCAACCAGCACATCTACTACTTCAAATCCCAAACTGGGAATGTAGTAGACAATGATGCCATCCTGGCGCGCCTGTTCATCGACACCCTGAAAGGGTTGGCCTTTGAATGGTTCATGAAGCTCCCAGAAGGTTCTATCAAGAACTGGGGCGATTTGGAGAAGCTGTTCTTAACACGCTTCTTCGAGGATGACTCCGAAGTCACGATGCCCACCCTTTTGGCTACCAAACAGCGAAAAGGGGAGTCCGTTAAGTCTTTCGTGGAAAGATTTCAGAACGTGGCACTCCGGTGTCCAAGCGGTATGACCCAAGCCACCCTGGTGGAAACATGCGCCACAATCTCCAAACCTCACTTCTTGCTCAAATAGGAGTTGCTGAAAGCCGCACCTGGAAGCAATTAGTCCAACAAGGTGAACAGGCTGAGGAGATTGTCGCCCGCGTCAGAGCGGAGGAAGGTAAGCCTAGGCCGGAAAGGTCGACACGGCGTGCGCCGGACACATCCCTCCAAATAAAGCGGAAGGATAATTTGGCAACAGAGACCAAATCTCCCGCCAAACCTCAATCAGGCAAGGCGAGTGGCTCTTCAAGTCAGCCTCGCGCCAACAAGCAATATTCCTTCAAGGAGGAACATGTCGATTCGCTCTTTAAACTACTCAACAAGAGCAACCGACTGAAGCTCCCTGAAGCTAGGCGCCCCGAGGAAGTCGGCAAGACCGACAATCCCACCTATTGCTTGTACCACAGGATGCTGGGCACCCTACCAAAAGCTGCTATGTCTTCAAAGACATCCTTCAAGCTCTGATTGACGCGGAGGTGTTGAAACTCCGACCAGAGCAGAAGAAGGTGACGGCTAATGTGACGTCAGTTCTCCAGTTTGGAAGACAACCCCCAACGCCTGCGGGGGTGGCCCCTATTCCAAGAGGAGAGCTGAGAGTGGTCAACATAGACCCTCACCAGCAGCAAGAGAAAGGCTTGGTACCTGTCCCTACACCTCAAGGGGAAATCATGTGGGTCCACCCTGACCTTGTCAATGAACAACAATGGACTACTGTGACCAACAGGAAATCCAAAGGCAAGGCAAAGGCCTCATCCTGCAATGTGGTGGGTGCCTCCTCTCGAGAAGCCGAGACTGATGTTCCCTCGCTAACCGACTCCGAGGAGGAAACAATAGTCCTGGCCGCAGAGCCCAACCAACCGATGGCGGGAACCCGTTCGGGACAGCCGTACTTGAAGCAGTATGGTGAAACGACAGCAACTCCTCCACAACCAGCTGCAGAGCCAACCAAGCCCTCCACAAGACAACCTGTGGAGAAACAGAAAGAAACTTGGTTTTCTCGAGTTGTTTCGAAAGGTATGGCGGAAGGATCCACGACACCTTACCGCTTTGATGTCCTGGCTCAACTAGCCAACATCCCGGCACGCATTACCTTGTATGAACTTCTTAGACTGTCAAAGTCGACCAGAGAAGCTCTACAAGAAGCTCTGGCAAATGCCGAGGTCTTCATGACCCAGGTGCCGAAAGAGGAAGATGTAGAGGATTGCCTCCACACCTCCCCAAATGCTCCCTGCATTACCTTCACAGCAGATGATATGCAGGTTAAAGGGAAGCATGATCGACCCCTGTATTTCACAGGGTATATTGGATCGTCTGAGGTGAACCGCATTCAGGTAGATCCAGGGTCCGCGTTGAGCATCATGCCTCGCGGGTCATGCAACATCTGGGCATTCCTACTCATCGTTTGAGCCCTACTCAGACAACTATCTATGGGTTCAATGCCAACCAGACCCGTCCGATGGGGAAAATCAAGCTCAAATGCCAGATTGGAAGCCTCAAGTCGGAAGTGACATGCTACATCATCGACGCCGACACGTCCTACAATCTATTGCTGGGACGACCGTGGATTCACCGCAACTCCATCGTTCCCTCCACTCTCCACCAAGTCATGAAATACATCGACGGGAGTGGAAAGGTGCAGACGTTGATTGCCGAAAGGTATCCGTTCAAAGGGGTCGAGAATTATTTCACCGACTCTTTGCTGTACCAAGATCCGGTGGAGACGGATGAAGTCCCGCGACCAGAGGAACCAGACTCTGGTAACGAAGCTGACACCGAGCCCGAAGAAGATGAGTGCGTGTGGGAGCTGGATCCACCTGTAAAGAGCACTAATAAGCTCGATGTTGATAATACCTCCGCTGATGATGCAGGCGGTTGGTATATTAATGAAGATTTAGATTTTGCGTATTTTTCTGTGTTTGCTTCTGATTCAGTACCATCAGACACTAGCACCGAAGTAGACGATGACCCCTGGTCGGCAGTAGATGCTTTGACATCGTTGCATGTACCAGTGAAGTCGTCCTTCGAGACATACCAAGATAATGGTAATGCGCAAGAATCTATATTTATGGTTCCAGCAAGACGGAAAGGCCAAAAACCAATTCTTTTTGGGCGAATCTCGTCTGAGCCAATGCCCCGCGAAGACTCGGAAAGTGAGGAGGTATCCCCTCAGCTCAGTCATTATGAACCAAAAACGCTCAAAATGATGAAGTGCATGGGGTACGATCTAACCAACAGACCCGGGTTGAACTTCGGCAAAGGAAGGAGAACGCTACTTCGATCCTTTGTGCCGAAAGGGAAGGCCCCCGATTACTATCATCAGACGCGCCGGGGGTTGGGCTATGTATCAACTCCGGTCCCATCAGCCTCCGATTCTCAAGAATCGTCGAGCAACGATTACTCTTCAGACACATCATCTTGGGAGTCAGATGTCAGTGTCGGCAACATCTTCAGAGAACTTTCAGTGAACATGGTTTCAACAAGCCACCTGGAAGACGGAGATGAAGAAATGATCCAATCTGATACAGATCCTTGGATCAAACATTTAAATACTCTTTGGGATACCCGCTTTGAACAGCGCGAGCCACCCACAGAAGACAAGGTTGTTCAGATCAACCTAGGAGATGAGGCTAACCCTAAGCCCATCTTCATAAGTGACGGCCTGTCACCTTCGGAGAAGAAGGATCTAATATCTCTTGTACAAGAGTATATAGACGTCTTCGCCTGGAATTATGAGGACATGCCAGGACTCGATCCTCACGTGGCTATGCACCGCCTCAACATCAATCCGGACGTAAAGCCTGTCAAACAACAGCAGCGACGGTTTCGTCCAGAAGTAATGGAGGCAATTCAATCAGAGGTCAGAAAACTTATTGATTCTGGCTTCATCAGGGAAGAACAACATCCCGACTGGGTAGCCAACATCGTCCCCGTCGCCAAGAAGAACGGGAAGATCCGGATCTACATCGACTTCCGCGATCTAAACGAGGCCTGCCCCAAGGACGAATTCCCATTGCCGATCACAGATGTCATGATTGACAATACTTGTGGATTCGAACGAATGTCCTTCATGGACGGATTCTCAGGATACAATCAAATCAAGATGTATCCTGATGACGAAAAGCATACCTCCTTCAGGACACCTCTAGGGGTATATTGCTATACCGTCATGCCCTTCGGACTGAAGAATGCAGGGGCAACATATCAAAGGGCCATGAATGCCATTTTCCATCAGCAAATACGCAAAACGGTGGAGTGTTATGTTGACGACATCGCGGTAAAAAGCCGCACTAAAGATGATCACATATCTGACCTGAAGGTTGTCTTTGATATCATGCGGGCTCATCAATTGAAGATGAATCCCACCAAGTCCTTCCTGGGGGTGGCCAGTGGCAAATTCCTAGGATTTGTTGTAACTTCCACAGGAATCCATTTGGACCCGGAAAAGATCCGCGCTATCCAGGAGATGCAACCCCCGAGAAGCCTCAAGGAGCTCAGGGGATTGCAAGGACGATTGGCGTACATCCGCAGGTTTATATCAAACCTCTCCGGAAGATGCCACCCCTTCGCCAAATTAATGAAGAAGGGTGTCTCGTTCATTTGGGGCGACGCTTGCCAACAAGCGTTCGAGGAAATTAAACAATACCTCACCCAACCACCAGTCCTTGCAGCTCCGGTATCCGGAAAGCCTTTCCTGGTATACGTCCGAGCAATGGATCATTCTTTGGGAACTCTACTAGCTCAGAATGATGATCAAGGACGAGAACAAGCAATCTACTATTTGAGTAGAACAATGATCGGAGCCGAACATCGGTACAACCCGATCGAGAAGGAATGTTTGGCGTTGGTGTTCGCTATTCAGAAAATGCGGCACTATCTGGTAGGCCAAACTATAAATGTCATATCGAAAGTCAACCCTCTGAGGTTACTTATGACAAAGCCTTCATCATTAAATGGCCGGCTGGCAAAATGGGCCATATTGCTATCCCAATATGAGATGCACTTTTTACCACAAAAGGCCATTAAAGGACAAGCGGTGGCGAATTTTCTAGCCGAGCACCCAGATCCGAGGGCAGCCAAACTCTATGAGGATCTCCCAGATGAAGTCGCTGAAGTCTGCCTAACTCAGACGTCGTTCGAAAGTCAAGTATGGCAACTTTTCTTCGACGGTGCATCAAGAACAAGCCCAAAGGGACACATCGTAGCGGGGGTAGGAGTAGTACTCATCTCGCCACAAAATTATGTGATTCCCCGAGCTGTCTCATTAACTGAGCCTTGTTCCAACAATGTGGCGGAGTACAATGCTCTTTTGATTGGGATGCAATTCGCCGATGAGATTGGCGTTAAAAATCTCGAGGCATACGGCGACTCTAAACTCATCGTCAGCCAAGTTCGCGGGGAGTACGAAGTCAGACATGAGGACCTAGTACCCTACTACAACGCAACTATCCGCATGGCCAAGGGGTTTACAAGCTTCTACATCGACCATGTACCGCGCAGGCAAAATGCGCACGCGGATGCACTCGCATCCCTCGCGGCCTCCTTAGCTCTTCCAGCTGGAGCAATGGAGAAGATATTCGTCTACAGCCACGACCTGTATTGCCCGAGAAATGCTCTCGAGGTCTATCAGGAGTCAAAGGGAGATTGCCAAGGCAAAGAAGCACTGGAATTATCAACCGGGCCAGAGCTTAAAGACTGGCGATTCCCCTATATCGACTATGTCTTGTATGGCACCCTGCCTGAAGACGCCAAGGAAGCGGCTGCCATTCGAAGGAAAGCCCCTAATTTTACTACAATGCGATTACACGAACATTGTATCGTCGATCGCATGACGGAATCTTGCTCCGGTGCCTCTCACCAAAAGAAGCCCAAGAGGTATTGACAGAAGCCCATGACGGTATGTGTGGAGCCCATCAACCTGGCCCAAAACTGGCACATCGACTCCAAAGATTGGGTTACTACTGGCCCAAGATGATTGCCGATGCCGTCACTTATGCCAAGAGATGTCACGCCTGCCAAGTGCATGGCGATTTCATCCATCAAGCACCAGGCTACCTTCACTCTACGGCCTCTACCTGGCCATTTGAAATGTGGGGCATGCACGTAGTCGGACCTATCAGCCCACCATCATCAAAAGGACATCAGTTTATTTTGGCAATAACCGATTACTTCTCTAAATGGGCCGAAGCAATCCCTTTGAAGGAGGTCAAAACGTCGAACGTGATCAAGTTCGTGAAACATCACGTTATTTACCGTTTTGGCGTACCTCGGCGAATTATCCATGACAATGGACCCCAGTTCATCAGCCAGGCTTTCCAGAGATTCTGCGCTAAGTTCAGAATCCAGAGTGTGCCCTCAACGGCATACTATCCTGCCGCTAATGGCCTCGCAGAAGCTTTCAACAAGACTATTGGCAAGCTTCTCAAGAAGTTCGTCTCGAAAAGTCAACGATACTGGGACGACAAGTTGGGTGAATGCTTATGGGCTTACCACACAACTGTGCGAACCCCAACTAAAGCCACGCCATTTTCTTTGGTCTATGGGTGCGAAGCCGTGCTCCCACTGGAAATCCAAATTCCATCTCTACGCGTCGCTTTGACAGCGGAGATGACAACAGAGGAGAAGCATCGACAGCGACTCCAGGAACTGGAGGCCTTAGATGATAAGCGTCTGCAGGCCCAATAGCAAATCGAGCTCTACCAAGCTCGAATTACCAGAGCCTTCAACAAGAAAGTTAAAGTGTGAACTTTCAAGAAAGGCGACCTAGTCTTAGCCGTCAGAAGACCCATGGTAACGACGCACAAGACAAAAGGAAAATTCCAACCCAAATGGGAAGGACCATTTGTAGTAGAGTCAGTCTACTCGAATGGGTCATATCGCCTCATAACCTCAAATGGCGATACGCTCATGATGCCGATCAATGGCAGGTTCCTGAAGAAATACTATCCTTAGATGGTATTCTTCCGCTGATCAAGTTAAAAGTACACCTCTGATCAAAGTAAGAAGAATTTCTTCATTATAACATCCGACGCCCCCGACGGCTAAGGATAGAGGAAAATGTTGGCCTTTAAGCCCAACATAAGTCTTCGACAACTCATCATGCTGAGGGGAATAGCATGGCTAGCCCAACTCAAACGGTAGTTGGTAAAGGCACCTCAAATCCGTTGATAGCTGAGGGTTTGCTAAAAATCCTAAGTGGACTTGGCTCCACTCTTTCCTCCAAAATCCCTTACCAATTCTCATCCACAGAATGGTAGGTCTACAAAATACAACCATTACTACGTTAACACTATACATCTGGTAATGGAAACTTTTCAATATTCCTTGTCGAGTACAAACTTCGCTTGTCAACTCTACACGGAGTATCAAACTTTCAAATTTGCCAAGTTAACACTATACCTCTGGCACTTCAAATTTTCACTTGTCAATTCTCACCAATAGAATGACAGGTCCTCAAATTGCTCTTATCATGAGTCAATCTTTGTCAAGTTAATACTACACCTCTGACGAAATTACTGTTAAAGTTTAACACCACACCTCTAAACAGTAATCAGGTTTCTGTCAGGTTTAATATTACACCTCTGACAGTCACTTTTCTTCAGACTTCCATATCGAAGCTGTAATGGATGATGCTAAGTTAACATTACACCTCTAGCATCAAGTCATTGCTAAGTTAAACAATACACCTATGGCCATGACTTTCCTCGGACTTCCTTATACAAGCCGAGATGACCAATGCCAAGTTCAACATTACACCTCTAGCATTACCCTCACTGTCAAGTTAAACATCACACCTATGACAGTGACACTTCTGAGTTAAGTTAATATCACACCTCTGACTCACATCCTTGTCAAGTTAACGTTACACTTCTGACAAGACCACTTTCAACCCGTTAAGTTTATATCACACCTCTAACGGTAACAAACTTTCCTAAATTCCCCACGAGTCTAGTCTCACTTGTTATTCTCTTCAACAGAATAACAAGTCTACCTAAAAACATTGTTAGGTTAATACTACACAATCAACAGTGTTTCCATCAAATCCCCAGCTGAGCTCAATCAAGTTAATTCCAAACACTTGATAAAAGTTCACCCTCCCTGGGGGTCCCAATTCTACTTGTCACTTTCTCTTATAAAGTGGCAGGTTCACCAAAAATTATTTCATCTCTGTCAAGTTAATATTACACCTCTGACAGTATTGTGAGAGTTCCTGAAATAGGATCTTTCCCTACAAAGTTTGACTTATTAAGATTATCATCATAATTTTGACAAAGTCAAAGATTCTTTGCTTCTACGAGTCTAAGAAAAAAAGTTCAAGACAATGAAAGAGGCAAAAAGAAAAGTGTCACTTTTATTTATTTCCAAGCATATGAAAGTGATACAAAATGCTCTCTTATACAATAAGATTGAGTGTTACAGTAAAAACGCTCTCTTATACAATAAGATTGAGTGTTACAATTAAGGAGTACAAAGAAGTCCCTCTCTCTCTCAGAGGTTGCACTCACTCCTTGAAGCCGCATCTAATTCCAAGTGCACGGTGGCTGAAGAAATGCCAAATTGTGGCCACGATCAGAAGCTGGTTGCACCACGATGCATGATGTAAACATCGAAAGAGCCCTAGCTGACTAAGATAAGAGCAATGGTGTTCTTGAGGTCTGGTGGCAGCAGAAAGTCCTGCAACCCTTCATTCATGAGCATCTCTTTCCCCAGCAGACCATCCAGCAGACATGAGGAGTCCTCGATGTTACTTCTGGAGTGGGAGAGGAAGAGGATCCTATCTGCCACCTTATCCACCGTAGCCCCCTCGCCGCCATACTTACCCTGACCATCCCTTGCCAGCAGGCATGACTGGTGCAGTGGATCTGAAGAGACCTTGGCGAGAGTCGATTCCTCGTCAGGGACATAATATATTCCCTTGTGGACGACGAGGACCATAATATATTCCCTTGTGGACGAACATCGAACAAGTCCGCCGGCCGAAATATTCTTCCAGGGGCCTAGCGAACCTGAAAAAGGACGACCAAGCCTACCTACAAGGAATAAACAAGGGAATTAAAAAATCTGGAACTTAGTATACTTCAACAAAGAAAACTAAGTGACAGACGCGGCTATTGTCAAAGACTGCAGACGCAGGAATAATCCGCACAGCGAGCCAAATCCCCGCGGTGACAGAAACAGACGCGATGTTAAAACTGTGATAACACACAGGATTCAAACGCAGTCTAAGATTTGCATCAGCGAGACGCGAAAAGACTCAGACGCCGAAAATTGCCATCTCCCTGTTGAATGAATAGGAGTTGCAAAATTCTGGTCTGAAGCCTTCAGCCCGAGTTGGAATTCATCCAAGTCAGTGGCCTTAAAACGCGAGCTTCATGAACAAAGTCAGCGCCAAGTGCCAAAGACTTCTGTACTCGCGTCCAAGGAAGTTTTAAGTCGGCGGCGCAAATTCCAGAAGGAATGCACCAACTCAGACTTCATGAGGAAACCCAGATGATGATGATGCCAAAGTGCAAACTGGGTGGACTAGAAACATCACGGCAAGTCGGGACGGCATACCAGCAGAAGTCTCGGTCAAGAGTCTAACTCTCTGCATCCGAATATGAACATGGAAGGAGATCAGAGAGACATTTTGTCCTGAAGAGACCAAACAGAAGCATGAAAGCTCTGGGTCATCTTCTTCCCTGGAGTCGTCTTCATCCATGAAGACAGTTCCCCTGTTGGAAACTCTGAAGAAAGCGGAAGTTCTCAGAGCAATAGTTCTCTTCAAAGGGAAGATGGTCTAAAATCGGGACTGCTAAAGAAGGCGAACCCCTATTTATAGGCCGCTCCTGGTAATCGTCATTAATGGTTCATCAATTGGAAACCGTCGGCCTTAATGACCGCACGATTGTCAAAGTCCAATGGGAAGCTGACGCGTGGAGGGTCGCTTCGGGAAATGTTGAAGACGCTGGTCTCCAACCGCCAGCGCCGGTTTTACATTAAAGGGTATTAACGCACCAGTCCAATGAAGAACTGACGCGTGGACAACTGCTTCGGGAAACAACGGATGACCCGGTTTCCCAATTGCCAGTAAAGACTTGACGATTCAATCGTCAGTACAGACTTGACGTTCAAAGATCTCATAAAATCTTTATGTCAGGCCGCATGTAACGTCTGGAAGTTACATCGATACGCAGATGGGAAAATCGCGTCCTGGAACCCGCGTCTCCTTTTTCAGAATGAATGACGCCCACCTGCGTTCCAAGGAAAGTCCGCGTGACTCAGAATTGCGTCCCTTCAGCAAACTGGGCCAGTTTAAGGGAAAGCACTTGAATCAGCAAAAGACTTAGTCCATTCTGAGATTAATGGAAAAATACACAAGGCTGCGTCCCTCACATCCGCTCGAGTTGCGTCTTCATTGGCAGGACAGACTCGCGTTACTCAAAGCCGCGTTTCTCTCTGTGAGTTGACGCCGCCGCGTCTCCATATGGATTGACGCTGCGTCTCATCAAAAGGACTTAGTTCTATCTGAGTCCTTATGAACTAATGACCGCGTCTCCATATGGATTGACGCTGCGTCTCATCAAAAGGACTTAGTTCTACCTAAGTCCCTATGAACCAATGCCGCGTCTCATCAAAAGGGCTTAGTTCTGCCTAAGGTCCTATGGGTCAAACGCCGCGTTTCACTTAAATAACTTAGTCTCACCTAAGTTCAGCATTCACAGTCAGTTAATCAAAGATTGTGATCAAGAGGTCAAATTCATCCACAGCGAGGCAACAAAGGAGGTGGAACCAAAAACTTCAAAGACTTTTATTACATCAAAAATGATAAAAGTTAATACAAAACACTCTTAGTGAACAGAGTGTCCTTTTCTAAAAAAAAAGAGAAGGCTACAAGTCCTGGTCCGCCAAAGAACGGATTTGCTCTCTAAGGCGATGTATCTTATGTTGACGCGCCTTCTCAACCTCCATGAGAGCTCGGGCCCGCAGATCCGCTTCAGACAAAAATCCCTGCGCTTGCACTCGGAGGGATTCCAGCTCGGACGAACGAACAGAGAGGTCCGCTTCAACTTGCGCCTTGACAACCTCTAACTCCGCTAGCCTCTTTTCAGAGGTAGCAAGCCTCTGTTCGTTGAAGACAATCATGGCCTCAGCCCTGGCTATAACAGCCCGAGAGTCAAGGATAGCCTGCTTTGCGGCCTGTATGATCGTCTCTGACTCCTCGGACTCAATCGCCAGCCTTTGGTGATCAGCCTGGACACGTTCAAGAAGACGAGTGCTATCGGTGATCTTCTCCTCCACCTCTTTTCGCTCCTGCTCTTGAGCAGCAAGGAGCCTGTTCAGCGCTTCTTGGGCTTCGTGGGATGAACCGGCATCATCCTCCAAGGATCGAAGCTCTCTCAGGTGCTGTCCCAGCTGATCCACCAGCAGTTGACTCGCCTGGGCTAGCGAAAGGCCTCCCGCCAACTTGATGTTCTCGACTTGGTTTCCGAGAAACATCTGGGCAAAGTCAAGGGAGCTACCCCTAGTCAGGACGAAATCAATGCATGTTCGCATCGAGGTAAGGAACTGCTGCACCGCCTGGCGTGTCAAAAGCTCCATGATGTCATCATCCGAAGTGCTCCCCTATCCCCTCTCTATCACGGGGTGGGGGATGTAGATCGGCTCTGTTGGCGCAAGAGTTGAGCTGACCACGGGTACGGCAAGAGCAGAAGCAGCCACTGGCGCTTCTGGGAGTACCACCTCTGCAGGAACCTCCATAGCCGATGACAGAGTAGTGAGCCCGACCTCCTCAGAAACCTCAGCCAAGGCTTGGGCCGTGTGGCCTTCCGGAGGGACACTGACCGTCAGACTCTCTACCTGGGCCCCCTCGGTTCTCTCTGCAAGTTATCTCAACATTAGCCAGAATGGTAAGAAGAGAAATATCCGAGACATCAAAACTTCCTTACCAAGCTGGAGGTCCGGAGATGTCGAATCCTTGGGCGAACCCTGCAGAGGAGAAGTCTCCCTGACTTCAGTGGTGACCTCCTCTTCCTGCAGAGTAGAAGCCTCCCCGATTTCGGTAGTTGCCTCGGCAGCTGGAGTCTCAACTCCTTCTGGCTGGGTCAACTCTTGCATCATCTCCTCGATTTGCGAGGAGGTTGCAGCCTTGGTACCCTCGGCCAATCCTGCAGCGTAAAAGGAGAATGTTAAAGCCTCCTCTTCAAAATGAAAAGGGAAATCGGGTCAGAAGGTGTAAAGAGTACCTTCAGCAGGAGCAACCGCTAGTGGTGACGTCGTCGCCGGCCCACACCCATGTATTTCCTCCTCCGAGATGTGTGAGAATTTGCTCGGATCAGGAGGAGCGGGTTCATCACCATAGTCGACATCATCCTCAAAATCGCTTTCCTCTGCGGATAAGGAAGACGACGGTTCAACATGAGAGGCCTCGGTAACCGGAGCCTTGCCTCTAAACACCCCAGTGGTAGGGCTAGGGTCAACCATCCGAGGACTGGAAATGAAGACAGAAGGAGACCCAGGCTGTTGTGCCTCATCCCTCCTTTGAGCTGAGGAAGACTCGGGCTGAGCTGAGATCCCCGGAATCTCAACATCGACTCCGCTCATTATATCGACCTCGAGCTGCTCGGTCTCGTCAGTAGCGGTGGGCCTGTCAGCAGGCTCCCCTTCCTCTGCAATCCTGAGGCTCCTGCGGTGTAACCTGCGGGCATGGACTAAGGGAGTGTCTTCCTTGTCCACCTCTTCCTCCCTCGGCTCCCCAACACCAGAAGGGATGTCCGCGGATCGAGAAACTTCGGCCGTCAAGTCTCTCCGAACCTTCTTTGGGGCAGGCTCAGCAGTGGAAGTAGAGCCTTGACGACGCTTGCTCACAGCCTGTCGAGCCCTGGTTGGTCGCGGCTCCGCCCTTGTTGGTCGCGGCTCCGCCCTTGTTGATCGCGGCTCCGCCCTTGTTGCTCGCGGCTCCTCCCTTGACCTTCTCCCGACCTCCTTCAGAGCCTTCAGGTACTGCTCGACGCCTCGCGAGCGTTTACCGGACTCCGACCTTGCTTCGAGATTTGCATTGATACTCTCAATGCATGAATACTCCGGAACAAAGTTTGGTGTCTGGTTGACTTGGAAATACCAGGAGCAGAAGCTGAAACTCATACGGCACTTTGACCCCTCGGTAGGTAGACGGAAAGTTGCTTCCGTCCCTCCGGCCACACTGTAGTACCAAGCCCGAGCACCTTCGAACAAGTTCCCTTCGAAGGCGAGTCGAGCATTGGGATTGCCGACGTAGAGTTGATCGTAGCCGAACTGTCGGGCGAAACGATTCGGCATGTACGGCTCGATTATGCATGAAGTCCCTTGCCGGAAAAGCACATATCCGGGCCGAATGTTGACCAACCACCAGAAGACCCCGAGGACAACCTCGTATAGTCATCTGGGCCCACGGAATCAATAAATAGATCCCCGAAAGATGCACCAGGGATCTCGGGGAAGCAGCGATTGAGCTGGTAGTTCGAAGCATCTGAAATGCACTTACGGACGAAATACATATAAGTATTACGCCAGTCCGAACCCTCCAACCGCTGTACAAAAGGGGTGAAACCCTCACTCCAAGGCACCGGCGTCATCAGGGAAGGGCAGTGCATCACATACCAAGCCATGAGGTACGTGTAAGGCATCTCGATCCGAGGGTGGGGCGCTTCACCGTCGGCTTCCCCTCTGAATCAAGAATCGGTTGACCATGGGAGTTGACGGCCTTCCCTGGCTCGCAGAAGTTGTGGGTTAACGCCCGCAACCCGCTCTGAATGCCAGCCGCCACGGCCGGAAGAAGGGCTATGGGACTGCCATAGGCCAGAAGCACCGCCGGGTACACCACGTCAGCAACAATGACTTCATGTGGCAGCGTGGGCACCACACAACGCTTCAGCCACAGCATTAAGAAGCCCGCCAACAATGCTCGATCGGAGATAGGGGTCCAGGCTTGATGGTGAAAGCTTTCAAAGACCATGTCAGGTTCGAAGCCGTCCTCATTCGAATCCGTGGTGTAGAAGCCTTCAGAAGCCTGGTCGATCCTGTCTTCAATTTCCTGGTCGGAGCTGGGAGCCAGTCGAGTTATTGGATGGTCTTTCTTATTGACATTGTTGAACAAGTAACTGGCCCAAGACAGCTGCTTGATTCCTCCCGACCTCCAAGTGGTTATCTGGCCGCAAATATGGAAGTGACATAACACTTCCCAATAAGTCTCGTACATTTGAGGAGACCCTTCCCTCATAAGGTTGAGCTCCTCAGTGGTTGGGATAAATTTCTCATAGGGAGAATCCCCTGTTGCCAGCCCCGAGACCTCATGCAACTCGTGCAGTGCAAGGCCCATCTCTCCGACCGGGGTGAAGAATGTCCCCGTCAAAGAATTGTAACGCTCCAGGACCCCGAAGAAGTTCTGAGAACTCGGCGGGATGCCATACTGCACGGCCCTGACTGCTGGGTACAGTCCCACATGATCTAGCAGATCTCCAAGATCGGTAAGGACGAAGCTCACCATCCTGCGCCACCAATACTTCTCGGTGGAGTGAACCCACCCGGGCGCACGGAACTCAACCGGAAAATCACCCTCCGCTTTTATAAATGCGTTGAGGAAGGTAGTGCCGAGTTTTGGTATCTCTCCAACTGGGAGCTCAGACTTGCGCGACCCGGGGAACAGGCCAAGAACCGCCCTATCATGACTATCATGACGGTATACCTTCTGGGAGCCCAAGTCACCGAGGGTAATCTCAGGGACGTATCGGGAAACGTCCCATTTCATCTTCCGAGGGAGGGACATGTGCTGGAGATAAGACAGCGGGAACATCCTCTCCATTTCTGGAAGAAAGAATCTCCTATCCCCTATCTGACGGAGCCATCTATAATTTCCATTATACATGGAATAGCCGCCATCACCGATACGATCCCCGAAGAAGAAGGCAGGCTTCTCCAGCTTGACGCGTTCATCCGTTGTGAATACTGCATCGGTCATAAGCACCCGAAGGGTCGTCGTATCAACATTGGAGAGCCTTTTCTGGCGCTCCTGCGACTTGTCGGCAATCACATGTACTGTCCTTTGTAGCACAAAGGCCAGATCACGGTCAGCACCACCTACATGTCCAAAGTGGCGCTTCTTGGCGAGTGGGGCAGAAGGGTGTGGCACTGCAAAAGAAAAGGACATTTAATTAGACATTTTATCAGAAAAATACTAAGTGTCTATAGTCCAGACGCAGAAGAGATACTGGACGCAGGAATTATCAAGTCCGCGTCCAGACCTGCGAATCTGCGTCCAGACGCAGAAGAAATACTGGACGCAGGAATTATCAAATCCGCGTCCAGACCTGCAAATCCGCATCCAGGCGTAAGACCAGCGGGATCAAGTCCGCGTTTTGCAAACCAAGACTTATGAAAATTCTCTAAGTACTTGGGCTCAGGTGCAAGATTCATCAAAAACCTGCACCTGATGAAAAATCTTCAAGTCCGCGTCTGAACTCTTCACAATTAGAAAATTTCTAAGTGAAGAATCTGAAATGCGGGACTCACTGGCACCGGGTCATCAAACCCGCGCCTTGGTTATCAACTCAAAGACCGCGTCTGAGACCGCGTCTGAGAATCAAACACGGTTTGTTTTCTGTGTTGACGGTTCTGTTAATGGTTCCATGAGCTTCCAGTAATGGCGAAGTTCAACCCTAAACGGCGTTATACCTGGGAAAGAGAAATCCTGCGCGGAAGAACCGCCCCTCTGGGCCTCGGCGACGGTTGCTCTTGAAGAGGATACGGTTGGCTTGGTTTTAGGTGCCATTGGTGATTAAGAATGGAGATGAACAGAGAAAGAAGAACTCTTTTTTTCTCTTAAACCCTAAGCAAGTGCGTTCGGAGAAGAAGAGATCTCTCTCTAACTGTTGCCTTTTATAGGCACAAGGATTCGCGAAGATACGCGGCGCGTGGCTCGATTAGTTCTGCAGCGAGTCATCGCTTGACGCGTGGAGCAAATCAATTTCTCTGCAGCGAAGATCGCGCACCATAGCCCTGCAGCGAGTCATCGCTTGACACGTGGAGCAAATCATTTAATGAACCAGGAAGTCCGCGCGCCAAAAGGTGAAATCCCGCCGGTTCCCCAGGCCAACTGGCAGCGCAATCATGACCCGCGCGCCAAAAGGTGAAATCCCGCCGGTTCCCCCAGGCCATCTGGCAGCGCAATCATGACATGGCACAGATTCGCACCCAACGGACGCGCCTCTTCGATGGACGTGCCTCGTCAGCACCGCCATAAATACGTCCAAAAAGTCGCGTCTCTCTAAGAAGTTCGCGTCTTTCCAGCCCGGCTGAACATCGCGTCTGCTTTATGGAAGATCAGTCGCGTCTTTAAAGCAGTACCATCTCTACTTTTCAAAAAGGACCAGCGTTCGGCCTCCTGCTTCTGCAAATCAGTTCAACAGTACACTGGCACAAGCAGATGACCAACCACTCCTGGCTTAAAGCACCCCCATGACAGACTAAAAACAATCGGGGAGGTTTAGACTGTGTATCTAGACACTCAATACGATCAACCCTGGTGGCCTCAAAGAGTTCAACAGTACACTCACGAAGACCAACTCCAGATAAGATCAAACCCGGAGCATTAACAGTCCAGTCATAAAGGTGAATGCGGCTAAAATCCAAAGTATTTCGAAATCCGTCCCATTTAACTGCGGAATATCGAAAACTTTGGAGGGGGTTTTGTAGGCTGTCTAAAAATCACTAAAAGACAAGCCATTAAAAAGCAGAGTCTCAAGTTCTAGACGCAAGGGCTCGACACCCGCGTCTCAGCATCAAGGCGCGTGGGCTCGACACCCGCGTCTCAGCATCAAGGCGCGTGGGCTCGACACCCGCGTCTCAGCATCAAGGCGCGTGGGCTCGACACCCGCGTCTCAGCATCAAGGCGCGTGGGCTCGACACCCGCGTCTCAGCATCAAGGCGTGTGGGCTCGACACCCGCGTCTCAGCATCAAGGCGCGTGGGCTGAAACCCGCGTCTCAGTTATAACCGCCCTGGTTATGGGGCCAGTCGCCGTCCACATAGCGGGGAGGTCAACCCCTCATCGTGGAGCATTTTCAGGGGGCACGTTCACCCCCTAGGACCTCTATAAATAGCCCACATAGGAGGGGAGGATGGAGGATCGACGATCAAGAGATAGAGAGATTGGCAATTGGGCAATTGGCGATCAGCAATCAAAGGCATTTGGTGATAAGAGGATCGGAAACCAGACGACCAGACACGGCAGAAAAAGGAGAGAGTTCAACTCTTCGTCGAGCTTGCTGCGTACAAGCTACTCTTTGCCTACCTTCTCTTTGAGAGTTTTGGTAGACAAGAGCTGTGCTACTCTTTCTACCAGCCGAAGAGAAGATCCCTGACGATCCCGACGGTCATCCGGTCAACGGAGAACAAGATTCACTCTCCACCGCCACACGAAGAACCCAGCATTAAACAAAGGGAGGATTCAAGACTCAACATCCTCCCTCCCTTGTAACTGGAAGGAAAAGTTGTTTTTGTTGTAATCTTTTCATCTGATTCAAGGAAAACTTTACAGCATTTCCTCTTTCTCTCTTTTCCGGCGCGTACAAGACTCATATTCTAACTCCTCTTCATGTTCACTTGTGAGTCCTTCAATCAAGTTAACCTCAAATGATTGGGTCCAAGTCCCGAGGTTGTTTTCCCAAGGAGGAAAACATTCACCTCTTTTGTCATATCACCGAATGTCAAGCGTATTGACCTATTCCTACAGTTTATGATCGCATTTGCAGTTGCTAGGAATGGTTGTCATAGAATGACCGGGGTTTAAGCTTTCAGGTTTTGCATGGGTTGTGTTTCTAGAGTGATGAAATCTACGTGGTAGATGAACTCCTTGACCCGTATGAGGACATCTATGTAAATCACCTAGAGGGGGGTGAATAGGTGATGGCTAATCTAATGGTCAATAATGCGGAATTAAAACTTATATGATGCAAACTAAATCTTCTTAAACTAAACACCACGTATAACACAAGAGTGTTGCCGAATTCCCCGTGAAGGGCTCTGAACAAACTCCTCAAGATTCCTCTAAATAAGAGTTGAGGTGCCGCGTTGACTCTCTTGGTTGAATACAAGTGTTAGCAAACAAACCCCAAGCATATAACAATTAAGCACAATAAGAATATCAAGCATATAAATATAAGAGCAATAATAGCATGCAAAATATAAACAAGTAAGGGAGAGAGAGAAAGAGCAATCGCAAACACGAGAGATTTGTTTCGAGGTTCGAGCACACTTGCTCTACATCCCCGCCTTCGACACTACGAAGGATTTCCACTAAAATCGATCCCTGATAGGTAGTGAAAAATGCATAATTGTCATTACATTTACCATCACATTTTCATATTATTCCTACAATTATGCACCATTACTAATATTTTATTATTTAATGTGTACAGGCCTTGAGTATTTATTTATATAAAGAATAAATGCCTAAATGAAGCCCAAAAGCCCATGTCCAAGCCCAAGATCAAAAGTGCAATTACCAAATGTCAAAATTACAATTACAAACTGTAAAAATTGCAAATACTAGAAAGAGGGAAAGGATAGAATTCTATTCAACCCTAAATGCTTGGTGGATGAGGATAAATAGAGTGCAATGATGAAATTCGTTTTGGGAAGAGATTTGGATTTAGGGTAACTTGATTTCCAAGTTATCCCGAAATCTCAAATTAAAGAGTCGAGATGCCAGAGCCAGATAGATACACCCAGATGGACGGACCAGAGGAGGCCACGCGCAAAAGTGCGCGGCCAGGGATAAGAATATGGCCGCGGAAACGCGGCAAAAGCCGCATTTCCGCGGCAATGTGGATGAGGCTGCGTACCAGATTTCTTGGCTGAGTTTTATCGGGACTCTACTTCCTTCAGCGCCTATAAATACCCCTGCAGACGTAACAAAGAGGGGCATCCAGAGACGAGGAGATTAGGTTTTCTTTAGCTTTTTCTTTAAATTTCTGCAATTGTAATTTCTTTTTAAGCACATTGTGGAGAAGAAGGAGCTTTGTATTTGGAGGATATTTTCGAATAAAGGTTACCTCTTTGCCATTTAAATTACTGTCTTTTAATTTGGTTTTTCTCTGCGATCTGTCTCTTGTTGTTTTTCTTTCTTTTTGCAATCCTTCTTATTAAACAACATAAAAAAAGAGATAAATCGAAAAGATAAAAAAAATGATGAACTAATTCCTTATTGTGGTTTGCTGAACTCTTAAACAACCCTAGAGCTGTTAAGAATTGATCGGATTGATAACACTTTTTAGAAACCCTAGGTTTAAGGTAGCTTGCTTGAAGATTAAATTGATGACTAGCTTTCTAATCTAGGTTACACCTTTAAATAATTCTTCACACTCATGCTTAAGAACTTTGACAGCGTAACTTCAAGGTAAATCTTCTCTTACACTGTACTTAGATATTAGGATGAAAACGTGTTGGATTCTTAGGAGTGCAAACTAATAAGATTCTAAAATCTTTTTCTTTTGCTTGCATCTTCTCTAATAAACCTAGGATCGATTTCATGTATTTCAATATGATGATCAATATCCTTAACTTGCACTATGGGTTATGGTAGAAGATCAGTAAAACCGCATCTCTCCAATCATATATATTTCAAATCTAATCTCTTTCTCTTATTTTGAAGATACAGAGGAATCGGCCGAAAAGCTTGCATCGCATCCTTCCCTGTGGATCGACCCGCTTTGGCCCTTGCTGCAGCGGATAGCATTGAGACTGAGAATCTTAACTTTAATCTTTTTCCTTGCAATTTCTCAATTTCAATCAATCCCACTGGATCACTTGGTGCCACAACACCTACAAGATCTAGGACTCTCTAGTCCCGTACACACCGCAAGCTCACTAGCTCGCCGAGGCCGCACCTCAAACACCGAGTCCACACACGAACTCGAAACAACCGCGAACGCACTCGTCCGCCTCCTCAAAGAACAAAGATGAACTTTGGTGATCACAACTCTTGATCACCTAAAATCCTCTCACAACAAATCCCTATGGGTAGATATAGCAATGGATAGCTCAAGTGTTGTGTGAGAAAACAAGGAAAGAGATGATGGAAGAAAACTCAAGAAAATCACTTTTAAAAACACTCTTGGTAAACTCCCCTATTGATTGGAAATATTTGCTCTCAAACTTGTGGATATAACCACTGAAATAAGTGGGAAAAACTAGCCCAAAACTCTTCTTAAAATCTTAGAGAAAACAGCCCCCAAATGCCCCAATTTATAGAGCTAGAAAAACTAGCCGTTGGGAGCCAGATGGCCTGACGGTCGACCGCCCGGTCGACCGCCAACGGTCAAATTTCTGACCGTTGGGGCAGCGGTCGACCGGCCCGGTCGACCGAGGCCTGGATACAGAGAGCAGTCTCTCTGTCCGGTCGACCGGCCCGGTCGACCGGGGCTTTCCAAAGAGCAGAGCTCTCTGGACGGTCGACCGTCCCGGTCGACCGGCCCTCCATCCAGACAGGCGTGCACGTCTGTGCACGTCGGTCGACCGAGTCGGTCGACCGATTTCAAGCTACGGTCGACCGGCCCGGTCGACCGGCTGAAGCCAGGTCAGGGATTTTAGGGAAAGAAAACTTGGTCATTTTGGCTCAATTAAAATCCCATAAAATTACTAAAAATCTACAAAAATAGTTTTACCAATATACTTTGATAAACAAACATGCTTGCACAAAATCAAGGCATGTTATAAACAAATTGGACTATTTTTGTAACTTGGAAAATTTGGCTCAAAATAAAAACTGTATTTTTCCAAATTGGTTTTTCCAAAACTTCACCAAATACAAAAACAAGATATTTAAACTCTTTTAAAGCATAGTGTGTATGGATATGATCCACTACACATACATGGTGAAATATCTATGTTTTTGACATTAAGCTCTAAAACGATTTTGGTTAACAACACATGTATACTTTGAATACCAAAAATCAAACTGGTATTTTCCAAAAAGAAAACTCTTTTGTATTTTTCCAAAATAAAATTCTTTTATGAAAAACTTATCTAAATCAAGAGTGTGTGTGTGTAAGATATACTTGAGCAATCCACCAACTATTCTATCCTTTACATTTTATTCTAAAAACAAAATCTTATAAAACAAACCTAGACACAAGTCTTGATCTTGAAGTCTTCACTTGAAGTCTTCTCATCTTCTTGACTTGGTCCAAACACGATCCAACGAGCTCGACTCCTCTTGAGTACTTGATATGGTCTTGATGCATAGGCTCGTGAATCCAAACCTTGCAAGCTCCAAAAACTTGACTTTAAATCCTTTGTTGAAGCTACACACCTACTAAGATCTTATCACAAATCTGAAACTAAATAAACACAAGATCATTAGTACTATAACTACATGAGTTGATCATCATCAAAACTAGAGTGATGGGCCTTTGGGCCAACAATCTCCCCCTTTTGATGATGACAAAACTCATGAAGTTATATATGCATGGATTAAAGTAAAGCTTCAAAGAAGCTCCCCCTTAACTCATGCATAACAATAAACAATAAGATATGGCAATAAAGTACATAAACTACCTAAACTTGTATGCAAATATATGGAGATGAAACATGCCAATCAAGCATAAAAACACATCAAATTCTTTTTCTCCTATTTGCAATACAAAACATATATGCATAAACATAAATACTATTCCCCTTTATGAATAAAGCAAGGAAAACATGCATATATATCAAATACTTCTCCCCTTTTTGTCAATCATCAACAAAGGGGTTAAAGTAAAAACAAAATCAACAAATTTTTCTCCCCTTTTTGTTCGAAACAAAGAATCAATAAAGGGGTGATATCAATCAAATCACTAAAAGGGTATATGCGATATACATTCATGAAGAGGAAGACGCTAAGTTAGCTTCCCTACATATATGCATTACATGAAGAAGGGATGACAAGCCCTAATTCACAAAACACATAATCTGTAATGCATAAGAGGAGATGTGAAGCTCCCCCTACACACGTGTATCACATAAAGAAGAGTTGTCAAGCTCCTCAATACAAGATACACTCAATATGAATCTATATGTAGAAGAGATGTTAAGCTCCCCTTGCATATAGGCAATACAAATCAAAAATATTTTGATTTTTAATTGTTCAAACAAAATTTTGAATTTTCTCAATAAAACAAATTTTGAGATATCTTAGTAAATCATAAAAAATTTTAAGGTACCACTTGTAATCAAATTTTAAGATACCAATTGTAAAAAAAATCATGTTGATACCAATTGTAAATAAACATTACAAATTTTGAATTTTTCAAATAGGTAATACATATTGATACCAATTGTAAATTTATAACAAATTTGAAATAGAAACATATTGATATCAATTGAAAAACCATGCATAAGCTTTATTAAAATGTCAATTGAGATACCAATTGAAAATAAAGTTTTAAATTAAGCTTAGCATAAACTATGTGCTTTAAATATGTAAACTAATTATAAAGCAAGCACACGAAAATCATATATATGTATGAAAATGAAAATATCAATAGAAATTGATATTATTTGAAATGAAGCATACATATATAGGAAACAAAGTATGAGTATATACAAAAATATCAATTGAGATACTAATTGAAAATAACAATGTAAATCATGTATATAACTCATAACCTACCACCCATTATATGCTCAAGATAAAAGATTTTTCAATTAAGCTTACAAGGCATAATCGCCCATCCATCCTCCCATAAAAGGTAGGGTTTTCAAAAATAGATTTGAAAATATTTTAGCATTGAAAATCACTACCAAATGAAGAACAATAACTAGTTAAAATAATTTTTGAAAAACTAGTTAAAGATCCTTCAAAACATGAAATCAAAACATATGTTTTTCATGAGTCATACCAAATACACAAGAGATGACACTCAAAGACTATAAAGCTAAAAAAAATGTTCATGAACCAAGGTCATGACAAAACAAATAAAGTGTGAGTGTTCAAAAATCATGTAATTAGCATTTTCATGAAATTAATCAATGAAGCTCAAAATGATCATAAGTCTTATTTTATCAAACAAAACATGAAAATTCATTTTTCATTAAACAATAAACTTCATGGTATATGTATGATTTATCCAATCCTAACAATATGCATACATATCCCAAACATAAAAAGAGTCCATTAAACGTATTTGCATGAAGGCAAGAGACTCACGGGTATCATGTATATTTATTAGATTTGAATAAAAAAATTGCATATACATGAAGTAAAAACAAGAAAATAGGCAAAACAGGTGTAAATGAGGGAATCATCAAAACTAGGCTATACATGTGCATATAGTGAGTACAAATGAACAATGAAGTGCAAACGTATATGAATCAAATGTTGTTCACTACATGTACAAGTATACTTCCAAGTTTTGATAAAAACTACATTTAAACTAGTATTTACCACATGAAGCACAAAACATGAACATGCTAAAAATATGATATAAGTAAAAAGCATGTAAATAAACTAGGAGTTTGAGAGATAGTTACCAAACCAAAAAACTATGCTCCAAATCTCCAAAACATGGTGGTTGACCCACCAAACCTCCTTGATAGCGGTGCATAAAATATGTGTCCATTGAGTCCATTGCAACCACCACCAAGGCACCAAATCTCTTACGTCGTGTGAGAGCCCTCACCTACATCAAATACACAAGGTGGGAATTTTGGTACCCATTTTCTTTTGGGTCCTTGGGGGTTAGTTTTGTAAGGAAGCCAAACAATTTTCTTATTAGCAAAATTTAAAGCATTTATCTTATCATAACAAAACTTTGCTAAATGGCCTTTGCGGTCACAATGTGTACACTTGTATACTCTAGCATGCATATGTGTATGTGTGTGATCATGACGTGCAAATAGTGAATATGCATGATGTGGATGATGTGCATGAACATGGGGAACTTGTTTCTTTTGAAACAAGGATTCTAACTTTTTATGATTAAATGCACATGTGCTCAAAGTTGAGCTCAAACAATTTATTTTATTTTTCAAAAATTTCATCTCATTTTTATCAATGGTGGCATGAAAAGCATGGTGAGATTGACAATCATTTTTCTTTTTCTTTTGAAAAACATTTTCTTTTTCATTTTCAATAATTTTTCTTTTTAAAGAAGTGTTTTCTTGAAAAGCAACTTCTTTTTGTTTTTCCATCAAAACAATTTTATTTTTCAATGAAGTGTTTCCTTCACAAAGATCACTCAATTTAAAAAGTAAGGAAACATTTTCATTTTTCAAACTTTCATTTTCTTTTCAAAACATGCAACCTTATTTTTGAAAGACTCATTTTCTTTTAAAACATTTTCAAAATTATTTTCTAATGAAACTTTTTCATTAAGCATGCAATCAAATTTCTTTTTCAAAATTTTATTATCTTTCTTAAGCATGTCATATTTTTCAAGTAATAGTTGACAAAATGAAGTAAGCTCATCATATGACATGTTATCTTCATCTACCTCGGATTCGGTAGTTACCTCAAGGGGGTTATCCCTTGGACCATGTAGCACACGTTGGAGGTGTCGCTTCCAACGTCCGAATCGCTCCCGGCATAATATAGATCCTTTTCGTCAAGGGAGGTGATGATGTTCCAAGCTACAAAAGCCGAATCAATGTTAGCAACCCTAGATAAATATTCATCATTTAGGGTACTCTTCAAAGCATGTAGGGCTTTTGCATTAGCCTCAAAATTTTTACCATTTAAACAATAAGAATCTCTAGTAGTGGCAAAATAAACATGAATGCCTAGGCCTTTGAGGTACAAAGACATCTTAACCTTCCAAATTTGGATGTTAAGGATGTCAAAGGTGGGAGCTGTCATGAAGTCCATGGTGTGTGTACAAATATTGTGATTAGCCTAAAATGAGGATCTTTAACTCTAGGTTGTAAGACCCAAATCAAGAGCAATTGGCTCTGATACCAATTGTAAATCACCTAGAGGGGGGTGAATAGGTGATGGCTAATCTAATGGTCAATAATGTGGAATTAAAACTTATATGATGCAAACTAAATCTTCTTAAACTAAACACCACGTATAACACAAGAGTGTTGCCGAATTCCCCGTGAAGGGCTCTGGACAAACTCCTCAAGATTCCTCTAAATAAGAGTTGAGGTGCCGCGTTGGCTCTCTTGGTTGAATACAAGTGTTAGCAAACAAACCCCAAGCATATAACAATTAAGCACAATAAGAATATCAAGCATATAAAGATAAGAGAAATAATAGCATGCAAGATATAAACAAGTAAGGGAGAGAGAGAGAGAAAGAGCAATCGCAAACACGAGGGATTTGTTTCGAGGTTCGAGTACACTTGCTCTACATCCCCGCCTTCGACACTACGAAGGATTTCCACTAAAATCGATCCCACCGGATCACTTGGTGCCGCAACAGCTACAAGCTCTAGGACTCCCTAGTCCCGTACACACCGCAAGCTCACTAGCTCGCCGAGGCCGTACCTCAAACACCGAGTCCACACACGAACTCGAAACAACCACGAACGCACTCGTCCGCCTCCTCAAAGAACAAAGATGAACTTTGGTGATCACAACTCTTGATCACCTAAAATCCTCTCACAACAAATCCCTATGGGTAAATATAGCAATGGATAGCTCAAGTGTTGTGTGAGAAAACAAGGAAAGAGATGGTGGAGGAAAACTCAAGAAAATCACTTTTAAAAACACTCTTGGTAAACTCCCCTTTTGATTGAAAATATTTGCTCTCAAACTTGTGGATATAACCACTGAAATAAGTGGGAAAAACTAGCCCAAAACTTTTCTTAAAATCTTAGAGAAAACAGCCCCCAAATGCCCAAATTTATAGAGCTAGAAAAACTAGCCGTTGGGAGCCAGATGGCCTGACGGTCGACCGCCCGGTCGACCGCCAATGGTCAGATTTCTGACCGTTGGGGCAGCGGTCGACTGGCCCGGTCGACCGAGGCCTGGATACAGAGAGCAGTCTCTCTGTCCGGTCGACCGGCCCGGTCGACCGGGGCTTTCCAGAGAGCAGAGCTCTCTCGACCGGCCCTCCAACCAGACAGGCGTGCACGTCTGTGCACGTCGGTCGACCGAGTCGGTCGACCGACTTCAAGCTGCGATCGACCGGCCCGGTCGACCGGCTGAAGCTAGGTCAGGGATTTTAGGGAAAGAAAACTTGGTCATTTTGGCTCAATTAAAATCCCATAAAATTACTAAAAATCTACAAAAATAGTTTTACCAATATACTTTGATAAACAAACATGCTTGCACAAAATCAAGGTTTGTTATAAACAAATTGGACTATTTTTGTAACTTGGAAAATTTGGCTCAAAATAAAAACTGTATTTTTCCAAATTGGTTTTTCCAAAACTTGTTTTTCCAAAACTTCACCAAATACAAAAATAAGATATTTAAACTCTTTTAAAGCATAGTGTGTATGGATATGATCCACTACACATACATGGTGAAATATCTATGTTTTTGACATTAAGCTCTAAAACGGTTTTGGTTAACAACACATGTATACTTTGAATACCAAAAACCAAACCGGTGTTTTCCAAAAAGAAAACTCTTTTGTATTTTTCCAAAATAAAATTCTTTTATGAAAAACTTATCTAAATCAAGAGTGTGTGTGTAAGATATACTTGAGCAATCCACCAACTATTCTATCCTTTATATTTTATTCTAAAAATAAAATCTTATAAAACAAACCTAGACACAAGTCTTGATCTTGAAGTCTTCACTTGAAGTCTTCTCATCTTCTTGACTTGGTCCAAACACGATCCAACGAGCTCGACTCCTCTTGAGTACTTGATATGGTCTTGATGTATAGGCTCGTGAATCCAAACCGTGCAAGCTCCAAAAACTTGACTTTAAATCCTTTGTTGAAGCTACACACCTACTAAGATCTTGATCACAAATCTGAAACTAAATAAACACAAGATCATTAGTACTATAACTACATGAGTTGATCATCATCAAAACTAGAGTGATGGGCCTTTGGGCCAACAATCTATAATTTCCTCCTTGGGAATCTTTACAGAACGATCAGCTAATTGTACAGTAACTCGGGTTGGACGGAGGTCGCCCAGCCCGAGTTGCTGATACACAGAAAAGAGAAACAAGTTGATACTGGCTACTACATCAAGCAATGCTCGGCTTATTGTGGTCTGTCCTATGATGCATGAAATGGTTGGACTCTCGGGGTCTTTGTATTTTACAGGATGGGTCCGGTTAACAACTTACTGATGTTGGATGCATGGAAGATCTTTTTGGTAATGTTTGTTCTTCTTTTCTTGGTGCACATGTCTTTTAAAATTTGGCATATGATGGAACTATTGTATGGTATCAAGAAGGGGTACATTTATCTGGACTTGATTAAATATTTTCCTAATCTTTTCCATTTGAGCATTGGTCTTGCTAGCCAATTAGGAAATGGCACAATAGGCTTGTGAGTTTGCTCATCTGTTTTATCCTTTTCATTAGACTTGGAAGTGGACGGTTATAAACTTGAAGATGAAGATGGTGTTGGCCCAAAGGCCATTAGCCCTAGTTTTGATGATAACAAACCATATGTAGTTATGTATTAACAAGATTATTTAATTATGTTTCAGGTAATATTATATGTTGCATTTCGGCTCCATCACAAGACTTATACATTTGGAAGCCAAGAAGATTTAGATCCCAGAGCGTAGCACACTAGAAGAGCTCAAGGATCAAGCGATATTCAGAAGACTATGTTAAGATTTGTATTTTTACTTTTTCTATTTTAGATAGGATTTATAGTTGTTTGTTAAAACCAAGATGATAGAGGTTGATAGCTTTTGGGATTGCCACACACACATACACATTTCATATTCCTTTGTGTTTTTTAAACAAAAGTTTACAACTAGGATTCTTACCATTTTCCTTATCGAGTTTCAGAAAAATAAAGTTTCGGAAAATCAAGTTTCGAAAAAATAAGTTTTGGAAAAACTGGTTTTGTTTTAGAAAAGAATTTTGTCAAAATATGGTTCTAACTTATTTAGTGTTGATCCATGATCACACACTAGTTCTTCAAGACCCTAGAACTCTATTTTGTATTTATATATCAAAAGAAATTTCATTGGAAAAAGATTGGTTTTGAAAAAATTTCCAGATTCTGTTTTGGAACGATCTCATAATTACTCATGAGGGAACGTCTCAGGTCAAAAGATCCAAAATTGACTTGCTCTGTTCTCAATATGAGAATTTTTATATGCTTGAAAATAAATGCATTGATGAAATGCTCACTCGATTCACCAAAATCACTAACGACTTATCTTCTTTAGGTGACAAGATTGATAATGATCAAAAGATCCGAAAGGTCATTAGAGCTCTTCCTAAATCTTAAAAAGTCATGGTAAATACCCTCAACTAGCTCAACGATAGGGAGGAGATGGACTTTTCCGGCTTCATTGGTAATCTCAAAACCCATGAGATGGAAATGAAGGTGAGAGAAGAAAGGGAGGCACCAAAGAAGAAAGCAATAGCTTTCAAGGCGACTCCATCCTCCTTTGATGAAGATGAATCGTCGGAAGACGATGATGAGGACTTTGCCATGCTCATTAGAAAAGTGGGCTAGATATTCTACAAGAACGGAAGACAAAGCAACTCTCGAAGAGGAAGACCTCAAGGAAGACTTGAAAAGAAGTTACTTTCATTACAAAAGGACGGGTCATCTAATTGCGGATTGCCCCTCACTACAAGCCACGACCTCCAAGAACGTGCATAAGAAAAAGAAGGCGATTGTGGCCACATGGGATGATTCAGAGACGAAATCCGAAGAGGAGATTGACACCGCACACATGTGCTTCATGGTACACGGTGATGAAGCTTCTAAGATAAATCTTGAAAACTTTTAGAAAGATGATGATTTGACCATGGATAAATTGGCACAATTTTTTGAAGACCTTCAAAATAGATATAAAATTTCCCTTGCTCAAAACAAAAAATTGAAAAAGAAAAATGATCTTTTAAAGAACAAATTTGAAATTATTTTAAATGAGAAAAATGATTTATCAAAGTCTTCTGAGAAAATAAAAATTAATTTTGAAAAATACAAAACTACTTGTAAGGGTAAAAGTCCAAATATCACTTGTAATAAAAATGAATTTTTAGATATTTAAAAACGCATTGAGGTTTTGGACACAACATTGAAAAAGTGTGCTTTTGATATGAACAAGTTTGCTTCTATGTTTTTAAAGGGGAAAACCCAAAGGAAACACACTTCTCATGCATCTAACATACATCATACACATTAACACAAACATGCTTTCATGTATGGTAAAGTATATACTTGTGCACATTGCGACCGCAAAGGCCATTTGGCTAAATTTTGTTATGCAAAACTAAATATGCAAAATAAGAATGTTTGGGTTCGAGTAAGTACTAACCCCATAGGATCCAAAAAAATTTGGGTACCAAAAACACACCAAATTTGTTTGATATAGGTGTGTCGTCCTCCTCCAAGACATAGGGGGAGATGGTGCCTGGGTGGTGGATGCATCGAACTCAGTGAATCAATCGTTACTTGCATCGTTATCAAAGAGGCACCTATTTTGGAGATTGCCCGTGGTTTGGTAACTTCTCCACTTGAATATTTATTTTCTAGCTAGATCATTGCATGTATAGAGTAAGCTAGATTTTTTTTAATATACCCTTATTGTGTAGACTTGCACATTCTTGTTTTTGTATCTTGTCTAGTCTACTTAGTTTGTTTTTACTTTCATACTAGCCCTGTTTTGAGTTTAGCCCTGTTTGATGACCATATGTAGAGTACTTCCTTAAAAGATTTTTGTATCTATTATCAAATATGAATATTTTATTTTATATTTTAACCATATTTAAGCATATAAATAAAGATAGCAATAGCGCGCCTCAACTCTTATCTGGAGGAATGACGAGGAGAAGTTCAGAACCCGTAAAAGGTATTCGGCTTCAATATCTCAAATTATTGCTTAAATTATGTGTTAAATATTAAAAATTATTTTGTCTATTTAATAAATAATAATATAATATTTTTATGTGTTTTCCATGCCTATAAGATTTTTAGTATTATTTCTCTGTTTTATGTGTAAAAACATACAAGAAAATTATTTTTAAAAAAACCTTTAAAAAAAATTTAAAACAGATTTTTGGGCTGTCCCGGTCGACCAACCGGTCGACCGAGTTAACTTGTCATAGAACCGGTCGACCGGGCGGTCGACCGATCAAGCCTGGAATGCAAAATAATTTTTTGGCCTAAAACCGGTAGACCGACTGTAACCGAGTTTGGCCTCGGTTAGCCCCGGTCGATCGGGCGGTCGACCGAGGAGCGGGTCTGCCTGCTTTTACCCGATTTAAAAAACCCTAATCTCCTAAATTTTCTCACTTCTTCCCCTTCCACCGACTCTCTCTTCCTCCCCTCTTCAATTTCATCACCCAACTCAATCAAACCCTTTCTTAACCTCTCCACTCCAAAATTCTTCCTTTAAAAATTGTTAAAAACCTTTTCAGGCTCTAGATCTACCATTTTTCAAGGAATTTCTTGGGATTTTGAAGGTATAACCAAATTTCTTCCTTAATCTCTTCAATTTCCTAAATTATTCCAATTTATCTTTCATTATTCATGCCATATTCTTGTTTAGTGTCTTCAATATGTCCAAGAGATCCAGATCTGAGAAGGAAAAACCCCTGAATCCACTTCAAACCCATTTGTCTCTCAAAATACATCTTATAGATTCTCTGCCATCCATAATAAAACTGTTATATCTGGTAGAACTATGGTGCTTGGTGATTTTAAGCACCTTAATCTTGCTGATATTTTGAGTACTAACTCATTTGAACACCTAGTTATAATCAAAGAACCTGTATACCCTAAGCTTGTACACTATTCTACTTAACCTTTCTTTCCAGAATAACCACATCAGGTCTAGAGTTTTGGGTAAATATATTAACATTTCACTTAATAAATTTCCCATCTCCTACACCTCTCCTGTGAGGGGGTAGATATATACAATGTTGATTTACATGATTTTGACTATCCTGACGGTGAGTCTACCCTCACCGCCTCCATGTTGCTTCATGATGATGATAACCCCAGTTTGGTTAGGAATGAGGAGGTGAAGTATTACACTTTCACCGCCCAAGTCCTAACTAAAATAGTTTTCTATAACCTCCTGCCAAAATCAGGAGAGTATAGTCATGCTAGGGGTTCTCCTTCTCTTCTAATTTATTGCCTTATGAAAGAATTAGAGTCAATATACTCAAACTTATCATTGACTATATGGCTTCTGATCATCTCCTGATCCCAAAACGGCACTTGCCCTTTGGGATGCTTATCACACGCCTGTTGAAGCAACTTAGGTTTGATCTCTCCACTGAACGGTCCATCGAACCCTCAGTAGATATAAACAACACTCTTCTCAAGAGGATGCGTGTTAGGGAGCGTGCTCCCGCTCTTCAGCCCCATCCTATCATACCTGCTGTTGTTTCTGGATCCTATTTTGCATTTTCTGCTTCTTTTGATCCATATCTAGCTATCTCTACTCAGCTTTAGGAGCACAACCTGCAGATGACCGCTCACTTCTAACGGTTAGAGCAGAGAGTGGATAATGATCTCCATCACATTTGTGCTTCTATTCGCTATCTGTAGACCTGTGTCGATGACAACTACAGTAGGAACGCTTGGTCGGCTCCTCTTTTGAGTAGTCACTCATGACCACTTCCTATGAAGGGTCCGCCATTTGACGCATGGGTTCCTCCTCCTGCTGTTCCTGAGGCATCAGCTCCACCAGAAGACCATGATTTCCAGGAGGATTGACCCTTTTTGTTCATGACAAAAAGGGGGAGAGATTTTTGATGGAGTTATATTTTGGGAGTGTTTATTTTTTGAGTGTCTAGTTTTTGAGTGTCTACTTTTGATTTTCTGTATTTGGATATATGCTTTATTTTATGGACATATGTTTTGTGTGGTATGTATCTGGATATGTATTTGGATATGTGCTTTGTTTTATGGACATATGTTTTGTGTGGTATGTATCTGGTTTTATGTTTTGAGGTTGGCATGAACCTCTGTGCATGTATGGACATATTTCTGATATGGTGTGTGTGTGTGTGTGTGTGTGTGTTTACGTACATATGTATGGTGTGTGTGGTATATGTGCCGTGTTTCTAGCTCCTTTACCATCCACCCATCTACCACTTGCTATTGGAGGTTGGAGGTAATTCAAACGGTTGGAGGGTAATCGTTTGTGCATACACTCTTATAACTTAGTATCCTTGTTATGCATAGATGGTTGGCATAAGAGCCAATATATATATATGCTTTTATTGTGCATTTAGCTCTTTTATGTCATATTCTTATATATGCATGTGTTTAGGGGGAGCTTCACTTGAAGTCTCTTCCCAAAATATTTGTAATAACTCCATTTGTTTTGTCATCATCAAAAAGGGGAAGATTGTGGGCCCAAAGGCCATTAGTCCTAGTTTTGATGATAACAAACCATATGTAGTTATGTATTAACAAGATTGTTTAATTAAGTTTCAGGTAATATTATATGTTGCATTTCGGCTCCATCACAAGACTCACACATTTGGAAGCCAAGAAGATTTAGATCCTAGAGCTTAGCACACTAGAAGAGCTCAAGGATCAAGCAATATTCAGAAGACTATGTCAAGATTTATATTTTTACTTTTTCTATTTTAGATAGGATTTATAGTCATTTGTTAAAACCAAGATGATAGAGGTTGATAGCTTTTGGGATTGACACACACACATTTCATATTCCTTTGTGTTTTTCAAACAAAAGTTTACAACTAGGATTCTTACCGTTTTCCTTATCAAGTTTCAGAAAAATGAAGTTTCAGAAAAACAAGTTTCGGAAAAACAAGCTTTGGAAAAACTGATTTTGTTTTAGAAAAGAATTTTGTCAAAATATGGTTCTAACTTATTGGTGTTGATCCATGATCATTCACTAGTTCTTCAAGACCCTAGGCCTCTACTATGTATTTATATTTCAAAAGAAATTTCATTGGAAAAAGATTGGTTTCAAAAAAATTTCAGATTCTATTTTTGGCCCATTACCGGTTGACTGGACGGTCGACCGTTGGCAAAGCAAAATTGCTCTGACAGTCGACCGAGCGGTCGACCGACATGCACCAAAGTGAAGCGTGCACTTCGGTCGACCGCGCGGTCGACCGACTGCAAGAGCAATTGCTCTGTTGGGTCCGGTCGACCGACAGAGAGTTTTCACTCTCTGGTTGGGAACCTCGATCGACCGCTTTCTCCAACGGTCGGAAATTAAACCGTTGGCAGTCGACCGCCCGGTCGACTGACAGCAGATTTTTCTGCTGAGTTGGCTCCCAACGGCTATTTTCTGATTTGTCTTTTTCTGGGTCCTGTCCCAACGGCTCTATTGTGTATTCTAGCCTTATTTTCATCCCCTATAAATAGTGGGACTATGAAACAACTTAATAACAAGATTTCTAAGCCTTAGGTCAAAGTTTTTCAAGTTTTAGCCTCTTTGCACAAGATTTTCTTTTGAGCCAAACATTTCCAAAGTTTTTGTGTTTTAGCTTGAGCCTTTCCACTACTTCTCTACTGGCTATTTTCACTACACAATCCCAAAGAGTTTCACTTCCTCATTTTGGTTATAGAGTTGTGCTTGTGAGCTATTTTGTGGTCAAGAGTTGATCACCGATTTCCTTCGATTGAGAAGTTGTAGAGGTTGCGGCCTCAAGAGAGCTAGTGAGCTCCAAGTTGGTGTTGCGGCACCGTGAGAGAGGACAAGTGTGTCCGAAGAGTTCTAGTGAGAACTTGTAATCGGTTGATGATCTAGTGGGATCGGTCATAGTGGAATCCTTCATAGTGTTGAAGGCGGGGACGTAGAGCAGTGGCTCGAATCTCGAAACATATCCTTGTGTTTGCGATTACTTTCTCTCTCTCTCTTAACTCTACTCTCTCTTTACTTGCACTATATATTGCTTATTCTCTTGCAAGTTTTATTTAATTGCATTTGCTATTTGCTAGGTTGCTAGCAAGTTATTTTAATTCCGCATTATTTGCCATTTTGTATAGCCATCATCTATTCACCCCCTCTAGGTGATTTCAGATGGATCATTTGGAACTTATAATGTAGTCACAGGAGGATTTGACACTGGATTGTTGGACACTGGGTAATTAGAAACCTTATTTTCAACTTGTTTTCATGATCTTAGGATATGAATGGTATTGCATTGTTTCAGAATTATGTCTTCAGCTTCATTAATAGGGAAGGGGTTCTTTGGATTAGGCAATGGCTGACTAGGCAATGTTCCTTTTGTCTTTCATTAAGTGAGTTAGCCAATTGACCTATTTGAACTTCTAGCCTATTAATAGCTTAGTTATGATTGTTCATCATTGAGGCTTGAGTTTTGGACAAGGTTTCTATCATTCTTTCAAAATCTGACACTTTCCTATCAGGATGATTTTGTTACTGATGTTGGTAAGCGGGCTGGAAATTGTGTTAGTACATCGACTGAAAATTTGATTGATTTTGATGGAAATTGGGTTGATGGGTTTGAGCAGTGTATTGATATGGAAGCTGTTGTCTTGGCTGCTCAGGACTGACTGACTTCAAGAAAAATTTGGATGATTTCTTCATCCCGGGTTGTACGTCTTGGAGTAAGGATTGTAAGTGGGTCTGGCGTAGGCTGCATTCAAACTATTAGGGAACATCTGTTGAGCTTGGTAAACCAGACACTCCTTAAATAAGTGGGTTAAGGCATGGTAATTAGTGCAACCCGGACTTGTCACTTGGGTTGGGTTGACCTGGTTCACTGAGTTTGGTTCCCTATCTTCAAGTAGTTCTAATCTCCTCATCAATTGTGTGATTTTAGCCTCAGCAGCTATAAAGAACTCAATGGAATGCATACCCGTTTAAAAAGTTGTAGCGTTAGTCTTTTCAGGGCAAGACTCCCACTGAATGGTTTTCTCAGCTAAGACTTCATATAAGTCCCAACCCTGATCCACATCTTTCTTCAAAAATTCTCCTTGACACATAGTCTCAAGCAGCGTCTTAGTCTGATAATCTAACCCGTCATAGAGAATTTGGCATTGTTGTCGCTTCTCTATTCCGTGGTGAGGACACTGGGATAATGATTAGTCTACAATTATACATTATTATATCGCATTCCCTACCGATTTATGAATAAAATGTCGGTCTAAACTGAGTTTTGGTCTCTCTTGCAGGTAAATCAAGAGTTTAAGGGCAAAGAAGTAATAAGTGCTTAATTAAACCTATTTTTTGGTAATTAAATCCCCATTACTTGGAGGCCAAGTAAGGGAACATCTAGAAAATGCATTGAACCTAGACCTTAGCTCACGTCCGACGAATATTCGGACGAAATTACCAGAATTGGGATATACCAGGAGAATACTAGAAGCGTCGCGCATCCCCGTACCAAAACCAGGGACTTTTGTCCCTGGTATAACCGCAGATCCGCGGCTATAGCCGCGGATCCGCGGCCCTGTGGTAGGGCCACGCGTCGATCTTCGATGCGTGGCCCCGTCTCGTCTTCTAGATGCGTCCTATGCCTATATAAACCCCTGCAAAGACCTTAAACGAGGCAGTTTTTAATTTTAGGCTAGGGTTTCTATGTTTTAGTGTAGTGTAGGTAGGTGTTCTTTATTTCATTTCTTTTGTTTTTTATTTTCTTTTTAGATCTTGTAGTAGGGCTGAGAGATTCAGAGAGAGATAGAGAGGGATTGATGTAATAGATGGTGACAATCTATGTAAATGTGCCTCCTTTCTTCTCCAATGTAATCTTCTCCATCTTCTACATGATGTTTGGCTAATTTCTTCTTCTCATGGCAATACTCTACTAACCACTAACCATCTAACCACTTACTTGATAATCCACATGAATCTAATAGCCTCTATAAGGCCTTGCTCTTGCAAGAGCCATTGATGGCTCATGATGATGGATTCTAACATTCTAACATTTCTAACATCTAACTCTCTAACTTGCTAACTTGCAATGTCTTCTTTATTTCATGTTCACCTCTAACCGATTTTGATGATTTAATAGTAGCTTGCAACTTGTTTCTGGTATGATGTGTTGTTTGAATGAAGAAGAGCAATCTTATGGGCCATGCTTTGTATCGTCTCTTGAAGCCAAGGATTAGTGATGGCCGAGGATCCATGTGAGGCAACTATCATTAAGAGGTTAGCATGGTTAGTGGAGCTATTGGTAGTTAGTAGCCATGAGTTTTATTTTACATTGTTTTGAAAATTATTTCCAAAATCCTTTTCTCATTTTTTTATCGATATTTTCACCATCCTCTTAGTTCATCTTTGTTTCATCTTCCTTTTGTTTTTGTTTCCCAAACTACTTCTCTTTTGTTTCACATCGTCGTTTTCATCGCCTTCTCCACCTATCACATTCTGGATTTCTTTTATTTTCTTTTTCTTTTTCATTCTTTAACAAAGAAGAATTTGTTAACAACCAACGTGAATAAAGACTGTTAATGCTTCTATCGCCTCCCGTCCCCGTGGATTCGACCCGTTGAGCCAATGCTATAACGAAAGTATCGAGGGAACATTAGCACATACGAGCTTTTACATTGATTTCATAAAACACACATTTTGAGTGCAAGTTTTGCCTCGATCAAATTTTTGGCGCCGTTGCCGGGGAACGGGAATGGTTTTGTTTTCACGTTTTTGTTAACATTTTTCTTCTCTGTTTTGGTGTGCAGGACCTTCTTTACAGGATCTTAACATTGCAGAATAAACAATAGCTTTGCATCTCCCTGCTCTAAAAAGCAGGGACCCAGCTTCTAAAGAAAAGCCACGCAAACGCGACATTTGTCGTGCCGACGCGGCTATTTTGTTATCATTGTGTATCTTGTTGTGCTGGGATGTGTTCATTGTAATAGCTAGTGGATATGTACTATTACTTTCTTGCTTTGATTTCCTAAATACCGCAATAAACTAAAGAACTAAAATACGGTATTTGGACGCTTTTAAAATGGTTTAGAGATTTGCATTTAGGCACGTGTCAATTCAATTCCAATATACTGTATTTTGTTCTGTTGTTGTGATTTGAACTGAGGTGTACATATGGCATTGCATGTAGCATAGGACAAACATGTGGGTGATTTATCGCTTTGTGTTATACTCTTGTCTATATTGCACACTTGCACGAATTGAAATTAAGGGCAAAACCCATACAAGAAAAGGTGGGATTTCATCACCCTTAGCCCAAAAACCACCTCCCCACTCACACAACCCAAGCCCTAATAAAAATTGATAGACATTGGCCCCTAGGGACATCTCAGACTCATTAAGAGATTGACCGAGGGTGGAACTTATTTTGAATCTTACTCTTATGAAATTGGTGTCTAAGGTTGGGGATTAAGAGGTTACGCCTCGAAGATACCATGGTTTGGCGTAATTAAGGCCCGTTGCTTACGCACATATACCTCCCACCATATTTTGCCCCTACCTGGCCGATTAGCTTGTAGTCGGATTCAAGCAACAACCTCCCCCGGGTAATCGACCAGTTAGGAGTCGTCTAGGTCTAGGTCAACCCTACTCTAGGCTTGGTTTTGATTTTTTTTTCCTTGTTGTCTGATTTTTCTTTTTCGTTTGTATTTTTTTTTTGTGAAATGGAATTCAACAATAACAATTCTTTCAATCCGAATATGAATCCATATTTCACACCAACTCCATTTATTTCGGATAATTCCAACCCGGCTTTTTACAATAAGAGCCAACCAAATACACCGGGTTGGACTTATCCGAATCAATACAACCCATACCCACAATCTTATGACTATAATTTCCAAAATAATTTCAACTCTTCACAGAGTTAATGGGGATTCACCTCCCCGAGTTAAATTTTCAACCTCCTTGTCCACCGTGTCCACCTTATCCACAATTTACACAATATTCATTCCCCGATTTCGCTTCCTACAGTCTTTTTTCTGGACCTCCCATTGAAGAAAAATCCAAGCTAGAAAAGAGTATAGAAGCCAATCTACAAGAGGCCGAGCAACAACTTTAGAAAATGTTAGCCTCTCCAATTCCACAATATTTTCAAGAGTCTTACTCAGTTCCACCTCCTCATAATGAACAATCATCTGCCCTGGAAACGAGTAAGGAACTCTTGTGTGAGTCCAAGCTTCAATCTCAAAACATTTTAGACTCACATTCTTCATAAAATTTTCAAAACCAAGATTCTTATACTTCCATTCTAGAGCATCCACTTAAAGAAAAATCAAGTCTAGAAAAGAGTATAGAAATCTTGCAGGAGTCCGCGTTACAATTTAAAAAATCTTCTTCTCAGTCTATTGATAGGTTAGAAACACAATTGAGTAAATTGGCCAAAATTTATAAGAATGAAGAAACTCTCTCTTCTCCACCTTTGACCAATTCAAATATCTCTAACTTTATCAATTTGACCCATGACTCTTGTTGTTTTAGAAACCAAGATTCTTACACTCCTTTTCTAGAACAACCACTTGAAGATACATCACATCTAGAAAAGAGTATAGAAGTCTTGCTAGAGTCCGCGCTACAATTTCAAAAATCTTCTACCAAGTCTATCAATAGGTTGGAAACACAATTGAGTCAATTGGTTAGCATTTATAGGAATGGGGAAACTCTATCTTATTAACCTTTGACCAATTCAGCTATCCTAAACTCTATTGATCTGACCCAGGACTCATGTCATTTTGAAAATCAAGATTCAATTTCAGCACACCCATCTGAACTTGTCCAAAATTCAAATCCCATTGACATTTTGGCAAGTATCCTTTTCCTGAAATTGAACTTGAGCATGAATATGATCCTGAACTTCCACTTGATAATTCAATTTCACTTCCTGATTCAATATTGACTGAGGTGTTTTTACCTGAATTCAGGCCTTTTCCCGAGTCAGTATTGGATCAAGTGCTAGTCCATTATGAAATTGAATTACCAATTTTTTATGATCATCATATTGAACTTGACCAATTTCATACTTTTGAAAGTCCCATTGATAAATTGGCAAGTTCTCATTTTTATGGAATTGAACTCAATGTGGAATGTGACTTTGATCCTCAAATTTGTGATCCAGTTCAAATTCCTGAATCAATATTGACTCCAGTTTTGTTACCCAAATTGAGTAACATTTTAGAGTCAGTTTTGGTTCCCATACCTGTCATTCTTGAACTGAAATCACCAATCTTAGAAAGTCACAGTCCATCATGGGAAATGAATGTGGACCTGAGCTTCATCTTCTTGATTTGGACCCACTTCTTGAACCAATCTCGACTCCCGAACCTTTACTTGACTTAAGTCTTTTTCCTAAGTCGGTATTAGTTCCTGTATTTCCTGAGTCCAAATCAATCATTCCATTCTGGGACAAGGGTCTTGATAAATTTGACTTGAAATTATTTTAAAAATTTAAAAATTAGATAGGGTAAAATTTTTAATAAAAATCATAAATATATACATCATTTTAGTGGGTTGTATTATAGAGGTCTCTGGTGGGCTCCTCCGGACTCCACGTACATTGGATTGGGCTGTATTTCATGGACCAATCAGACTGCCACCGGAACCACCACCTTTAGGAGATTTTTCCTTCCCTCTCTATTTGTTTCATGCATACATACATCATGATGCATTGATGACAATGCATGAGATAAGTGTGGGGGAAGGTTTACTAACGTAGAGTTTTTAGATTTTCTTTCTTTTACACTTCTTTTAGGATACTTTTAGAAATCTTCTCTTTTGTATAGAAATTTTCTCTTTCTTTAAAAACTTTTTGAAATAAGAGACAAAGTTTTGATCTATTTTAAAGAAAATTAAGATGATCTTAGAAACTAAAGAAACCTCAATTATGACATTTTAAACCTAGTCGAAATAATGGATCTTATTTAAAATTATAGGTTAAGTATAAAAGATTGGGGAGATAATTTTATCTTGAATTTTTTGCCTTAGATAGTATGCACTTCACACTTACACAATTTTTGGGATGAAAACAAAGACCTAAAATGCCATAAAGCAAAAATAAATAAAAAGAATATATATATATATA
Organism: Agave tequilana; assembly: GCA_038442645.1. Taxonomy (NCBI): domain Eukaryota; kingdom Viridiplantae; phylum Streptophyta; class Magnoliopsida; order Asparagales; family Asparagaceae; genus Agave; species Agave tequilana. The sequence continues at coordinate 290,511 of JAVJIF010001336.1, read as the reverse complement.
TATATATATATATATATATATATATATATATATGAATAAAACATCACCTATTAAGCTGGATAATTATGCCTCAAGAAGTATGATTATTCACGCCTAACGGTGGTCAAAAGAAATAAATAAATCCCCCTTAGTTTTGTGACCTTGTTTACTCGAGTCCTTAAACCCGATGGATGTTTTCTCATCTGGTGCCCTAGGACCTTCTGGTTTGGGAGTCATCGGTTAAAGGCTCGCTACATGGGTGAACTAGAAAGCCCAAGAAAACTAAGGGAAGAAAAAAAGAAAAAGAAAAAGAAAAAAAATATAAAAATAAATGGCTTGATGGTTAGAGTTGAAATCCCAGAAATCTTCACAAAGTGCATATTATCTAGGCTTTATGAAAGATAAAATATTCAATTCAATTTTGAATTCTTACCTTAATTGAAGACAAGATCTTGCATAGAGACTAAGTTTAAGGAAGAATGATTTTTTGTGGACTTATGACCTTAGATCGCTTATATTTTTGCAAAAATATAAGCGTAACTTGTCTCTCTTTCAAAATGTGTTTTCAAAATACTAACATTTGTCGTCTTTCTTTATGGATTTTGTGGGTGCCATTCGCTGAAAACCCTCAGGAGACAAAACTCCTCCTCTTGGGGTAACCTAGAGGTTTAACGGCTTGTTGCACACGCTCAGTGCAATCCGTCACCTGCAAAAGTGGTGTAATAACATATGTAATATAGTTTTTCTTTTCTTGTTTTGCTCGGGACGAGGAAAAGATAAGTGTGGGGGTGTGATTAGTCTACAATTATGCATTATTATATCGCATTCCCTACCGATTTATGAATAAAATGTCGGTCTAAACCGTGTTTTGGTCTCTCTTGCAGGTAAATCAAGAGTTTAAGGGAAAAGAAGTAATAAGAGCTTAATTAAACCCATTTTCGGATAATTAAATCCGCATTACTTGGAGGCCAAGTAAGGGAACATCTAGAAGATGTATTGAACCTAGACCTTTGCTCACGTCAGATGAATATTCGGGCGAAATTACCAGAATTGGGATATACCAGGAGAATACTAGAAGCGTCACGCATCCCCGTACCAAAACCAGGGACTTTTGTCCCTGGTATGGCCGCGGATCCGCGGCTAAAGCCTCGGATCCGAGGCCCTGTGGTGGGGCCACGCGTCGATCTTCGACTGTGGCCCCGTCTCGTCTTCTAGATGCGTCCTATGCCTATATAAACCCCTGTAGAGGCCTTAAACGAGGCAGTTTTTAATTTTAGGCTAGGGTTTCTATGTTTTAGTGTAGTGTAGGTAGGTGTTCTTCATTTCATTTCTTTTGTATTTTCTTTTCTTTTTAGATCTTGTAGTAGGGCTGAGAGATTCAGAGAGAGATAGAGAGGGATTGATGTAATAGATGGTGACAATCTATGTAAATGTGCCTTCTTTCTTCTCCAATGTAATCTTCTCCATCTTCTACATGATGCTTGGCTAATTTCTTCTTCTCATGACAATCTAACTACTAACCACTAACCATCTAACCACTTACTTAATAATCCACATGAATCTAATAGCCTCTACAAGGCCTTGCTCTTGCAAGAGGCATTGATAGCTCATGATGATGGATTCTAACATTCTAACATTTCTAACATCTAACCCACTAACTTGCTAACTTGCAATGTCTTCTTTATTTCATGCTCACCTCTAACTGATTTTGATGATTTAATAGTAGCTTGCAACTTGTTTGTGGTATGATGTGTTATTTGAATGAAGAAGAACAATCTTATGGGCCATGATTTGTATCGTCTCTTGAAGCCAAGGATTAGTGATGGCCGAGGATCCATGTGAGGCTATCATTAAGAGGTTAGCATGGTTAGTGGAGCTATTGGTAGTTAGTAGCCATGAGTTTTTTTTTACTTTGCTTTGAAAATTATTTTCAAAATCTTTTTCTCATTTTTCTATCGATGTTTTCACCATCCTCTTAGTTCACCTTTATTTCATCTTCCTTTTGTTTTTGTTTCCCAAACTACTTCTCTTTTGTTTCACATCGTCGTTTTCATCGCCTCTTCCACCTATCACATTCTGGATTTCTTTTATTTTCTTTTTCTTTCTCATTCTTTAACAAAGAAGAATTTGTTAACAACCGACGTGAATAAAGACTGTTAATGCTTCTATCGCCTCCCGTCCCTGTGGATTCCACCCGTTGAGCCAATGCTATAACGGAAGTATCGAGGGAACATTAGCACATACGAGCTTTTACATTGATTTCATAAAACACACATTTTGAGTGCTAGTTTCGCCTTGATCAAATTTTTGGCGCCGTTGCGGGGAACGGGAATGGTTTTGTTTTCACATTTTTTTAACATTTTTCCTCTCTTTTTTGGTGTGCAGGACCTTCTTTACAGGATTTTAACATTGCAGAATAAATACTAGCTTTGCATCTCCCTTCTCTAGAAAGCAGGGACCCAGCTTCTAAAGAAAAGCCGTGCAAATGCGACATTTGCCGTGCTAACGCGGCTATTTTGTGATCATTGTGTATCTTGTTGTGCTGGGATGTGTTCATTGTAATAGCTAGTGGATCTGTACTATTACTTTTCTACTTTGATTGCCTAAACGCCGCAATAAACTAAAGAACTAAAATACGGTATTTGGACGCTTATAAAATGGTTTAGACATTTACATTTAGGCACGTGTCAATTCAATTCCAATATACTGTATTTTGTTCTGTTGTTGTGATTTGAACTGAGGTGTACATATGGCATTGCATATAGCATAGGACAAACACGTGGGTGATTTATCGCTTTATGTTATACTCTTATCTATATTGCACACTTGCACGAATTGAAATTAAGGGCAAAACCCATACAAGATAAGGTGGGATTTCATCACCCTTCCTTAGCCCAAAAACCACCTCCCCACTCACACAACCCAAGCCCTAATAAAAATTGATAGACGTTGGCCCATAGGGACATCTCGGACTCATTAAGAGATTGATTGAGGGTGGAACTTGTTTTGAATCTTACTCTTGTGAAATCGGTGTCTAAGGTTGGGGATTAAGAGGTTACGCCTCGAAGATACCGTATTTGGAGTAATTAAGGCCCGTTGCCTACGCACGGATACCTCGCACCGTATTTTGCCCATACCTGGCCGATTAGCTTGTGGTCGGATTCAAGCAACAACCTCCCCCGGGTAATCGACCAGTTAAGAGTCATCTAGGTCTAGGTCAACCCTACTCTAGGCTTGGTTTTGATTTTTTTTCTTGTTGTTTGATTTTTCTTTTTCTTTTGTATTTTTTTTGTGAAATTGAATTCAATAATAACAATTCTTTCAATCCGAATATGAATCCATATTTCACACCAACTCCATTTGTTTCGGATAATTCCAATCCAGCTTTTTACAATAAGAACCAACCAAATACACCGGGTTGGATTTATCCGAATCAATACAACCCATACCCACAATCTTATGACTATAATTTCCAAAATAATTTCAACTCTTCACAGAGTCAGTGGGGATTCACCTCCCCCGAGTTAAATTTTTAACCTCCTTGTCCACCGTGTCCACCTTATCGACAATTTACACAATATTCATTCACCAATTTCGCTTCCTATAGTCCTTTTTCTCGACCTCCGATTGAAGAAAAATCCGAGCTAGAAAAGAGTATAGAAGCCAATCTACAAGAGGCCGAGCAACAACTTCAGAAAATGTTGGCCTCTCCAATTCTACAATATTTTCAAGAGTCTTACTCAGTTCCACCTCCTCATAATGAATAACCATCTGCCCTGAAAACGAGTAAGGAACTCTTGTGTGAGTCCAAGCTTCAATCTCAAAACATTTTGGACTCACATTCTTCACAAAATTTCCAAAACCAAGATTCTTATACTCCCATTCCAGAGCATCCACTTAAAGAAAAATCAAGTCTAGAAAAGAGTATAGAAATCTTGCAGGAGTCCGCGTTACAATTTCAAAAATCTTCTTCTCAGTCTATTGATAGGTTGGAAACACAATTGAGTGAATTGGTCAACATTTATAAGAATGAAGAAACTCTCTCTTCTCCTCCTTTGACCAATTCAAATATCTCTAATTCTATCAATTTGACCCATGACTCTTGTTGTTTTGAAAACCAAGATTCTTACACTCCTTTTCTAGGACAACCACTTGAAGATACATCACATCTAGAAAAGAGTATAGAAGTCTTGCTAGAGTCTGTGGTACAATTTTAAAAATCTTCTTCCGAGTCTATCAATAGGTTGGAAACACAATTGAGTCAATTGGTTAGCATTTATAGGAATGGGGAAACTCTATCTTATCAACCTTTGACCAATTCAGCTATCCTAAACTCTATTTATCTGACCCAGAACTCTTGTCATTTTGAAAATCAAGATTCAATTTTAGCACACCCATCTGAACTTGTCCAAAATTCAAATCCCATTAACATTTTGTCAAGTTATCCTTTTCCTGAAATTGAACTTGAGCATGAATATAATCCTGAACTTCCACTTGGTAATTCAATTTCACTTCCTGATTCAATATTGACTGAGGTGTTTTTACCTGAATTCAGGCCTTTTCCCGAGTCAGTATTGGATCCAGTGCCAGTCCATTGTGAAATTGAATTACCATTTTTTATGATCATTATATTGAACTTGACCAATTTCATACTTTTAAAGGTCCCATTGATAAATTGGCAAGTTCTCATTTTTATGGAATTGAACTCAATGTGGAACGTAACTTTGATCCTCAAATTTGTGATCCAGTTCAAATTTCTGAATCAATATTGACTCCAGTTTTGTTACCCAAATTGAGTAACATTTTAGAGTCAGTATTGGTTCCCTTACCTGACATTCTTGAACACCAACCTTAGAAAGTCACATTCCATCATGGGAAAATTAATGTGGACTTGAGCTTCATCTTCTTGATTTGGACCCACTTCCTGAACCAATCTCGACTCCCGAACCTTTACTTGACTTAAGTCTTTTTCCTGAGTTGGTATTAGTTCCTGTATTTCCTGAATCCAAATCAATCATTCCATTTTAGGACAAGGGTCTTGATAAATTTGACTCTGAAATTATTTTGAAAATTTGAAAATTAGATCGGGTAAATTTTTTAATAAAAATCATAAATATATACATCATTTTAGTGGGTTGTATTATAGAGGTCTCTGGTGGGTTCCTCCAGACTCCACGTACATTAGATTGGACCGTATTTCGTGGACCAATCAGACCGCCACCGGAACCACCACCTTGAGGTGATTTTTCCTTCCCTCTCTATTTGTTTCATGCATACATACATCATGATGCATTGAAGATAATGCATGAGATAAGTGTGGGGGAGGAGTTACTAACGTAGAGTTTTTAGATTTTCTTTCTTTTACACTTCTTTTAGGATACTTTTAGAAATCTTCTCTTTTGTATAGAAATTTTCTCTTTCTTTAAAAACTTTTTGAAATAAGAGACAAAGTTTTGATCTATTTTTAAGAAAATTAAGATGATCTTAGAAACTAAGGAAACCTCAATTATGACATCTTAAACCTAGTCGAAATAATGGATCTTATTTAAAATTATAGGTTAAGTATAAAAGATTGGGGAGATAATTTTATCTTGAATTTTTTGCCTTAGATAGTATGCACTTCACTTACACAATTTTTGGGATGAAAACAAAGACCTAAAATGCCATAAAGCAAAAATAAATAAAAAGAAATATATATATATATATATATATATATATATATATATATATATATATATATATATATATATATATATGAATAAAACATCACCTATTAAGCTGGATAATTATGCCTCAAGAAGCATGATTATTCACGCCTAACGGTGGTCAAAAGAAACAAATAAATTCCCCTTAGTTTTGTGGCCTTGTTTACTCGAGTCCTTAAACCCGAGAGATGTTTTCTCATCTGGTTCCCTAAGACCTTCTGGTTTGGGAGTCATCGGTTAAAGGCTCGCTACATGGGTGAACTAGAAAGCCTAAGAAAACTAAGGGAAGAAAAAAAAGAAAAAGAAAAAGAAAGAAAATATATAAAAATGAATGGCTTGATGGTTAGAGTTGAAATCCCAGAAATCTTCACAAAGTGCATATTATCTAGGCTTTATGAAAGATAAAATATTCAATCCAATTTTGAATTCTTACCTTAATTGAAGATAAGATCTTGCATAAAGACTAAGTTTAAGGAAGAATGATTTTTGGTGGACTTATGACCTTAGATCGCTTATATTTTTGCAAAAATATTTCGTAACTTGTCTCTCTTTCAAAATGTGTTTTCAAAATACTAACATTTGTCTTCTTTCTTTATGGATTTTGTGGGTGCAATCCACTGAAAACCCTCAGGAGACAAAACTCCTCCTCTTGGGGTAACCTAGAGGTTTAACGGGTTGTTGCACACGCTCAGTGCAATCGCGTCACCTGCGAAAGTGGTGTAATAACATATGTAGTATAGTTTTTCATTTCTTGTTTTTGCTCGGGACGAGCAAAAGATAAGTGTGGGGGTGTGATTAGTCTACAATTATGCATTATTATATCGCATTCCCTACCGATTTTTGAATATAATGTTGGTCTAAACCATGTTTTGGTCTCTCTTAAAGGTAAATCAAGAGTTTAAGGGCAAAGAAGTAATAAGAGCTTAATTAAACTCATTTTCGGGTAATTAAATCTGCATTACTTGGAGGCCAAGTAAGGGAACATCTAGAAGATGCATTGAACCTAGACCTTTGCTCACGTCAGACGAATATTCGGGCGAAATTACCAGAATTGGGATATATCAGGAGAATACTAGAAGCGTCGCACATTCCCGTACCAAAACCAGGGACTTTTTTCCCTGGTATGGCCGCGGATCCATGGCTATAGCCGCGGATCCACGGCCCTGTGGTGGTGTCACGCGTCGATCTTCGACGCGTGGCCCCGTCTCGTCTTCTAGATGCGTCCTATGCCTATATAAACCCCTGTAGAGGCCTTAAACGAGGCAGTTTTTAATTTAGGTTAGGATTTCTATGTTTTAGTGTAGTGTAGGTAGGTGTTCTTCATTTCATTTATTTTATATTTTCTTTTCTTTTTAGATCTTGTAGTAGGGCTGAGAGATTCAGAGAGAGATAGAGAGGGATTGATGTAATAGATGGTGACAATCTATGTAAATGTGCCTCATTTCTTCTCCAATGTAATCTTCTTCATCTTCTACATGATTCTTGACTAATTTCTTCTTCTTATGGCAATATAACCATGAACCACAAACCATCTAACCACTTACTTGATAATCCACATGACTCTAATAGCCTCTACAAGGCCTTGCTCTTGCAAGAGCCATTGATGGCTCGTAATGATGGATTCTAACATTCTAACATTTCTAACATCTAACCCACTAACTTGCTAACTTGCAATATCTTCGTTATTTCATGCTCATCTCTAACCGGTTTTGATGATTTAATAGTAGCTTGCAACTTGTTTGTGGTATGATGTGTTGTTTGAATGAAGAAGAACAATCTTATGGGCCATGCTTTGTATCGTCTCTTGAAGCCAAGGATTAGTGATGGCCGAGGATCCATGTGAGGCAACTATCATTAAGAGGCTAGCATGGTTAGTGGAGCTATTGGTAGTTAGTAGCCATGAGTTTTATTTTACTTTATTTTGAAAATTATTTTCAAAATCCTTTTCTCATTTTTCTATCGATGTTTTCACCATCCTCTTAGTTCACCTTTATTTCATCTTCCTTTTGTTTTTGTTTCCCAAACTACTTCTCTTTTGTTTCACATCGTCGTTTTCATCGCCTTCTCCACCTATCATATTCTAGATTTCTTTTATTTTCTTTTTCTTTTTCATTCTTTAACAAAGAAGAATTTGTTAACAATCGACGTGAATAAAGACTGTTAATGCTTCTATCGCCTCCTGTCCCTGTGGATTCGACCCGTTGAGCCAATGCTATTACGGAAGTATCGAGGGAACATTAGCACATACGAGCTTTTACATTGATTTCATAAAACACACATTTTGAGTGCTAGTTTCGCCTCGATCAGCTAACAAATCCTTAAACCTTTCAAAATACTTCCAGAATGGTTTATTGGTTTCCTGTCTATACTGCATAATGTTCTTCCTGATGAGAGTAGTCTTATAGATGGGGTAGAATTTCTTAAGAAACACCTTAACAAAATCAGTCCATGATGATATAGAACTAATAGGCAAGTTGTACAACCACTTCTTGGCCATCTCCTTAAGTGCAAAGGGGATAAATCTAAGTCTAGCAACATCTTCTCCCAATTGGGAAATTCTCATCATCAAGCATACTTTTTCAAACTCTCTAATGAAGAAATACACGTCCTCAGATTCTAAGTCATGGAACCTAGGGAGTGTGTTTATGAATTGGGGCTTCAGCTCAAAGTTGTTTCCATTAGCCTCGGGTAATATAATACAGGAGGGAAGTGAAGTACGAATCATATAAAACTTGTCCTGGAGTGAAACGTGATTGGCCATGATTGGATTTATCTCAGGAAGTGGTGTGTGTGCAAGTGTACTATTCCTAATGAGTCTTGATGTAACTGGATCCCTGTACCACTCTTGCATGCACAACACAAACAACGTGCACCCAAAAAATAATCGAAAGAAGAAAAATAACAAACAATAACAAAGAAAAAAAATCACCAAGCCTGTCTAGGATTCCTGGACCTAGACGACTCTTAACTGGGCGATTCTCTGGGGAAGGTTGTTGCTTGAATCAAACCACAACTAATCAGCCAGGTAGGGGCAAAATACAGTGGGAGGTATCCGTGCGTAAGCAACGGGCCTTAATTACGCCAAACCACAGTATCTTTGAGGTTTAACCTCTTAATCCCTAACCTTAAACACTGATTTGATTGGAGTATGATTCAAAATAAGTTCCAATCATAGTTAATCTTCTATTGAGTCCGGGTGTCCCTAGGGGCCAACATCTATCAATTTTTAGATTAAGTTTGGATTGTGAGTGCTTGGAATGTTATTTTTGGGCTAAGAAAGGGTGATGAAATCCCCACCTTATCTTTTTTATTTGAGTGGTGCCCTTAAAGTCAATTTGTGCAAGTGTGTAGAATATGCAAACAAGATTCACTCAAAGCAATTAAATCAACCAAGAGATAAGTCCTATTCTATATACTATGCGCACATACCTTGCTCCAGCACTCTTCAACAGTAAAGTAAAACTATTGAAAAGACACGTGCCTAGGTTGCAAATATCTAATCAAACTTTTTACTGCAAGTTATTAGCAGGATCCTGGTGATGGCATACAAGAAACAATTATTGCAATAAGCAAAATTTTGCAAAGCAAGTGACCGTGTAAAAAAGATTATCAGTAGTCAACTCCTTCTTGCCGCGGAAACGCGGCCAAAGCCGAGAAAACATGACAAGTTGGAGGGTACTTGGTCTCTGCTTTTTAGAGCAGAGGTCCAAAATCACGTATATGTTACTGCAATGCTTAGTTCCCTGTTTCCAAAGCCTGTAACCTGCAACAGAGAAGAAAAATTTGTTTAGTTCTAAAACAACACAAAAACTGTCACCCTCCCCAGCAATCGCGCCAAAAATTTGTTCGAAGGAAAAAAAGGGAGCAAGAGTTTAGAGAAAATCGTGTAAGTCTTTGTGTCAATGTTCAAGCTCTAGTATGTATGTAGAATTAATATGCTCCTTCGAATTACCGTTTGTAGAAAAAGCTATAACGGGTCGTATCCACAGGGAGGGCTTGCGATGGAAGCTTTCTTAGTTCTTGTTGTTCTTATTTTTGGAAAGAAAATGAAAAGCCCTTCTTTGTTCAAGAAATGGAAAAGAAATAAAGTAAAAAGAAGAGGATGAATCTTGTTATGTTAAGAAAAGAAGAATGAAAACGAGGAAGGTAGAATGAAAATGGTGAAATTTGGAAAAGTAAAAGAGAAAATGGGACGGTGTATGAGGAGGAAAGTTTTTAAAAATTATAAGAGTTTTAATCAGATAGAAAGAAAGCCATGACTAACTAACAACTCTACACTGCTAACTTACTAATCTCTTGGATGATTTGTGCCTCATGTAGATTCATTGGCATATTGTCCATCTTACTTCATCAAGTCAAAGAGTCGTCCCAATTTGTTGAGATGTTCCTCTCTTAGCTTGGGTAGGTGGCCTCCTTGGATCATAGGCTCCCAATAGTTTCACAAGAATGGAACTTAAGAATTTGAGATTCACAATTTAGATATGCATAACAAGAATGTTAGGTTCATTAGATCATCAAAGCCATAGTTTAACTAGCATGAAATAAGAAGCTAGTGTATTAATTTGTTAGCATATTAAGACATCATCATGTTCCATCAAGGCTCTTGTTAAAGAAACAAGGCTCTAATGAGGCACACATGAATCATATGGAGGAGATCATAAAACCTTCATTAAGATCAAAAATAACATTCATCTTCATTAGTAATTAAAGAGACTTGTTAGGCACAAGGCTTAGAAATTGTAAACATCCAATGAATCATATGAGTTAGCATCATCTAAGAGTTAGTAGTTAATATTGTTAGACGTTAGTTAGTCATGTTAGAGAGTTAGTTATCCATGGAGAAGTAAAGTAAAGAAGAAAACATAGTAGATTAAAGTGCAAGGAATTAAAAGCATGAAAGTAACTAGTAAGAATTAAAAGAACAAGAAATTAGAGGAGGGAGAACATGAGCTTTGCATTTGATTGTCACTCAATTACAAAGACCTCACTCTCACCCTCTCTCTTTTCTGGAATCTAAAAAGAGAAAAGAAAATTACAGGAGAAAACTAAAGAGGAACCTAAAGAAATCCTAAATTTTCTCCTAAAATTTATGGCTATCCTCCCTTTCATAACAGAGGCCCTAGGGATCTTTATATAGGCACCAGGAGTTCATCGCTATCAATCATAGTCGTAGGATCAAATGCTACATCAACGGCCCTAGTACTGCCGCGAAAACGCGACCAAAGCCACGTTTCCATAGTAGAACCTTGGCCATTATGCTAGCGATCACGCTGACAGTCTGTCTCTCCCCAGGTGTATTGTGAGAGCTTCTAGAACCATGAGGATATTCCCTGGTTCACTACAGATGTGGGCTTTTTTGATTTGGGCACTTTTAATCTACTTTAAATGCTTGAATTAGCATGGATTTGGGCTTTCTTCTTCATTAAAGAGTGGACCTGAAATTTAAGAGAAATAGCCATTAAAAAGCTTATTTTCATTGATAATAGGCATGGAAATGTGATGCAAAATAATACAAAATTGAATATTAATCAAATGCTACATGTTTAAATGCCTTTAATGAAGACTCTTGGTTATGGCATAGGAGACTAGGCCATGTTTCATTTGACCATCTATCTAGAATCAACAATAAGAAAGTGGTGAAAGGTATTCATTGTGTGAAGTTTGAGAAGGACCGCATTTGCGATGCATGCCAATTTGGAAAACAAACCAAGTCCTCTTTCAAAACAATGAAGGATATTATGACATCAAGACCTTGGAGTTAATTCACATGGATTTGTTTTGTCCAACTAAAACCAAAAGTCTAAGTGAAAATTGTTGTCTTTATTTTGGTTGATGATTTTTCTCGTTTTATATGGTTTTTTTTAGAACACAAAGATCAAGCCTTTTCACATTTCAAGTGTTTAGAAAAAGAGTTAAAAAAGAAAAAGATTTTTTGATTTTACGTATAATAAGTGATATAGGTGGTGAATTCATTAACCACTCCTTTATCACCTATTGTGAAGAACATAGAATCAAACATGAACTATCATGTCCTAGAACTCCACAACAAAATGGAGTTGTTGAAAAGAAGAATCGTGCTCTTCAAGAAATGGCTAGGAAAATGATAAATGAATATGTACTCCCTCAATATATATGGGCCGAGGCCGTAAATGCATCATGTTACATCTCAAATAGAATTTACTTCTAAAACTTCATTTGAAATTTACTATATGAGAAAACCTAATATTCTTATTTTAAATTTTTTTACTATAAATGCTTTGTTTTAAACAGTAAAGACAATTTAGAAAAATTTGATGCCAAATCTTATGAAGCCATATTTGTTGAGTATTCAAATACTAGTAAAGCCCATAGAGTCTTTAATAGATCTACTTTAACTATTGAAGAATCTATACATGTCAAGTTTGATGAATCTAATGTTTTGTAAAGAATGTTGTAGAGATTGATTCCTTAGGTGAAGACATGGAGAAGATAACCTTGAAGGACTCACCTATAGAAGAAGAAAAGCCAAATATTGATGTATAAGGTGAAGTTCAAGAGGTTGAAGTGGAGCCAACACAACTATTTCCAAAGAATTGGAGATTTGCTTCATATCATCCCAAGGACCTCATCATAGGTAATGTATCCAAGGGGGGTAACTACTCGATCCAAACTCCATAATTTATGTGGGCATTTTGCTTTTATCTCACATATTGAGCCCAAAAACATCCTCGAAGCCGAGGCCGATTCATATTGGTTACTTGCAATGCAAGAAGAGCTCAATCAATTTGAGCGCAATCAAGTTTGACATCTTATTCCTAGATCCCATGCTAGACCAACTATTGGTACTAAATGGATCTTTAGGAATAAGTTGGATAAGTCGGATAATATTATTAGAAATAAAGCTAGGTTAGTGGCTCAAGGTTACACCCAAATCGAAGGTATCGATTTTGAGGAAACCTTTTCACCTGCAACATGGCTTGAGGCCATATGGATGACACTTGCCTTTGCTTCTTATAAAGATTTCAAACTTTTCAAATGGATATCAAAAGTGCATTTTTAAATGGTTTATAGAAGAAGAAGTGTATATTGAACAACCCCTGGTTTGTTGTTCCTACACATCTGGATTTTGTGTGCAAACTTGATAAAGTTTTATATGCTTTAAAACAAGCTCCGAGAGCTTGGTATGAACGACTTTCAACTTTTCTAATTTCAAAAGATTTTGTTAAAGGTAAAGTTGACTCTACTTTGTTTACAAAGTATGTTGATAGTGATATCCTAATTGTTCAAATTTATTTTGATGATATATTTTTGAATTCACTAATGAAAAGCTTTGTAAAGAATTTGAATCATGCATGAAAAACGAGTTTGAGATGTCTATGATGGGAGAGCTAAACTACTTCCTTGGCCTCCAAATCAAGTAAAGGAGTGATGGAATCTTCATAAATCAAGCCAAGTACACCAGAAAACTCATCAAGAGATTTGGAATTAAAGATGCAAAATTAAGTAAGACTCCCATGGCCATTACTTCTACGCTTGACAAGGACGAACAGGGTATAAATGTAGACATTAAACTTTATAGAAACATGATTGGTAGTTTACTTTATTTCAAGGCTAGTAGGTCAGATATTATGTTTAATGTGTGCCTATGTGCTAGATTTCAATCTTGTCTTATAAAGTCTCACTTAATAGCGGTAAAGCGTATTATTAGATATCTTAAGGGTACTATTGGAATGGGCTTGTGGTATCAGAAAACCGAACAATTTATCATGACGAGTTATTCGGATACCGACTATGCCGGTTATAGAGTGGTTAGGAAGAGCACTAGTGGTACTTGTCAATTTCAAGAAAATTTTCTTGTTTCATGGTCTTCTAAGAAATAAAATTCAGTAGCCCTCTCAATCGCCGAGGGGAGTAGATTGCGGCCGGGGCTTGTTGTACACAAGTCCTATGGATGAAACATACTCTCCTTGACTATAATTTGCATTATGACCATATTAAAATATTTTGTGATAATACTAGCACCATTCATATGACTAAAAATGCAAATCAACATAGTAAGATCATGCATATAGATATTCGATATCACTTTCTTAGATATCACTATAAGAAAGGCGATATTGAAATTGATTATGTTTTCACTAATTTTGAATTTGCGGTCATTTTTACTAAACCACTAGATTATAATAGATTTTTATTCATTTGTGGTGAGTTAAATGTTTGTATTAAGGATTCATAAGTTTTGAAAATGTTTTCAAATTTTTTTATGTATTTTTCAAATTAATATCACTTTTATGTGATGTCTTTACGCTTTTTAATGCATGATAAAAAAGGGGGAGAGATATTTGAGTTATTACGTTGTTTTGGTATTCTATATCCATTCTCTTTACCATGCTTATTTATTGGTGTTGGAGGAAGGAGAATTGGAAGGATGATAGGTTATATATGCATATTATTCTATATTAATATCATCTTTATGTATGCATATATTTGTGACTTGTTTATATTATCAAATTCATTTAAAGTCATAATGTTTTCTTATACTTGATAGATAGCATAACTTGAAGGGGAGTTTTTCAAGCTCTTTCCTATCTTTTATTTTAAAATGACTCACATGTTTTGTCATCATCAAAAAAAGGGAGATTGTTGGCCCAAGGTTACAATCACCAGGTTTTATGGTTTTGATGATAACAAAACATATGTGATTATTTGTACTAATCTTGTTCAAGTGTTTAAGTTTATCTCAGAATTATAAGGATTCAAGGAGTTTTCTTCCTCTAAAGGAAGGTGTTGGAAACTCAAGAAGACTAAAATACGGGATCAAAGCTCAAAGCACTCGACGTCACTAATGGAGAAGCCCGATCAAAGATTTTGTAGTCACCTAGAGCCTTATAAGATATTAGTTTGTTAAAGTGTAGAATATGGTAGTAATGCCTAAGAAGTTACACACACAAAATACACGATTTCGAAAAATACAAGTTTTAGTAATATCGGTATTTTGCATGTTTGGTTTTGATACATGTCTCTTAATTTTTCCAAAATTTTATAGCAAGTTTAAAACATGTATTTCATCACCTATACATTGCTACATTACCCTTAAACCAGTACAAAATATTTTGAAAATTGTTTGATGTTCAAATCCATACATAAAAACTGTTTCAGGCCAGCGGTCGACCGGTACCCACTGCAGGCCAGAATGGTCTATCGGGCCTTTGGCCAAGGGGCTTGCACGTTTGTTCACGTTATCAGTTTGCGGTCGACCGCTAACCCTTGTGGTCGACCACCGATCGACCGACTGAGAGACCCTAACTCTCGGGTCGACTGGGTCGGTCGACTGACAATTTAAATCTCTCTTTTTTAAAATACTGAGAAGTTAACCGCTTGGTCGACAGGAGCCAAAGGCTCTTTTCTGGATGACCTATCATTCGATCAACCGGTCGATCGACAGGCTGTCAGATGGCCATAACGAATAATTTTTGAATCTGTTTATTTTTAGTGGATTCCAACGAGCATTTTTGGTTTCTAAGTGTCTAAACACACCCCAAATGACCTGGTGTGATTTTTAAATGATATTTATTCATTGTCTATATATATGGGTAATTGGTTTTGGTTTTAGACAAAAAAAATACACAAGTGTTCAAGCTTATTTCTAAAGAGAAAAGTTTTCTAGCTTTAAATCTCCAAATTCTTTCTTTCCAAAACTATTTTTAGTTGTTTTTAAAACTCCTCTATTCTTTCTAAATAAATTTCATCTCTCACTTAACTTTCTGAGCAACACTTCATATTCTACTTTATAGGAAGTTGTTTGTGATCTTGTTAGATCACCAAGTGCTTTGTAACCTCAATTGGCTTTATGCTACCTCTTGTGTAGAGGTTTGAGTTGGTAGAGTTGTGTACTCCGGTCTTGTGTAGACCAAGTTATAAATTCTTTTGCGTAAGGTCCTTTTGTAGAAGATCCCTTAGAGGATAGTGAAATCCTTCATAGTGGTGAGGGGACGTAAAGCGGTAGCTCGAATCTCGGAACAAATTTCTTTGTGTTTGCAATTGCTTGTGTCTTGCTCTCTATTGTTATCATTTTTCATACTTGTGTAATTATTCATCTTGCATTCTTAATTGCTTTTATTCCATCACTTTCATTGCCGGCCTATACTCATCTCATCAAGGAGGCAATTGAGCACCTCAAGTTATTATCTAGAGAAATCAAAGAGGAGAAGTTCTAGAGCCCTTCACAGGAAATTCGGCTTCAATTCTTGTTTTGAGTGACCGTTTGCACAATTCATCCTAAGTAGTTTTAAAATTGTATTTGATTAGCAAAACACCTATTCACCCCCCTCTAGGTGTATTTCAAAATGTATGTCACACCCTCTGTTGCATTGGTCAATTAACTACCCTTTTTCAAGGAGGCATGGCTTTCGAGAAAGGTGTGGCTATCCAACGCGGTCGTTTCAATCTGAACCATCGCGATCCTCTTATGCCACTAATTAAGTGGTTCTTCATCTTCTTTAGGAATTAGAATCCTGAGTGTTGACGCTTTGGCTTCTTTTCACTCTATAAATAGGGTGAAAATCTTTAGGTTAGATCTGAGCTGCTTCTTGAGGGTTCTTTACTGCAGAAGTCTCTTACTATTTTGTGGGTGGCGATATTTTCTTCGTTCTTCATTCGATGGAGGAATGAGAGGGAGAGAATGGCCATTGCACTCTTGATGTTCAGGAGTCCATTTGTCCAGAAGTTTCAGTTCTTATGATGGGCTCGTCAAGTTGTTTCAATTCTTGTGATGAGGCCCAGCTATGGAGATTGATTGTACATGTTTATTACTAAACTCTTGCATCTATTTTGTAATAAATCCCACCAATCACCTCATCTTAATGTTTAATTTGTGTAGGTGATTATTAATGGAGGGAGAGAAGATAATACCAAATAAAAATAAGTTAAATCAAATTCACATGAATCAATTTGGTTGGCTTGAAGATCAACGAGAATATCACCAAATTCAGAGCTGAAACAGAGAAACAAAGTGGATGATATATGATAATAGAAAAATCAAAGCACGTGCCCAGGACCTGGCCATCTGGCCAGATCCTTGTCATGGATCTGCGGTGGAATTAGGGGGAGTATTTGCTCCCCTATGTTCAGACGCTCTCCCCTGTCTCCTTTTCGGTTATAAACACTGCATTTTTCGGTGCAGAAAAGGACGAAGACTAGGATAAATTCTTAGGGTTAGGATCTTTGTTATCTAGTTACAAGTATTGTAATTTTCATTTATTATTTTCATTCTAGCTTAGTCTAGGTACAAGTGAGAGAGAGAAAGAGTATTGTAATCGAAGATTGAATGTGACATCAGTAAAGATTCAAGACTTTTCTTCATCTCCTTTGTGATGGTATGTGTTGCTTTAAGTTATTTTATTGCTTTACTTTTGCAATGATTAACTAAATCATTTTTTCGGGCTCATTAGTTGATTAGTCTACAGTTCTGCATTATTATATCGCATTTTCCTACGGATTTATGAATAATATATCATGTCCAATTGTGTTTTGGTCTACTTTGCAGATAAATCAAGAGTCTAGGGGCAAAGAAGTAATAAGAGCTTAATTAAACCCATTTTAAAGTAATTAAATCTAGATTTCTTGGAGGCCAAGTTCGAGAATTTCTAGAAGATATATTGAATTTAGATATTGGCGGGTGTCTGACAAGAATCTGGAAAGAAATAACCGAATCTGAGCATATCTGGCAGGTCCCCGAAGCGAAACAAATCTACGCACCAAAACCAGGGACCTAAGTCCTTTGTATTGCCATGTTTTCGCAGCAATATGGTGGGTCCACGCGTCAATTTTCGACGCCTGGCCTCGTCTCACCTTCTAGAATCTTCGTTTGCTATAAATACTGCAGGGTTTGGCTGAAACGCAAGCAGATTGGGAAATAGCTAGGTTTTCTCTCTTTTAGTGTAGATTAGTGTAGATGTTCTTTTCTTTTATATTTTCATTTCGTTTTTAGATTATGTATTATGGCTAAGAGATTCAGAGAGAGAAAGAGAGAGATTGATGAAATAGATGGTGACAATCTATGTAAAGATGTCTCCTTTCTTTTCCATTGTAATCTTTTCCATCTTCAACATGATGCTTAGCTAATCTTTCTTCTCATGATAATTTAACCACTAACCACTAACAATCTAACCTCTTACTTGATAATCTACATGAATCTAGTAGCCTCTACAAGGCCTTGCTCTTGCAAGAGACATTGATGGCCATGATGATGGATTCTAACATTCTAACATTTCTAAAATCTAACCACTAACTTGCTAACTTGCAATGTTAACTTTATTTCATGCTCACCTCTAACCGGTTTTGATGATCTAAAAGTAGCTTGCAACTTGTTGTATGGTATGGATATGTTATTTGAATGTAGAAGAACAATCTTATGAGCCATGCTTTGTATCGTCTCTTGAAGCCAAGGACTAGTGATGGCCAAGGATCCTTGTGAGGCAACTATCACTAAGAGGTTAGCATGGTTAGTGGAGAAATTAGTAGTTATTAGCCATGAATTTTCTTTATTCTTATTTTAAAAATCAATTTTAAAACCCTTTTATCATTTTCCCATTGTTGTTCTCACCAACTTCTTAGCTCATCTTTTTTTCATCTTTTTTTTGTTTTCAAAATCATTTCTCTTTATTTTCACCTCGTCATTTTATTACCTTCTTCATCTATCACTTTCAGTTTTCTTTTCTTTTCTTTTTTCTCATTCTTTAACAAAGAAGAACTTATTAACAACCGATGTGAATAAAACTGTTAATGCTTTTATCGCCTCCGTCCCTGTGAATTCGACCCGTTGAGCCAATGCTATAACGGAAGTATCGAGGGAACATTAGCACATATGCAACATTGATTTCATAAACACACATTTTCAAGTTCTTGTTTCCACCCGATCAAATTTTGGCGCCGTTGCTGGGGAGGGCAACGATTTTTGTTAAGTTTTTGGAACTAAACAAAAATTTCTTCTCTGTTACAGGTTACAGGTTGTGGAAACAGGAGAATAAGCATTGCAGTAACATATAAGTGGTCTTGGGCCTCTGCTCTAGAAAGCAGAGACCAAGTACCCTCTGAATTGCCGCGTTTTCTCGGCTCTGGCCATGCATCCGCGGTAAGGAAGAGTTGACTACTGACAGTTTTTGTTGCAGGGTTGCTTGCTTTGCAAAATATAGCTTGCTATAATATTTATTTCTTGTATGCCATCACCAGGATCCTGCTAATAAACCAACAATAAAAAGTTTGTTGAAAAATTTAAAAATTGATTAGACGTTTGTATTCTAGGCACGTGTCTTTTCAATTCATTTACTTTACTGTTGAAGAGTGCTAGAGTAAGGTACGTGCACATAACATATAGAATAGGACTCATCTCTTGGTTGATTTAATCGCTTTGAGTGAATCTTGTTTGCATATTCTGTGCACTTGCACAAATTGATTTTAAGGGCACCACCCCAATAACAAGATAAGGTGGCGATTTCATCACCCTTTCTTACCCTTAAAACAACATTTCAAGCACTCACAATCCCATGCTCAAAATAAAAATTGATAGACGTTGGCCCCTAGGGACATCCAGACTCGATAAGAGATTAGCTGTGGTTGGAACTTATTTTGATTCATTCTCCAGTCAAATCAGTGTCTAAGGTTAGGGATTAAGAGGTTAAGCCTCGAAGATACCGTGGTTTGGCGTAATTAAGACCCGTTGCTTATGCGCGGATACCTCCCACCGTATTTTGCCCTTACCTAGCTGATTAGCTGTGGTCTGATTCAAGCAACATCCTTCCTCAGAGGATCGCCCAGTTAGGAGTCGTCTAGGTCCAGGGATCCTAAATAGCTTGGTGATTTTTTCTCTTTATTTTTGTTTGTTATTTTTCTTTTTCGATTATTTGTTGGGTGAATGTTGTTTGTGTTGTGCATGCAAGAGTGGTACCGGGATCCTATTTCATCAAGACTTGTTAGGAATACTACACTTGCACACAGACTACTTCCTGATACAAATCCAATCGTGGCGAATCACATTCTCTAAGACAAGTTCTACCCAATTCGGACTTCACTCCCCTCCTGTATTCTTTACCTGAGGCTAATGGAAATAATTTTCAGCTGAAGCCTCAATTCATAAACACACTTCCTAGGTTCCATGGCCTAGAATCTGAGGACACGTATTTTTTCATTCGAGAGTTTGAAGAAGTATGTTTGATGATGAGAATTCCCCAACTGGGGGAAGACGCTGCTAGATTGAGGTTCATTCCCTTTGCGCTTAAGGACATAGCCAAGAAGTGGCTATATAATCTGCTTGTTAGTTCTATTTCGTCATGGGATGATTTTGTTAAGGTCTTTCTTAAGAAGTTCTATCCCATCCATAAAACTGCTTTCATCAAGAAAAACATAATGCAGTATAGACAAGAAACAAATGAACCATTCTAGGAGTATTTTGAACTGTTTAAGGATTTATTAGCCCAATGTCCTCACCACGGAATAGAGAAGTGGCGGCAGTGCCAAATTCTCTATGACGGATTAGATTACCAAACTAAGACACTCCTTGAGACTATGTATCAAGAAGAATTTTTGAAGAAAGATGAGAACCAGGGCTGGGACCTGTATGAAGTTTTAGCTGAAAAAATCATTCAGTGGGAGTCTTACCCTAAGAAAACTAACCCCACAACTTTCAAAACAAGTATGCATTCAATTGAGTCCTCTATAGTTGCTGAGGCAAAAATCACACAACTGATGAGGAGGTTAGAACTACTCGAGGCCAGGGAACCCAACTCAGTGAACCAGGTCAACCCAACATAAGTGATCAATCCGGGTTGCACTTATTGCCATAGCTCCCCCACTTGTTTGAGGAGTGTCCTGTTTACCAAACTCAACAAATGTTCTCTGAAAACATGAATGCAACCTATGCCAAACCCAACTACAATCCCTACTCCAAGATATACAACTCGGGATGAAGGAACCATCCAAAATTTTCATGGAGTCAATCTGGTCCTGAGCAACCAAGGCAACAACTTCCACATTAATACCCTGCTCAGTCTCATTAACCCAATTTCCATTAGAGTCAATCGAATTTTCAATCAAATTACCAGCATAACTTCCAGCCCACATATCAACAACAACAACAGAATCATCCGGATAAGAAAATCTCAGATTTTGAAAGAATGATTGAAACCTTGTCCAAAACTCAGGCCTCAATGATGAACAACCATAACCAAGTGATAGGTAGTAAAAAATGCATATTTATCACTACATTTACTATCATATTTTCCTATTTATTCTTTTAATTATGCACTATTACTAATGTTTTATTATTTAATGTGTGCAGGCCTTGAGTAATTATTTAAATTAAAGAATAAAGCCTAAATGAAGCCCAAAAAGCCCATGTGCAAGCCCATGTGCAAAATTTGCAATTACTAAAAGAAGAGGAAAGGGATGGACTTCTACTAAACCCTAATTGCTTGCAGGACAAGGCTAGAGATAAGGGGAGAAGAGTGCAAAGATAACAAAATCGTTTTAAAAGATTTGGAAGATTTGGATTTAGGGTAACTTGCTTCCCAAGTTATCCCAAAATTTCAAAATAAAGAGTCGGTATGCCAGATCTAAAAAGGATATACCCAGATGAACGGACCAGAGGAGGCCATGCGCGAAAGCGCGTGGCCAGGGACCACACAATGGCCGCGAAAACGCGGCCATAGCCGCGTTTCCGCGGCAATACAGATAAGGTTGACGTTCAGTTTTCGTGTAAGAGTCGTACCGGGACTCTACTTCTTCCAGCTCCTATAAATACCCCTGCAGAGCAACAAAGAAGGGCGTCGAGTGCAGAAACGAACTTAGGGTTTTTCTTAGGCTAATTTTTAGATTGTAACCTAGGTTTTTATTTTCTTCATGTAATTTTGTTTTATTATGTAACTGAGAGGAGAGGATACTTTCATGGAGGAAGGAGATCAAGCTTGTATTGAGGTGACATCGGTGTAAGTAAATCTTTTCTTCCATTGTTAATTGAATCAAATCGAAGTTTCTGTTTCTTGTATTCTTGTTTTGTTTTTGTTTCCCTCTTTTGTGTTTGTGGATCCAAATGAAACCGATAGCCTCAAAGTTACCTTCTCCTTGCAAGTGCCGTTGATGGCTTATGAAGATGAACATCTATTTCTATGGTAGTATACCTCGCCCTTTTTATTTCATAGTGTAAATCGGGAATAGGGAAGATCTCATCTGCCATGCTTCGCTCGCCTTCAAGTAAAGGTACATCGTTGATACGGGTAAAAGGTAAAACAGGCGCAGAAGAGGTAAGTTTTTTTTTTTAGTTATTAGTTTTCTTAAGTATTTTTTTTTTAGTTATTAGTTTCCTTCTTTTATTTCTTTAGCTTAGATTACCAACACCACAATATTCCCAATCTCTTCCACTCTTTTTCGTTGTAAATATCATTGTTAATATTATTGTAAATATCATTGTAAATAAAAGAAAACTTACTAAAAAAGCTTCCATCGCTAGTCCCTCCCTGTGGATCACGACCGCATAGCCACTTGCTATAGCGGTAGAATTGAGCATCCTGCACTACTGTTTTAAAAATTCTAAAATTCTGTATTTTTGTGCAGGTAAAATCTCAATCACCAAGCTATTAATAGGTTAGAGGTTCAAATAGGTTAATTAGCTAACTCACTAAATGAAAAACAAAAGAGAACACTGCCTAGTTAGCCATTGCCTAATCCTAAGAACCTCTTTCCTATTCATGAAGCTGAGGAAACAATGCAACACTGTTCATATCTTGAGATTCAGAAAACAAGTTGACAATCAGGTTTCTAGTCATCCCTTTTCCAACAAATCAGTGTCAAATTCTCCTGTGACTGTACCACAAACTCCAAATGATCCATCTTCAAGTTCACAACCATCAATCTCCATGTCCAATGATAAAAACAAAACAGATGAGCAAACTTACAAGCCTACTGTGCCATTTTCTAATAGGATAGCAAATAACAAGAATAATGCTCAAATGAAGAAGATTAGGAAAATATGCAATCAAGTTCAGATCAATGTGCCCCTTCTTGATGCCATACAACAAGTCCTTTCATATGCAAAATTTTTAAAAGACATGTGCACCAAGAAAAGAAAGACAAATGTCCCCAAGAAGGTCTTCCTTGCATCTAACATAAGTGAGTTGTTAACCGAGCCCATTCCCGTGAAATACAAAGACCCCGGGAGTCTAACCATTTCATGTATCATAGGACAGACCACAATAAATCGAGCACTACTTGATCTAGGAGCTAGCATCAATTTGCTTCCCTTTTTGTGTATCAGCAACTCGGGCTGGGCGACCTCCGTCCAACCAGAGTTACTATACAATTGGCTGACTGATCTGTAAAGATTCCCAAGGGGGAGATTACAGATGTCCTCATACGGGTCGGGGAATTCATTTACCCCATAGATTTTATCGTCTGGAGACATAACCCGTGCAAAATCCGAAAGCTCAAACCCTAGTCATTCTAGGACGACCCTTCCTAGCCACTGCAAATGCTATCATAAACTATAGGAATAAGTCTATGCGTCTGACTTTCGGTGATATGACGAAAGAGGTAAATGTTTTCCACCTAGGAAAACAACCTCTAGACTTGGATGACTAGTCATTCGAAGTGAATTTAATTGAAGGATTGACAAGTGAACACGAAGAGGAGATGGAATATGAGTCTGACAATGAATTCGATTTGGAGTCAGATGACTTCAATCTTCATCAGATCATCGAATCCACAATGGAGTGGGCAACAAACGCGACCCCGATCATTCCCACACAAGAAGAACAACCATCGATAGATCATATCCCCTCTTTAGAGCTGAAAGTTCTTTCTAGTCATCTCAAGTATCAGTACTTGGGTGAAAAGAAAGCTTTCCCCATGATAATAGCGTCTCATCCGTGTTGAGGAAAAACCGAGAGGCCATTGGTTGGACAATGGCCGATATAAAGGGGATCAGTCCATCCATTGTACAACACTGGATTCACTTAATAGAAGAGGCAAAGCCAAAACGCGATCCACAACATTGACTAAACCCAATCATGCAAGAGACTGTCCGTGCTGAAATTGTGAAGTTGCTAGACAATGGGATCGTTTATCCCATATCCGATAGCCAATGGGTTAGTCCAGTCCACACTGTGCCCAAGAAGGCAGGCTTTACTGTGGTAGAAAATGACAAGAAGGAATTAGTACAAACTCGTCTTCCAACGAAGATTCGAGTCTATATTGATTATCAAAAACTAAACACTGCCACATGTAAAGACCACTTCCCTCTTTCGTTCATAGACCAGATGCTCGAGAAATTGGCTGGATACGAGTATTATTGTTTCCTGGAAAGATATTCAGGATATAATCAAATTCCAATTGCTCTTGAGGATCAAGAAAAAAATAACTTTCACCTGCCTATTTGGAACGTTTGCATACAAGGGAATGCCCTTTGGTTTATGCAACGCTCCTACAATATTCCAACATTGCATGCTTAGTCTCTTTTGGACATGGTAGAAAAATTTCTCGAAATTTTTATGGATGATTTCTCTATATACGGCGATTCCTTTGAACAATGCTGCATCATCTGAAGCTGGTTTTACAAAGATGCATGGAGAAAAACTTGACACTCAACTGGGAGAAGTGTCATTTCATGATCAAGTAAGGAATTATCCTGGGGCACAAAATTTCAATCAGAGGGATTGAGGTTGATAGATCTAAGGTGGAGGTGATAGCAAAGCTACCTGAACCAAAAAGCCTAAAAGACATTAGATCGCTCCTAGAGCACGCAGACTTTTATAGAAGATTTATTAAAGAGTTTAGCAAAATCCCTAGACCTTTAACTAATCTGTTAGAAAAAGATGTGCCCTTCAATTTGATAAAGAATGTCTACGAGCTTGGGAGGAGCTAAAATAAAGACTTGTCTTGGCGCCAATAATCTCAACGCCTAATTGGATCGGACCCTTTGAAATCATGTGTGACGCCTCCAATTATGCCATAGGCGCTGTTCTAGGACAGCGTATTGAAAACAAGCAACATATGATTTATTATGCTAGTAGGACACTCAACGAGGCCCAACTCAATTACACAACGACTGAAAAGGAATTTTTGACAGTTGTGTTTGCGTTGGAGAAATTTCGCCAGTGCCTACTAGGGTCTAGGACAACGATTTTCACCGATCACTTCACCCTCAGATACTTAATACAAAAGAAGGATGCAAAAGCTAGGTTTATTCGTTGGATACTCCTTTTGCAAGAATTTGTCTTAGAAATAAAGGATAAAAAGGGCGTTGAGAATGTGGTGGCTGATCACCTCAAGAATTTCCAATGCACCAACTGAGACGATACCGATCAATGAAGATTTTTCTGACGAACACATCTTCACGATAAAGAGCCCTGGAATGCCAATATTGCAAACTACCTTGCAACCGGGCGAACACCTTCAAATTGTTCAAGTCAGGACAAGCATCGCTTTTTGATACAGATACGGTTTTCTTTTGGGATGAACCGTATCTATTCAAATATTGTCCTGACCAGATCATTAGAAGGCATCTTCCTGAGGATGAACATCAAAGCGTTTTGATATTTTGTCACAAGTTAGCTTGTGGTGGACACTTTGATCCACGAAAGACGGCCAAGAAAGTCCTTCAGAGTAGTTTTTATTGGCCCACTCTCTTCAAAGATGCTCATACTTTTTAGAAACTCTGTGCAAAACGTCAAATAATGGGTTGAATTACACACAAAGACATGATGCCCCTTACACCAATCTTGGAAGTAGAAATTTTTGACTTGTGGGGTATTGACTTCATGGGGCCCTTTCCTATGTCTTACGACAACCAATTCATTTTGGTAGCTGTAGACTATGTTTCTAAGTGGGCTGAAGCTGTTCCAACCAGAATAAATGACAGCCAAGTTGTCATCAAATTCTTAAGAGAAAACATCATTTCACGCTTCGGAGTCGCCGTGCGTTAATCAGTGATAACGGGAGTCATTTCTGCAACCGGGCTTTTGAAGCCCTATTGCGGAAATACTCCATTTCTCATAAATTGTCCACGATTAGTACCCTCAGACAAATAGGCAAGCGAAAGTTACAAATAGACAAATAAAACTCATATTGGAGAAAACTGTAGGACAGAATCGTAAGGACTGATCTATTAAACTTATTGATGCTTTATGGGCTTATCGGACCGCCTACAAGACTGTCCTCGGTATGTCTCCTTATCGAATTATATTTGGAAAACCATGCCATTTACCCGTGGAGCTTGAGCACCATGCATTGTGGGCGATTAAACAGCTAAACTTTGACCTTAAGAAAGCCGATGAATTGAGAAAGTTGCAGATTTCTGAGCTGAAAGAGATACAAAATGAAGCTTATGATAATGCTCGGATTTCTAAACACAGAACAAAGATCTTTCATGACAGATCCATCAATCAGAAAAATTTTGTCCCCGGATAAAAAGTTCTGTTGTACAACTCCAGACTCCACCTTTTCCCTGGTAAACTGAAGACCAGGTGGTCAGGACCGTATCTTGTACACACCATTTTCCCTCATGGTGCTATTGATATTTCAGATCCCAAGAATGGTAGCATTTTTAAAGTCAATGGCCAAAGACTAAAACCATTCTACACCACGGAGCCAGAGCACATGAGATTCTTGAACTGGGTCTTTGCGACCCAGTCTACATGTGACCAGACCCTTCTTTCAATTTCCCTGGTATTCATTGTTAATCTTTTGGGACCTACTTTGTAAAATAAAACAAAGAAAAAAAAGAAAAAATAAATAAAAAGAATAAAAAGAAAATAATATAAAAAGAAAATAATAAATAAATAAAAAATAGGAAAACAAAATAAAAAATACTAAAGGACTAAAGTGCTAAATGGCACCTAGGTTTTCTCTCCTATATATACCCATTTTCACCAATAATAATCAGAAAAAAATCCTAGGTAATTAAATTACGTTTTTACCTAGGGGCAAATAAGGAAACCCATCCTTCTCAGGCCCCTATAAATTCTCTCTTTCCCTCTCCCGTTCCCTAACCTAAAACTTGAGAGCTGATCTGAAGAGGAAAGTTCTGCGCGCCGCCACCCAAATTTTCCAGCCCCTGCCTCCCTGTTATTGCTGCGTTTTTTCAGCCATAGCCGCGCGTCCGCGGCTGTCTTTCAGAGTCCAGTGCGTTGCCCAATTTTCTAGCGATCAATTCTTCTTGTAGATCTCAGATCTATAACTTGCTCTCCTGATCTCCGTGTAGATTGCTCTGTGCAATCTGATCTTGGTTTCCCCCCCACGTATTTCGGGGGAGGTTTGCAATTTTCTCTCCTTTCCTTCGAATTTTTACTTCATGGCACCCACTGTATTTACTAAGAAAGATTTCTCTAAGCTCTTTAGCGATATTCATGGATATGGCCATATATTTTTGGATAGGATTAGAGAATGGAATTGATATACCTTGGTGTATGATAATTCTGAATATGAGGTCTACTATTGCCCAGAGCTTGTTAAGCTATTTTATGCAAATCTTGACCAAGCCACAATTAATCTTGATACCCACCAATTCACGGTATATTTGGCTACTAGGGACATCATTATCACTGTTGACATGTTAGAGGACTACACGCAAGTCCCCAACAACCCGCACCATAGTGACCCCTGCCTTTGATTGAGTACATGACCATGATGGGGGTTCGCTGCACTGTACAAGATAGGGGTCTCAAAGCCAGTACCACTTTTCGTAACATGCATTGCGTTGGACGCTGGATCCAGCGCAATATCTTTGGCCTTGACCACACTACCTCTTTTAATAGGCCGGTGCTGCAAATTATCCACGATCTTATGACTAGGCAGCACACAGTTTGTATCAACACTATCATCTTTAACTGTCTCATCACCAACTCCACGCGCACACATGGTGCCAAATACTCACATCCTGTATTGGTGACTCGTAGGTGTAAGAATTTCTTACCGGACAATGTCTTTGATTCTTATGATAGAGTATTTGTTGCACCAGAGCGGGCAATGAGTGCTTATAATAGTTGTCTCCATGCTGTCTGGACTCCTAGTGTCCAGCCCGAAGATGCCCAAGCTGAGTCCTCTTCTGAGGAACTCTTAGAGGAGGATGATGACCCAGCCTTTTGGCAGCAGACCCCACCCACTGATTCTAGAGTTTTCATGTCTACCATATAGAAAGGCATGAAGAAAATTTTTAAGGGGCAAGTTAGGCTGAGAAAATAGGTGAAGGAGTAGACCACTCGTCTAGACCTCATAGAGGAGGGTTTGCGGAGATCGCAGTCGGTCGGACCAAGCACCACTGCTGGTCCGAGCCGAATGAGGGGGTGTATCTTTTCTTTACCTATTTCATGCATATATTTTCTTTGCATACATTGGGGACAATGCATGAGATAGGTATGGGGGGTGGATACTAACATAGATTTTTTTGTCATTTTTAGGATTTTTGATTTTTAGAACTAACTTAGATTTTGATTTTCTAGAATTTTCTTAGATTTTTATTTTCTTATATATATATAATATTTTCTGTGATCCATTTTTAAAAGAATTGACTTGATCTTAGGAATTAGGGAAATTCTAAACTAGGATTTCTTGATATAAGTCAAAATAAGAAGAATTGTTGGATCTTTAAGTTAAGAAAGAAAAGAATAAAAAGATAATTAGATTTTGAATTTTTCCTAAGCATTATATACATTTACATGTTGAGAGATTAATCAAAGACTTAGTACCTTTATTTATATATATAAATATATATATATATATATATATATATAAAAAAGAAAAATAAATGTATAAAAACTTGATCACCAATTAAGCTGGTTAGTTGTGCCTTAAGAAACATAACCAGTCACGCCTAAAGGTGGTTTAGTCCTTAGCATTTGTGGCCTAGTTTACTCGAGTCCTTGAACCTTAGGGATGTATCCTCATCTAGTACCCTAAGGCCATCTGGTTTGGGAGTTATCGGTAAAAGGCTTACTATATGGGTAAATTAGAAAGCCTAATGAAGCTAAGGAAATAAATAAGTGTAAATATATGTATAAATAAAAATAATAAAATATAAATAAATGTACCATAGTCTAAGAACAATTCCTCATACAAATAAATTTATATATGTTAGGCTTGTATAAAATCTAGTTCTCTCTCTATTTTTGAAAACTTAACCTAAGTTGAAGACAAAACTTCAAATGGAGACTTATAATAAGAAGGAAAAGTTTAGGGTAACCTAAAACCGAAAGATCGCCTAAATTCTTGCAAAAATGAATCATAAACTTTCTTTTTCTTTTTCTTTTTGAAAATCACTAACATTTTTTCTTTTTCTTTGGATTTTGTGGGTGCAATTTGCTGAAAACCCTCAGGAGACAACACTCCTCCTCTAGGGTAACCTAGAAATTTAACGTCTTGTTGTACGAGCTCAGTGCAATCGTGTTGCCTACGAAAGTGGTGTAATAATGTAGTTAGGATTTTCTCTTTTTCTTTGCTTATTTTGCTCGGGGATGAGCAAAAGCTAAGTATGGGGGTGTGATTTAAGTTTCATTTTGCATCATTTTATATCACATTGACATGCTTTTTATTAATAAAAATAGGATTTTTAATGGTTACCTCTCTTATTTTTTAGGTCCATTCTTTAATGGAGAAGAAGGCCCAAATCTTAGATTTTTCAAGGAATAAAAGAGTTTTTAGGAGCCCAAATCAAGGAAGCCCAGTTCTGTAGTTAACCAGGAGATATTCCCATGGTTCTAGAAGCTCCAGCTAGGCACCTGCACAATAACAGAATGTCAGAGTGATCGCTAGCGCAACGGCCTAGATTCTGCCACGGAACGCGGCTCTGGTCGTGTTTTCGTGACAAATCTTTGACCGTTGATCAAGCGATTGATCCTTCGGCTATGATTGGTAGCGATCAGCTCTTAAGGCCTATATAAAGACCCCCAAGGCCTCTATAGAAAGGGGAGAGAGGATAACTAGTATTTTAGGAGAGAATTTAGAATTTCTTTAGACTTCTCTTAGTTGTCTCTTGTATTTTTCATTTCTCCTTTTAGATCCAGAAAAGAGAGAGAGTGAGAGAGTGGTTTCTGTAATTGAAGAGTGACATTCAAATACAAAGGCTCAAGTTCTCCTCTCTCCAATTTTCTTGCTCTATTGTCATTTACTTTCAAGCTTTTTATTTTCTTGCACTTATTTTAATATGTCTTCTTCCTTGCTTTTCTTTTCTATGTCTAACTAATCCCCTAACATGACTAACTAACTTCTAACACTATTAACTACTAACTCTTGGGTGATGCTAACTCATATGACTCATTGGATGTTTACATTTCTAGTCTTGTATTTAACAAGTCTTTTTATTCCCAATGAAGATGAGTATTGTTTCTAATCTTAGTGAAGGCTTTGTTATCCCCTCCATATGATTCATGTGTGCCTCATTTAGAGCCTTGTTTCTTTAACAAGAGCCTTGATGGAACATGATGATGTGATCTCTTTAGTATGCTAACACTTATATTTTAACTTCTTATTTCATGCTAGCTTGTTATAGCTTTGATGATTTAATGAATCTTACATTCTTGTTAAGCATAACTAAAGTGTGATTACCTAAAATTCCATTATCGTGAACCTATTGGGAGCTGATGATCCAAGGAGGCCATCTAGCTAAGTTAAGACGAGAACATCTCCACATTTGGGACAACTCATTGACTTGCCAAAGCAAGATGGACAGTTGCCAATGAATCAACATGAGGCACAAGTCACCCAACCCGATTAGTAAGTTAGTAGTGTAGAGTGTTAGTTAGTCATGGTTTTCTTTCCATCGAATTAAAACTCTTTTCTAAAAAAAAAAAACTTCCTTTTTCTTACAAGATCCATTCTTTTTTTTTTTTCAACTTCACCGTTTTCATTCCGTTTTCCTCGCTTCCATTTTTCTTTTCTTAAAACACTACAAAGATTCATCATTTTCTTTTTACTTTGTTTGTTTTCCAATTCTTGAACAAAGAAGAACCTTCATTTTCTTCCCAAAAACTAAAACATAAAGAACTATGAATGCTTCCATCGCAAGCCCTCCCTGCGAAAACGACCCGTTATAGCTTTTTCTACAAACGGTAATTCGAAGGAGCAAAGTAATTTTACACACATATTTAGAGTTTGAATATCAGCACAAGGGCTTAAACGGTTTACTCTGACCTCTTGCTTAATCCATTTCCTCCTTCCGAACATGTGATTTGAGTTTCATTTTGCATCATTTTATATCACATTGTCATGCTTTTTATTAATAAAATAGGATTTTTAATGGTTACCTCTCTTATTTTTCAGGTCTATTCTTTAATGGAGAAGAAGGTCAAAATCTTAGATTTTTCAAGAAATTAAAAGTGTTTTTAGGAGCCCAAATCAAGGAAGCCCAGTTCTGTAATGAACTAGAAGATATTCCCATGGTTCTAGAAGCTCCAACTGGGTACCTACACAATAACAGAATGTCAGAGCGATCGCTGGCGCAACGGCCTAGATCTGCCGCGGAACGCAGCTTTGGCTGCATTTTCGCAGCAAATCTTTAGCCGTTGATCAAGCGATTAATCCTACGGCTACGATTGGTAGCGATCAGCTCCTGAGGCCTATATAAAGACCCCCGGGCCTCTACAGAAAGGGGAGAGAGGATAGCTAGTATTTTAGGAGAGAATTTAGGATTTCTTTAGGTTTCTCTTAGTTGTCTCTTTTATTTTTCATTTCTCCTTTTAGATCCAGAAAAGAGAGAGAGTGAGAGAGTGGTTTCTGTAATTGAAGAGTGACATTCATATACAAAGGCTCAAGTTCTCCTTTCTCTAATTTTGTTGCTCAATTGCCATTTACTTTCAAGCTCTTTATTTCCTTGCACTTATTTTACTACGTCTTCTTTCTTGCTTTTCTTTTCTATGGCTAACTAAACCCTAACATGGCTAACTAACTTTTAACACTACTAACTACTATCTCTTGGGTGATGCTAACTCATATGACTCATTGGATATTTATATTTCTAGTCTTGTATCTAGCAAGTCTTTTTATTCCTAATGAAGATGAGTATTGTTTCTAATCTTAATGAAGGCTTTGTTATCCCCTCCATATGATTCATGTGTGCCTCATTTAGAGTCTTGTTTCTTTAACAAGAGCCTTGATGGAACATGATGATGTGATCTCTTTAGTGTGCTAACACTTATTGTACGAGCTTCTTATTTCATGCTAGTTTGTTATAGCTTTGATGATTTAATGAATCTTACATTCTTGTTAAGCATAACTAAAGTTTGATTACCTAAAGTTCCATTATTGTGAACCTATTGGGAGCCGATGATCCAAGGAGGCCACCTAGCCAAGCTAAAATGAGAACATCTCCACAATTTGGGACAACTCATGGACTTGCCAAAGCAAGATGGACAATTGCCAATGAATCTACATGAGACACAAGTCACCTAATAAGATTAGTAAGTTAGTAGTATAAAGTGTTAGTTAGTCATGATTTTCTTTTCATAGAATTAAAACTGTTTTCTAAAAAAAACTTCCTTTTTCTTACAAGATCCATTCTTCTTTTTTTTTTTTTCCAACTTCGCCATTTTCAGTCTGTTTTCCTCACTTCCATTTTTCTTTTTTAAAACACTACAAAGATTCATCATTTGCTTTTCACTTTGTTTATTTTCAAATTCTTGAACAAAGAAGAACCTTCATTTTCTTCCCAAAAACTAAAACATAAAGAACTGTGAACGCTTCCATCGCAAGCCCTCCCTGCGGATACTACTCGTTATAGCTTTTGCTACAAATAGTAATTCGAAGGAGCAAAGTAATTTTACCAATTTAACCTTTTACTAATTACGGTACTCCTAATACAAAGCCTTTATATGCCAAACTTTTGAGGTCGACTAAGATATGACATATTTTCCCAAGAGGAAAATACATGATCGTAGATTCAGATCAGTTAATTTGTGATTGTTTAAATTGTTCACCGAGGTGAAGTCTCACTCTTTGGTTCTTTATTAATCTTCACACTCACAATAGGTGAATGAGAAGTCACCGTTAAGTTTCTGCTTCTCCCTCTTTGTTGCCTACAAGGAATGAAGTTTCAACCTCAAAGATCCAAACTTAGCTCGAGGTGTTTTCTTTGGATTTATTTTTTATTACAGGCAATGTGCTCATATCTAAATGTAAACTCCTAAGTTTATCATGCCTTACCGTAATTCAAATTAACTTTCTACTATAGTGAAATTATATTTTTTTTAATATTTTGGAATTATGGTTCGTCAAAATCTTTTGATTTGGTGTACCATTTTTACAAGTTCTTGGAATCCATTTATTCTTGGTAGTAAATTTGTTTTCTGCTTGTGTTTTTCCTTACCAAGGAACAAAATAATGCCTGTTAGATAGACCAATTATGGTCATTTTGCAAGGAAAAAGGTGGTAAGAGAGTTCTTTATTCATCCTATTTTAGTCGTCATATTGAAGAAAGTAGATCTACTGGTGTATAAGTAGAATCAACAATATTTAATACTTCAGGCATACGTTCTTTTAAGGGATTTTTAAAAAAAATAATCCACTTTTGAAATTTAATTTAAAAAACCCTCTAAAAAAATTTAATTATATCGACCTCTGACAAGCCACTAGGCATTGAGCGATTTCACCCCGCCTGTGTGGTGCTGAGGCGTCAGTGGGAGTTTTTTTGTCCGAGTTTGACGAACTCGAATGCAAAATGATAATAATTTTAGGTCGGGTTTGACGAACCCGGACTAAAATTTACTGAAATAGGTTGGGTTTCTGAAGAATCTTTTATATCGTTCCAGTGAGTTTTTTACTTTTTTTTTACTCTCGCTCTCTCTCACGACCCTAACCCTGATCTCGATTCTTTCTCGGCAACTAATCCTGCACCCAATCCCTCTCCCTCCCTTTCTCTCTCTCTCTCTCTCTCTCTCTCTCTCTCTCTCTCTCTCTCTCTCTCTCGTGGCCCTGACCTGATCCCTCTCACAACACCGACCCTGACCTTGATCTTCTTCTCGGGCAGCTCACCTCGCACCCCATCTGATCAATCTTTCTCTTAGCCCTAATCAGATCCCGCTCCCAATCACAATCTCGACCCCAATCTTCTTCCCCGGCAGCTCTCCCCGCACCTGATCCTGACCAGCCTCGTCTTCCCCATCGTCTTCTCAACGTCTGATCCTGACCCTTCCCCTGTTGCCGAATCTGCACCGAACTCGACCCCGTCGACTGCAAGGTCGCTGATCTCAACGATTTATCTCTGAGTTTCTGTAATTGGTACACTTCTCAACAATTTTTTTGTGAAATTAAATTTAGTATAGTGTCTAATGTGAATGTCATTTTTCTTTCTTATTTTAACGGTAAACTAACAATAAATATAAAGAATAAGCCAACATATATTGATAGAATAGTAAAACCAATGCTAGTGAGAAAGTCAACCACAAGACGTGAATTGGTAGAAAAAATCTATCAGATTTCAAAAATTAATCCAAATAATTATCAAATTCACTTAACATGCAAGTTTCCTATATATATAAAAAGGGTGGGACTGGATTGGGGGGAGTCCCAAGTTTGAGTCTATCTATATATCAAAAAAGCAAATCTATTACGTTTGCAGGTACATCCCTACAACTACATTTTTTTTTTCAATATGACCAAAGTGTCCTTACATTGGCAAATTCAAATTTTGCATATATACCTTCAAAAATATTATTTTTTATAATCGACTCGTGCTTTTATCCAGGAAAGTGCACTTGCCTCACATCCCTACAAATAACCTAAGAAGACATGA
The DNA here is from genome assembly GCA_038442645.1 of Agave tequilana. Classification (NCBI taxonomy): domain Eukaryota; kingdom Viridiplantae; phylum Streptophyta; class Magnoliopsida; order Asparagales; family Asparagaceae; genus Agave; species Agave tequilana. The sequence continues at coordinate 256,083 of JAVJIF010001336.1, read as the reverse complement.
TCCCACTCTATATGCCATTGCTATAATATTGTAATGGGACAATCCCCATTATTTGCAGAGCACCTAAAAAGAAAAAAAATGAATCACTTATTTTGTCTTTTCCATATTGTAGGGGGAGATAGTTATCAGAACGAACCATTTGTTTGCTTTCTCGAACAATGATTAAGGGGTCATCATTCTGCCCCCTATTTTCAACCATTACAGCTGGTGTTGATCAGCTTTGCGATACTCTTGTAAGGAAGCTCGATGATCACCCTTATGAAAAGTTTAATTTGCAAATAAACTTTATGCATTTTGTATTGCATTTCCATTTAAAAAGATTATATTTGTAAAGAAATAAAGAAGTATAAAAAATAATAAAGGCAGATGTATATATCATTTTTATTAGAACTTGCAAGCTTGTATATGCGCTATCATATTCATTCTTAACATATTATTTGTTAAAATATTAATATTTTGATACAATAGAGAATTCATGTTTTCAGAAATATACTATTGATATTAAAGTATTATCTATAGCAAGTGTCATTAATATAAAAATTATGCAATATTAAAAATTCAAATTTGCAAGGGTATATATGCAAAGGGTATTTCTATCATATTGAACAATATTATGACCATAGGGGTAATATGCCTGCAAACTCTTTAAAATCAGAAGTTCACATATAGACTTTTGAAGGGTCAATAAGCAAAACGCTAAGTTTTGGAGGGTAAATATGCAAAAAGTTCAGTAGTATACTATTTTCTTCTCCTCCTTTTCCTTCTTCTTTTTACTTATAATAAAACGGGTTCCTTTAGAAACTTATGTTTTTGCTTATATACCCTTCTAATTTATAGGCATACCCCTATAATCGCAATTTTGTTCGACATGATAAAATATCTCTCTTTCTACGTCTCTCTCCCCCTGTTTTTCTCTCTCTTTTGTCTCTCTCACCCCTGTATTCTCTCTCTCTCTCTCTCTCTCCTATTCTGTCTCTCTTTCTCCTAGTTTACTCTCCCTCTCTCCATATATATATATTTTATTATATATTGGTAGTGTGCATGTGTTCTTGGGATTCCAGATTTCACAGTATTTTTAGAGATTTAGGCGAGTGTCCTCCCTCGTTTTGGGTTTCTCCGCTTCGACGGGTTAACTTGTAATTTATTTCGTATTTGATTGTATTTGTATTCATATTTTGTATTGGACCGTGTCCTTGTATTTGTATGTGGCCGAGTGCCCAAGGTTGTACATGTATTATGCCTGAGATGAATATTTATACTATGGTAGTTTATTTTCTGTACATAACCATTCCTGAGATGTGTTTTTTTACTGCTTTATTCCATTTAGTGGCAAAGGCCGGAGGTTGAGTGTTGATCCCGGAGGTAGCCTAGTTCTTATCACGTATATATGTATGCATGTGTGGTACTAACAATGTAGGTACCCTTGTACTGACTCTGGGTTTCTGCCCACTCCCAGAATGGCTATCCAATAGATTATAGGCCTTGCACCCTTATGGGTTTTTGTGGTAGCTACCGAGAGTGCGCTTAGATCCCGGGTACTCTAGCTTTCGGGCTCTCGCCCACTTCCTCAAAAGAGGAGTGCGCTTAGACCGTCAGGTCTCTCATGGTCCGCCTGGTAGGCATGAGCGCTTTATCACTAGATTCACCTAGGCGGAACTCTGCCTGATTTTAGACTCACCCTTTTAAGCCGGAGTCATTCCCCAGTAGCTCCGTCAAGCGCTCTAGTAATTAAACACTATTTGTTGCTCGTGCCTCCAGCTTGCTTAGCTCTACTTAGATGTTCACTTGCTTGCTAATCGCTTGTTTGATAGTTTATCTATTCTTCTATTAATGGTTGTGAAGAGTTTGTAATCTTACTTATACTATTTTCCTGAGACTGCATGATTTTTCGGTATTCGTATCGATCTATTATATCAGTAATGTTTTCATATATCGCTTGACGCGCTTTCACTTAATGTACTAATATTTACCATGTTGTCTCTTGTCACCTGACATGTTAATCACCTGGTAACTGATACCTGACTCCTGACTTATTATTGGTATCACATCTCTTGTGCATGCACCCTGAGGGATGGCGAGTGGAGCTAAGTGCCACACCACACACGTGATGGGGGATACCTCTTGGTATCCATGGGGGCCACCTTTTGGTATTCACATTGAATCCTCTTTGCTCCTGTTACCCGGAATGCATATGGTATGGAATTAAGTGTCACACTGTTACGCCCCGCTTTCCAAAATATGGAATACAGGTATGTAACGATGGCCAGCAGATACTCATGAAGAGTGAAATCTCTTCTATGAGTACCTTAGGCTGTCAATAACAAGGATAGTACACATATATGCACATACAACCAAGCGCAGGGATAAAATCACATATATGAAAAACTGAATCATCAACAATATCATCCACTATATCTGAATACAACAAGTCAAGAAGAAAACTGAACTCACCAGAGAACAGCTGAACCAGAATATGATCTACGAATAACTCTTTATATTGGCTTTCTGATCTAGATACTGAAAAATAATATAAAGGTCCGTCAGAAGCGGACTAGCAAGAGTACACGAAGGAAAAGAACAATAAAAGAGAATATGAAAATGTAGTAACAATAAGTAGGACATAGGAAGTATCGATAATTGAAAATAATATCAATAACAGGAATAATCGAGATGATAGATCATGTACAAGCAAACCGTGCATGTATAGTGTGACATCTATATAATGAACATGAAATGTCCTGGACAAGTAACTGTCGTGTAACATAATCACAAGACAACAAGAAATCGAGATCACAAGATAAAATAACATGGTATGTCCAGGAATGTCATGTAGTCAAGATAATGCATATCACATGAGTCTCGAGTGTCAGTATCTTGAAAATACATGTCAGGTACTAGATCACTGAAGACAATGTAAGATATGATGCAAGTGCATATGTCTAGTATGTTATATATCCGAACTAATGCAACCATCTTGTGCTCATCCCACAGGACAACTGCATATCAAATAAATGATGCGTTAGTGGATCCTGATAGCAGGGAGAAACAGTTCACTGTACTCAGGTATCATGTAACATGTAATAACAAGAGCGCGCATAAATATAACAAGATCACGTGTGGCATCCAAACTCACAAGGGGTCGCCCTTCCAAGCACACCTCCCTGGATTTCCCCTGCTACAGTCTCCCCCAATAACCCCGTCTTGATTAATTTTATTAATTAAATGCAAATGCAAACAGTGTGTTACTCAGTGTTACAGGATCAGGAATCAATACCAAAAATATCAGTGACAGATAGTGAATATAATGTGTATCAAGATCACGGAACAATGTAACGGTGGTAATATCAAGTGACAGACATAAAGTAGTGCAAGTGATGTCAGTGTCATGTAATACAAATGTCAAAGTGAAACGGTCATGATCATGTGTACATAATCCAATAAGATATCCTCGAATAATTACTTAGAATATAGTGGTCAGTTTCTTCGATTAATTTCTTGTAATGTTAGGATCACGATATCAGTCGATATATAGTCTTTATCCATCAATCATTATAGGTACTCGTATCAGAATCTATCACATACAAGCAATAATATCAATTTAAGTTGGATGCAGTATGTACATGAACGAGATGCAAATACGATCTGTAAGGCAATGTAACATGATCACAAGACGGTACGATAATAATATCAAGAATACAAGAATAATTAGTTATATAATCGAAAGAGAAAAGCTGATATGTAAATATGATCACAGGATAGTGTTGACGATCATGCGATATGATAACCATGATTTATAATTAAGAGGCAAAATTAAGATCAGTAATAAGATCAATAAGAAAGTCAATGAGGAGAGAATCATGTACACTTGCCTGATGTCGCAGGGTCTGACTATCCCTTAACAACAATTGGTATCGGGTCAAGCTTGCGGACTCAACGACGGAGACCGGAGGGCGTGGTGGAGCTCACCAGAGGTCGTCGGAGAAGGACGATGGCCATAACGTGGATGCGTGTGAAACTAGGAGGGGAGAGATATATAAATACCCACCTAATGTGCCAAGCATAAATACATACACCTTATCATCACACTTAACAACGTACACACATTATATATATTATTAATACATGCATGCACATACACCTTCATACCCTTCCACACACATCAAAACATGCATTAACCTCGGGGCGACTTGCGGCGCGCCGACGGAGGCCTGGCGGAGGCGTCGGGGGCCGCGGAGGATATCTACGGACGGAGGATCTTGCCGTGAGGAGCATGGGTGCGTTCGCACTCGCCGATGGCGATCAACGGCGACCTATAGAGAGGCGAAAGATACCATCCCACACAACTACACACAACATACATATAATTCAACACATATGATTAAGTGATTAAGGTACACATTCATGCATAGAACACCTCCTACTCACGCACCCACTACACATTGGTAAACCCATGCATGCAAAACACATGCATACATATTATTTAAAACACACAAACATTATATATATTAATACACCATAATAAACAACATCCTATTCATGCCATAGTTAAAACAGAGAAGGAGAAGAAGAGAACTCACGCAGAGGCGTCTAGGGCTCGGGTCTAGCCACCGCGGAGTTCGCCGGAAGTCGCGACAGATCTCGCGGACAACGTTGGAGAAAAGGGGGATTAGTCCGGGATGCCGGAGGGGTTGACGGCTCGTCGGAGATCACTGACGGAGGGTGGATCTCGACAAGGAGTGTTCGGCAAGAACAGAGGGGGTGGCTTGCATGGGTGCAAGGCATGGAATTGGGTGAAGAAGAGTAGGACCACAGCTGAGAGTGACTTGATCGTACATATATTTTGTATTCTTTTCATTACACTCTTACATTTATCGTGTAATAAATCTGCTAATTTTCTTGTCTTAAATATTTATTTTACAGAAGATAATAATGAAGAGAAAGAGAATTAAACCAAATAAATACCAGTTAAAAATAGATTTAACTGGATCTATTTGGTTAGCTGAGGATGATCCCAGATCTAGTTAGAATAAATCAAGGATTGGGGCAAATGTTCAGCTGAAGACCAGAGCAAATCAGAAAGATAACACCAAATGGAAACCGATAAAATTCAAATTTCTATAAATCCATTTTGGTTAGCTAAAGATCAATCCAGGATAATATCAAATACAGAGAGATAAATGGATAGAGAGAAGATCAACGGATGAGATGAAGCAAGTTTGACTCAAATTCTGACTGGATACATTTTAGTATTTGAATCATAACTTTCGCTACCGAATCTCAAATCTGATGATTCAAGATGATCCAGAAAGAAAACCTATTGGGCTACAACTCTTATGTCGATAAATATTTCTAATTATGTCATTTGATAAGTGATATTCAGCAATCAACAAGCCAACAAATTGCAGATCAGAACTGAATATCCACATCAAATCAAGTTTGGAGATAAGGGGAGGATTCAATTTCAGAAATAGCCAGCTTTTCCTATCTTCATACTCCTCTAACCTTTGCATTTCTTCTATAAATACCTGCAATCTCAAAGGCAAAAAAGGACGACCATGCAGAGATAGGATTTAGTCCAGTTTTTCATTCTTTGTAGTGTAGGTTTTTATTTTCTTTTCATGTAATTTTTATTTCCTTGTAAGTATAGTTTAGACTGAGATTCATGTAAGTAAGAGAGAGAGGCTTATGTTGAGAGTGACACCGATGTACCTCCTCCTTTCTTCCATCGTTTCTGCAAGTAATAAAAGGTAACTTTTTTTTTATGTTTGTCTTTACTTTTGTTTCCTTCTTCTTCTTTCTACTTTTCCTCTTTTGGTTATGATGAGCATTCAAGTGAATCTAGAAGCATCAGTATAACAATGTTTGTGTGAGTGCCAACAATATTTCATGATGATGTTCTCCTCCTCAAGACTCCGTATCATTTCATTCTTGTTCGTCTTGATGATGTAATGCGAATGGGGACTGAGCTCGATTTTATGGCTTATGCGTTGAACGCCTCCGAAGCAAGGTAGAACATGCAAGGGTTCCAAGTAAGTCATCAACAAAAGGAGGTAAGTATTTCTTTAATTTTTTCTTTCTTTTCTTTATTTCTGTAGTTTAGATCACCAGCACCAACAACACCCACTTCTTTTATCACTCCTTTTCATTTCTATGTACATATCCAATTCTGGTTTCTCCATCTTCCCAATCTCTCACTTCTGCCTAACTTCATTGTAATTTATTTTTCTTTTCTTTTTAAGAAACTAAAGAAGAACTTTAACCATTAATGTAGCATAAAAGAGAACTTGCTAGAAAAGCTTCCATCGCTAGTCCCTCCTTGTGGATCACGACCCGCATAGCCACTTGCTATTGTGGTAGAATTGTGCACCTTGCACTTTTCATTCTTAGTTCTGAAATTCTATATTCTGTGTGCAGGCACTATCTCAATCAAATTTTCGCGCCGTTGCCGGGGAGGGACGGTAAGTAATTCTCATTAAAGTTTACTTTTTTGGTTAACCTTCTTCTTGATTTTTGGTGTACAGGTTTGACAACAAGGAATTTTTTTTGCAGTGGACATATAAGTGGCCTTGGACTCTGCTCAAGAAAGCTGAGCCAAGAAGCCCTCAGATTTGCTACATTCCTGTGGCAATCTGAGTGAACTACTAATCTGTATTTTCTGCAGGTTAGCTGAATTGCAAAGTTTAAATTTGTAGCTATTTATTTATTTCCTTGTTTGACTCACTGTATATACATTTCTAACACAATAGTAAAATGATGTTTGTTAAATGCTAAAAACGTTTTAGACTTGCATTTAGGCACGTGTCTAATTCGTTTACATTTTCCATTACTGTTGAAGAGTGCTGGAGCAAAGGTATGTGTGCATAACATCTAGAATAAGAACACTTTTGGATTGTTTACATTGCTTAAGTGTTGCTTTTCTTGTACACTGTACTAAATTGATCTAAGGGCTTGTCCTATAAACAAGATAAGGTAGGGAAGTCATTACCATCCCTTAGCCCACAAACAATCCCCTCACTCAGTAACCCAAGCCTAACTAAAACTGAGTAGACGTTGGCCCTAGGGACATCTCAGACTCAATTAGGTGATTATCCTAAGGGGGAAGGTGCTAGAATTTGACTCCTGCCAAATCAGTGTCTAAGGAAAGGGATTGAGGGGCGAAACCCCGAAGGTTGGTGGTTTGGCTTAATTAAGCCCGTCGCTTTTGCGCGGATACCTCTCACTAATCTTGCCCTGACCTAACTGATTAGCTTGTTGTCAAAGTCTGCATTATACCTCCTGTGGACATTCTAACCAGTTAGGAGTCGTCTAGGTCAAAGGTCTACCCTAACGTAGTTTAGAATTTTTTTTATTTTTTTGTTTTCTTTGTTTTTGTTTTATTGTGTGATATGGCTTACAATAACAATTTTTTCAATTTTAATGGTAATCCATATTACACGCCAACCTCTTTTTCGGATATTACCAACCAGGCATATCATAACCTTAACCAACATAGTGTGCCGGATTGGTCTTATCCGAATCAACCCATGCCCCCAATCTTATAACCATAATTTCCAGAATAATTTCAACTCTTCATAGAGTTAATGGGGATTCACCTCCCTCGAGTCCAATTTTCAACCAACTTGTTCTCCTTATCCATCTTATCCATAATATTTCCAAGATTCATACTCAGTTCCACCAGTCCTAAATAGAAAACCATCAATTTTGGAAATGAGTATGCGTGAGTCCAAACAACAATCACAAAATCTGATGGACTCACAATTTCACCAACAATTCCAAAACAGCACTTCATCTTTTCAAGATCAATTGCAACAAAATGATGAACCAATCAACTATGAAAAGATGCTTGAAGCCATGACTCAGGCTCAAACGCTCGTAATCATGACATAGATATGATGGTCCAAACTCTACGTTCTCACCGTTTGACCAGTTCTGATGTCACTAACCATTCTGTTAGAGCCGAAGAGTCATGTTGTTTTGGAAAATAAGGTTCCATTTCAGCATAATCATTTAAACTTGCCCAAACTCCAAATTTTGAAAGTGACATTGACTGTTTGGTAAGTTATCCCTTTCCTGAAATTGAACTTGAGAATGAATATTATCATGAACCTCAACTTAGTGATTCAATTCTACTTCCTGATTCAATTATGTCCCGGTGTCTTTACCTGATTTCAATCTTTTTCTCGAGTCAACATTGGATCCTGTGCCAATTTATAATGAAATTGAATAGTCCATCTTTGATGATCATCATATTAAACTTGACCAATTTCATACTTTTGAAAGTTCCATTGACAAATTGGCAAGTTCTCATTTTTATGAAATTGAACTCAATGAGAAAAGTGACCTAGATTCTCAATTTTGTGTCCCGAATCAATATTGACTCCTGTTTTTTTACCCGAGTTGAGTAATATTTTAGAGTCAGTTTTGATTCCCACACCTGTCATTCTTGAACTTGAATCACTAATAATAAGTCACATTCTATTATGGAAAAATGAATGTGGACTTGAGTTTTAACTTCTTGATTTGAACCCACTTTCTGAACCAATCTCGACTCCTGAACCTTTACTTGACTTAAGTCATTTTTCTGTGTCAGTATTAGTTCCCATACTTCCAAAGTCCAAGTCAATCATTCCATCTTTTCAAACTCCATTTTAGGACAAGGCGGTTGACAAAATTGACTCCGAAATTAATTATGAAATTTGGAAATTAGATAGGGTTAAATTTTTAATAAAAATAATTCATGTATACATCATTTTGGTGGGTTATATTAGAGAGATTTCTGGTGGGTTCCTTCGAACTCCACGAAAAGTCGATTGGGCCGCATTTCGTGGACCAATCAGACCACCACTGGAACCACCACCTTAAGGTAATATTTTCCTTCCCTTTCTTCTTTTTCATGCATCTATGCATTAATTCATACATTGAGGACAATGCATGAGATAGGTGTGGGGGAGGGTCTAACATAACTTAGTTTTTTTTCTTTTTATTAAAAATGAAAATAAAAATTAAAATTTTTTTAATTTTAAAAACTTTTTGAAAATAGAAACAATATTTTGACATATTTTTTGTAAGAAATTAAGTCAATTTTAAGGAATAGGAAAATCCAAATTAGGATTTCTTAAACTTGGTCAAAATAAGATTATTTGTTTGTTTTTAGGGTTAGGAAGATAATTTGTCAAAGTAATTTAGTCTTGATCTTTATCTTAATGAAATATGCACACTTCATACACACTTAGGGTTCAAAAACAAAGATTCTTATGCCTTATAAAAAAAGAAAAATATATCTATGAAAGATGAACAAATCTAATTATTGATTAGCTAGGTACTTTGGCCTAAGCAAGCCTTAGTATTTATGAGAAAGATGATTAGATAAGTTTGAGAAAAATATATATATATATATATAAATCTTCTGATTAAGCTGGGTATTTGTGCCTAATAAAGCATAAGTATTCACGCCTAAAAGTGGTTCATATAATAAAATTCTTAGTTTTGTGGCCTTGTTTGCTCGAGTCCTTAAGTCCTTGGGGTGTTTTCTCACCCGGTGCCCTAAGACCATTTGGTTTGGGAGTCATCGATTAAAGGCTCGTTACATGGGCAGATTAGAAAGCCTAATAGAACTAAGGAATAATACCATCAAAAAATATAAATATATATAAATAAATAAGGCATAAGAGTTAGAGTTAAAGAATCCTTAGTCAAAATTTTCACGGTCACAAGGTGCATATGACTTAGGGTAAATTAATAGACTAGATGAGAAGTAAAATTTGACTCCTTACTTTGATTGATAACAAACTTTTGAATAGAGACTAAGTTTAGGAATGAAAAATTCGGTTTTCCTATAACTTATAGATTACTTAAAACTTACAATAATATTTCAAATATTTTTTCTTTCAAAATGTGTTTTCAAAATACTAACATTTTTCTCTTCTTTACGGATTTTGTGGGTGTAATCCACTGAAAACTCTCACGAGACAAAACTCGTCCTCTAGGGGAAACCTAGAGGTTTAACGGCTTGTTGCACATGCTCAGTGCAATCGCGTAACCTGCAAAAGTGGTCTAATAATCTTTGGTTTAGTTTTGTTAATTTGCTCGAGGACGAGCAAAAGATAGGTGTGGGGGGTGTGATCGTACATATATTTTGTATTCTTTTCATTACACTCCACATTTATCGTGTAATAAATCTGCTAATTTTCTTGTCTTACATATCTATTTTACGAAAGATAATAATGAAGAGAAAGAGAATTATACCAAATAAATACCAGTTAAAAACATATTTAACTGGATCTATTTGGTTAGCTGAGGATGATCCCAGATCTAGTTAGAATAAATCAAGGATTGGGGCAAATGTTCAGTTGAAGATCAGAGCAGATCAGAAAGATAACACCAAATGGAAACCGGTAAAATTCAGATTTCTATAAATCCATTTTGGTTAGCTAAAGATCAATCGAGGATAATATCAAATTGATTGGTAGTGAAAAGTGCATTTTTATCATAACATTTACCATCACATTTTCATATTTATTCATTTAATTCTGCACATTTACTAATATTTTATTATTTATTGTGTGCAGGCCTCGAATATTAAAAAGAAAGAATTAAAGCCTAAAAAGAGCCCAAAGCCCACATTTAAAGCCCAAGTGCAAAAGTGCAAATATCAATTGTCAAAAATGCAAATACACAAGGGTTAAAGTTGCAAATATTAAAGAAGAGGGAAGGATAGACTTCTATTCAACCCTAAACACTTGCAGGATGAGGATAAAAGCCAAGGAAGAGAGTGCAAAGATAAGGAAATTCGCTTAAAAAGATATTGGGAGATTTGAGATCTAGTAACTTGCTTCCCAAGTTATCTCGAAATCCGAAGATAAAGAGCCAGGATCAAACTTCCAGAAGCAAACGCCCAGATGGACGGACCAGGAGAGGCCACGCGCCAAAGCGCGTAGCCAGCCGACTCTGCATGGCCGCGGAAACGCGGCTCAAGCCGCGTTTCCGCGGCAAAGTGGACGAGTCTGGGGATCAGGTTTCGTGGGAGAGTTGTGTTGGGACTCTACTTCCTATATCTCCTATAAATACCCCTGCAGAGCAACAGAGAAGGGGCGTCCAGAGGCAGAGCCAGAGGGCCAAATCTAGGGTTTAGGTTTTCTTCTTGTAGTTTAGATTTTCTTTCCTCCATTGTAATTTTTATTTTTTCCTTTTTGTAAAAACTGAGAGGAGATGATGTTCTCATGGAGGAAGGGATCTACTTGTACTGATGGTGACAGTCGGTGTAAGTTTTATTTTTCCACCATTGTTTAATAATCGAATCGAGGTTTGTTTTTGTTCTTTTATTATTATTTTTTTTTGTTCTTGTTTAATCTTGTGTATCTCAGTATTTGCTTTCTTCTATTTTCTCTTTAATGTCTTGCCCACCATGAGAACCAACTGCTTCGAGACTACCTAGCCGAAGAAGAGCCCTTGATGGCCTATGGCGATGAACAGGTCTTCATAGTTGTCTTTTATTTCATAGTGTAGATTAAGAAGGCGGACGATCCTATACGTCATGCTTGTACGCCTTCCAAGGAAAGGTAAATTATCGCAACGGTTCAAAAGGTAAGCAGACTGAAGAGGTATGTGTTTCTTTCTTTCTTTCTTTCTTTAGTTTAGATTTCTATCTCTATCTCTCTCAAATTCTTTTCACCACACTTCCTTGTAAATACCATCATAACTAATATAATAAATAAAAATTTTAGAGAATCTTACAAACGCTTCCATCGCTAGTCCCTTCCTGAGGATCACGACCCGCATAGCCTTGCTACCGCGGATTAGTATTGAGAACCTCGCACACCTTTACTTCTAAATCTAATATTCATTATTTTTTGTGCAGGAAAACTCAATCAACACAAATACAGAGAGATAAATGGATAGAGAGAAGATCAACGGATGAGATGAAGCAAGTTTGACTCAAATTCTGACTGGATATATTTTAGTATTTGAATTATAACTTTCGTTACAGAATCTCAAATCTGATGATTTAAGATGATCCAGAAAGCAGACTTATAGGGCTACAACGCTTATGTTGATAACTATTTCTAATTCTATCATTTAATAAGTGATATTCAGTAATCAACACGCCAACAAACTGCAGATCAGAACTGAATATCCACATCAAATCAAGTTTGGAGATAAGGGGAGGATTCAAATTCAGAAATAGCCAGCTTTTCCTATCTTCATACTCCTCTAACCTTTGAATTTCTTCTATAAATACCTACAATCTCAAAGGTAAAAAAGGACGACCATGCAGAGATAGGATTTAGTCCAGTTTTTCATTCTTTGTAGTGTAGGTTTTTGTTTTCTTTTCATGTAATTTTATTTCCTTGTAAGTATAGTTTAGACTGAGATTCATGTAAGTAAGAGAGAGAGGCTTATGTTGAGAGTGACACCGATGTACCTCCTCCTTTCTTCCGTCGTTTCTGCAAGCAATAAAAGGTAACTTTTTTTTATGTTTGTCTTTACATTTGTTTCCTTCTTCTTCTTCTACTTTTCCTCTTTTGGTTATGATGAGCATTCAAGTGAATCTAGAAGCATCAGTATAACAATGTTTGTGTGAGTGCCAACAATATTTCATGATGATGTTCTCCTCCTCAAGACTCCGTATCATTTCATTCTTGTTCGTCTTGATGATGTAATGCGAATGGGGACTGAGCTCGATTTTATGGCTTATGCGTTGAACGCCTCCGAAGCAAGGTAGAACATGCAAGGGTTCCAGGTAAGTCATCAACCAAAGGAGGTAAGTATTTCTTTAATCTTTTCTTTTATTTTTGTAGTTTAGATCACCAGCACCAACAACACCCACTTCTTTTATCACTCCTTTTCCATTTCTATGTACATATCCAATTCTGGTTTCTCCATCTTCCCAATCTCTCACTTTCTACCTAACTTCATTGTAATTTATTTTTCTTTTCTTTTTAAGAAACTAAAGAAGAACTTTAACCATTAATGGTAGCATAAAAGAGAACTTGCTAGAAAAACTTCCATCGCTAGTCCCTCCTTGTAGATCACGCCCGCATAGCCACTTGCTATTGCGGTAGAATTAAGCACCTTGTACTTTTCATTCTTAGTTCTGAAATTCTGTATTTTATGTGCAGGTACTATCTCAATGATGACTCCACCCGGGAAAGAGGAAGATGCCGCGACGTTTGCTGACGGAGCCGAGGCATGGGTGACACTCAGTCATGGACTTGGCCATGGTGTGCTATCGCTGGGCTGTGGGGGAGTTGCCGGCTGGGGAGATGGAGTTCCGAGGGCTGCTTGGTGTTGGGGCTCAGCCAAGATAGGGCTGCACTAGGCCATGGAAGCATTGAGCATGCGGTGGGCTGCCCCGGGTAGAGGGGTGTTGATGTTGGTCTACTGGGCACACAAGAGGAGGTAAGTAAGATGATGGGGGTGCTGTTGCCGTGGGGGGTGTGCCATGGGGAGGGAACCCGAGAAGGTTCGGGGTTGTATGGTGATGGTGGTGTTGGAGAAAGAGATATAGTGAGAGAGGGGGGAATTGTGTGGTTGAGTGGGAGAGAGAAACGTGACCGAGTGAAAGGGAACAGGTGGAGGCGTAGGGGAATGGGTGCAGTGTGGGGGGAGACGTGGTTGAATTATGGGAGAGGATGGTAATGGATTATAAGGGTAAATAAAAAGGTTTAGAGTGATTGTCCACTTGCCAAAGTGGCCTGGTGGTCTAGGCGTTAGGATTGAGTGCGAACTGGTCTTGGGTTCGAAACTGAAAACAACCAAAGGGCTTTAATTTTATTCAATTTTGGAAGAATAAAAGGGTAAAGAAAGAAGGTTAAATTAAAATAGCTACCTTTTTATAACAAAAGCCAAAGTTGGTCATGTGGTTCGTGCTTCCAATCCATATGTGGGAACATGGGGTTCGAAACCTGTTACACGTGCGTATTTTCTAATTCTTTTTTTATTTTTATTTTAATTTCATTCTTTTCTTTTTGAATAAATATTTAAGCATTATTTTATTGGGTTAAACTCTATTAATTCAAGAAAATCCTCAAAAATAGAAGATGTCATCCTGAACATTGTTGTGAAGTCAAATTTTTAAAATTCATCTCCGATTGTTAATTAAAAATCCTGGAGTCAGTCTGTGATACCGACTGACCCTGAATTGAGATTCTTCTCCAATAATTTCCAAAAATATTCCAAAAATTCAGAAAATCAAAATAATGGGAAATAATATCTTAAACATAAAATGGTTTCAATCCAGTTACCAGGATGATTAAATTAATATCAGATACCAGTATTGACATACGCATATCGGGAACTAAGGATTACAATCCTACCCACCTTATACAAAGAATTTCGTCTTCGAAATTCAGCCAGACATCGACATATGAATTGAAGCTGTATCTGCATGAATTAGGATTGTCCCAGATCCACAATTGTGTCAATATGATATAACCCAATACCAAGTCAACCATGGGTCATGATCCGACATATTCATCACCATAAGTCTGGAGATCAAATTGACTTTCTAGAGCTCATAATCGGTCATCCTTAATATTACTTTACTCTTTCGATCCACTATAATCATGTTCATCTGATAAGATTACTCCCACCATATATAGGTCAAATACTTAAGGCTTATCAGTAACCATACTCAACTGATTTATTCTTTTAATTCTTTTGATCTATTCTGATCACATTGAACAAGAATTTCACATATCACAATTACGTTACCATCCTTGTAACATTACTCCAAAATTTAGATTATCTTTAAGAATATTATATATTGCCCAAACAATAATCACCCAAGATTGTTATATCCTTAAAACCATTAAGATCCCAAATAATCTCAAATCCTCGAGTGCATGTCTTATATAGGTCCACAGTATCACAGTAACACAAATCTCAGATCACACCGTCACTATTGAAAGATCATTAGTTCAAGTAGCAATCACTAATGAAAATTTTCAAGATTAGATATCAACAATCAGTAATTATATGTTCTTGAAAAATGCGCAATGATATCAATTAGCTCTTATCTCAATCCCTCAATATATCTTTCAAATTGATTCTTATAATCTTGCTTTTATATTTCTGCTTCGGATCCTCAAAATTTGAGTTTAAATTCATTGATCTTCATAAAGATCCAGATATATCTATCTCCTCCTTTCATCTATGATTCCTCAATCAAAGATCACATGATTTTTAAATAATTAAAGTATTCCAATTACAATGTTCTTAAGAGTCATAGGATTAACTTTAAAACGTCAAACTATGATAGATGTTCTTAATACATTACTTAGATCTAAAAACTTCAAGATTCTAATCCTCAGAAACTAAATCCAAGCAATCTGATCCAAGGTATAGTCATATTTTGCCAAAGGCAATGATTCCATTTATTGATCTGATCATCACTCCAAGATCCATGCCCTAAATTCAATATGTATGGATGTGATCTAATCATTATTTAATTCAGGCATGATTATTATTTTAAGTCCATCATCTCACTATGATTCCCTTGTAGACATGTATCTCAAAAGTTTCAGATCCAAATTCCTCATAAAATTAACTGTCAGATAATTCGACAATGATCCTCTCAATTATTATTCTTCGTCCAAATAGTCAAGTTAAATCCTCAATATATCTATCATCAATCTAAACCAAGAATAGTCTAACCTGACATGATCAAGCGGGACAGACTAGGTATGAAGACTACATGATGGAAGAGTCACATCAGGGTGACGGTTCAAGGGTTCCGGGTTCGATTGTACAAGTATGGAGTCAGATGATTGGTCGCTAATATTGCACATTCATTATCATATTCTCATACTTATTATAGAATAAACTCTGCTTTTTACTAATTAATGTTTAATTTATTTGCAGGCCTATTCCTAAAGAAGAGGGAAGAGAAATGAGCCCAAAAGCCCATCAAATTCTGATTTAAATTAGAATTAATTTGAAGTCAGTAAATCAGGGCAGATCAGGTCGGTTCAGATCGGTTGAAAACCAGTTAGAACAAATCCCTACATATCAATCAGTTGAAGCAAAAGATCAAAGGCCATTTCGTCAGAATCCCGGACTTTAACTGCAAACTAACTGAAGATAAGGAAAAGCCAGGGACTACCACCAACAGGGTGTGGCCACCTTGCCGCACCCTGGCCTCGGAAACGTGGCCAAAGTCGCGTTTCCGCGGCTTTGTAGTGAGTTAGGGGGAGCGTTTGCTCCCCTATCTTCTCACGCCTCTCCCCTCTGGATTTTTACCTATAAAAGGCAGGTTTTTCACTGTGAATGGGGACGACCATGCAGAGATAGGATTTAGTCCAGTTTTTCATTCTTTGCAGTGTAGTTTTTTGTTTTCTTTTCATGTAAATTTTATTTCTTTGTAAGTATAGTTTAGACTGAGATTCATGTAAGTAAGAGAGAGGCTTATGTTGAGAGTGACACCGATGTACCTCCTCCTTTCTTCTATCGTTTCTGCAAGCAATAAAAGGTAATTTTTTTTAATGTGTGTCTTTACTTTTGTTTCCTTCTTCTTCTTTCTACTTTTCCTCTTTTGGCTATGATGAGCATTCAAGTGAATCTAGAAGCAACAGTATAACAATGTTTGTGTGAGTGCCAATGATATTTCATGATAATGTTCTCCTCCTCAAGACTCCGTATCATTTCATTCTTGTTCGTCTTGATGATGTAATGCGAATGGGAACTAAGCTCGATCTTATGGCTTATGCGTTGAACGCCTCCGAAGCAAGGTAGAACATGCAAGGGTTCCAGGTAAGTCATCAACCAAAGGAGGTAAGTATTTCTTTAAACTTTTCTTTCTTTTCTTTTATTTCTGTAGTTTAGATCACCAACACCAACAACACCCACTTCTTTTATCACTCCTTTTCCATTTCTATGTACATATCCAATTCTGGTTTCTCCATCTTCCCAATCTCTCACTTTCTGCCTAACTTCATTGTAATTTATTTTTCTTTTCTTTTTAAGAAACTAAAGAAGAACTTTAACCATTAATGGTAGCATAAAAGAGAACTTGCTAGAAAAGCTTCCATCGCTAGTCCCTCCTTGTGGATCACGACCCGCATAACCACTAGTTATTGCGGTAGAATTGAGCACTTGTACATCTCTATTTTAAAGTTCTAAAATTCTGTATTTGTGTGCAGGTTCCAACTCAATCAAATTTTGGAGGGTTCTAACATAACTTAGGTTTATCTTTTTATTAAAAACAATTTCTTTTTATTAAAAACAAAAAATAACAAAATTTTTTTTTAACATTTTCTTTACTTTTAAAAACTTTTTGAAAATAGGAACAATATTTTGACATATTTTTTATAAGAAATTAAGTCAATTATAAGGAATAGGAAAATCAAAATTAGGATTTCTTAAACTTGGTCAAAATAAGATTATTTGTTTGATTTTTAGGGTTAGGAAGATAATTTGTCAAAGTAATTTAGTCTTGATCTTTACCTTAATAAAATATGCACACTTCATACACTTACACACTTAGGGTTCAAAAACAAAGATTCTTATGCCTTATAAAAAATAAAAAAAATAAAAAAAGATGAATATATATATATAAAAGATAAACAAATCTAATTATTGATTAGCTAGGTGCTTGGGCCTAAGCAAGCATTAGTATTTATGCGAAAGATGATTAAATAAGTTTGAAAATATATATATATAAAAACCCTCTGATTAAGCTGGGTATTTGTGCCTAATAAAGCATAAGTATTCACGCCTAAAAGTGATTCATATAATAAAATCCTTAGTTTTGTGGCCTTATTTGCCCGAGTCTTTAAGTCCTTGGGGTGTTTTCTCACCCGGTGCCCTAAGACCGTTTGGTTTGAGAGTCACCGATTAAAGGCTCGTTACATGGGCAGATTAGAAAGCCTAATAAAACTAAAGAATAATACCACCAAAAAATATATATATATAAATAAGGCATAAGAGTTAGAGTTAATGAACCCTTAGTTAAAATTTTCACGGTCACAAGGTGCATATGACTTAGGGTAAAGTAATAGACTAGATGAGAAGTACAATTTGACTCCTTACTTTGATAATAAATTTTTGAATAGAGACTAAGTTTAGAAATTAAAATTTTAGTTTTCCTATAACTTATAGATTACTTAAAACTTACAATAATATTTCAAATATTTTTCTTTCAAAATGTGTTTTCAAAATACTAACATTTTCTCTTTCTTTATGGATTTTGTGGGTGTAATCCACTGAAAACCCTCACGAGACAAAACTCGTCCTCTAGGGAAAACCTAGAGGTTTAACGGCTTGTTGCACATGCTCAGTGCAATCGGGTGACCTGCGAAAGTGGCCTAATAATCCTTAGTATAGTTTAGTTGTTTTGCTCGAGGACGAGCAAAAGATAGGTATCGGGGTGTGATTGGTCGCTAATATTGCACATTCATTATCATATTCTCATACTATAGAATAAACTCTGCTTTTTGCTAATTAATGTTTAATTTATTTGCAGGCCTATTGCTAAAGAAGAGGGAAGAGAAAGGAGCCCAAAAGCCATCAAATTCTGATTTAAATCAGAATTAATTTGAAGTCAGTAAATCAGGGCAGATCAGGTCGGTTCAAATCGGTTGAAAACCAGTTAGAACAAATCCCTACATATCAATCGGTTGAGGCAAAAGATCAAAGGCCATTTCGTCAGAATTCCGGACTTTAACTGCAAATCTAGCTGAAGATAAAAGCAAGTAGCGAAGCCAGGGACTACCACCAACAGGGTGTGGCCACCTAGCCACACCCTGGCCTCAGAAACGCGGCCAAAGCCGCGTTTCTGCGGCTTTGTTAGTGAGTTAGGGGAGCGTTTGCTCCCCCTATCTTCTCACGCCTCTCCCCTCTGGGTTTTTGCCTATAAAAGGCAGGTTTTTCACTGTGAATGGGGACGACCATGCAGAGATAGGATTTAGTCCAGTTTTTCATTCTTTGTAGTGTAGGTTTTTGTTTTCTTTTCATGTAATTTTTATTTCTTTGTAAGTACTGAGATTCATGTAAGTAAGAGAGAGAGGGGCTTATGTTGAGAGTGACACCGATGTACCTCCTCCTTTCTTCCATCGTTTCTGCAAGAAATAAAAGGTAATTTTTTTATGTTTGTCTTTACTTTTGTTTCCTTCTTCTTCTTTCTACTTTTCCTCTTTTGGTTATAATGAGCATTCAAGTGAATCTATAAGCATCAGTATAACAATGTTTGTGTGAGTGCCAACGATATTTCATGATGATGTTCTCCTCCTCAAGACTCTGTATCATTTCATTCTTGTTCGTCTTGATGATGTAATGTGAATGGGGACTGAGCTCGATCTTATGGCTATGCGTTGAACGCCTCCGAAGCAAGGTAGAACATGCAAGGGTTCCAGGTAAGTCATCAACCAAAGGTGGTAAGTATTTCTTTAATCTTTTCTTTCTTTTCTTTTATTTCTGTAGTTTAGATCACCAACACCAACAACACCCACTTCTTTTATCACTCCTTTTCCATTTCTTTGTACATATCCAATTCTAGTTTCTCCATCTTCCCAATCTCTCACTTTCTGCCTAACTTCATTGTAATTTATTTTCTTTTTAAGAAACTAAAGAAGAACTTTAACCATTAATGGTAGCATAAAAATGAACTTGCTACAAAAGCTTCCATCGCTAGTCCCTCCTTATGGATCACGACCCGCATAGCCACTTGCTATTGCGGTAGAATTGAGCACTTGCACATCTCTATTTTAAAGTTCTAAGATTCTGTATTTGTATGCAGGTTCCAACTCAATCAAATTTTGGCGCCGTTGCCGGGGAGGGACGGTAAGTAATTCTCTTTAAAGTTTACGTTTTTGGTTAACTTTCTTCTTTGTTCTTGGTGTACAGGTTTGACAACAGGGAATTTTTGTTGCAGTGGACATATAAGTGGCCTTGGACTCTGCTCAAGAAAGCAGAGCCAAGAAGCCTTCAGATTTGCTACATTCCTGTGGCAATCTGAGTGAACTACTAACCTGTATTTTCTGCAGGTTGGCTGTAGTGCAAAGTTTCATATATGTAGCTATTATTTCCTTGTTTGTCTCACTGTATTTCCTTTCTAACCTCAACAGTAAAATGATATTTGTTAAATGCTAAAAACGGTTTAGACTTTGCATTTAGGCACGTGTCTAATTCGTTTACATTTTCTATTACTGTTGAAGAGTGCTGGAGCAAAGGTACGTGTGCATAGCATCTAGTATAAGAACACTTTTGGATTGTTTACATTGCTTAAGTGTTGCTTTTCTTGTACACTACACTAAATTGATCTAAGGGCTTGTCCTATAAACAAGATAAGGTGGGGAAGTAATTACCCTCTCTTAGCCCACAAACAATCTTCTCACTCACTAACCCAAGCCTAACTAAAAATGAGTAGACGTTGGCCCTAGACATCTTTGACTCAATTAGGAGATTATCCTAAGGGGGAAGGTGTTAGAATTTGACTCTTACCAAATCAATGTTTAAGGAAAGGGATTGAGGGGCGAGACCCCAAAGGCTGGTGGTTTGGCTTAATTAGGCCCGTCGCTTTTGCGCGGATTCCTCCCACCAATCTTTTCCTGACCTGGCTGATTAGCTTGTGGTCAAAGTCTGCATTATACCTCCTGTGGACAGTCTAACCAGTTAGGAGTCGTCTAGGTTAAAGGTCTACCCTAACTTAGTTTAGAATTTTTGTTATTTGTTTGTTTTTCTTTGTTTGTGTTTTATTGTGTGATATGGCTTATAACAACAATTTTTTCAATTTTAATGGTAATTCATATTACACGCCAACCTCTTTTTCAGAAATTACCAACCCGACATATCATAACTTTAACAATATAGTGTGCCGGATTGGTCTTATCCTAATCAATATAACCCATGCCCCCAATCTTATGACCATAATTTCCATAATAATTTCAACTCTTCACAGAGTCAATGGGGATTCACCTCCTCCCGAGTTCAATTTTCAACCAACTTGTCCTCCTTATCTACCTTGTCCACAATATTTTCAAGATTCATACTCAGTTCCACCAGTCCAAAATAGAAAACCATCAATTTTAAAAATGAGTATGCGTGAGTCTAAACAAAAATCACAAAATCTGATGGACTCACAATTTCACCACCAATTTCAAAACAACACTTCATCTTTTCAAGACCAATCGCAACAAAACGATGAACCAATCAACTATGAAAAGATGCTTGAAGCCATGACTCAAGCTCAAAACGCTCGTAATCATGACATAGATATGATTGTCCAAACTCAACGTTCTCACAGTTTGACCAATTCTGATGTCGCTAACCATTCTGTTAGAGCCGAAGAGTCATGTTGTTTTAGAAAACAAGATTCCATTTCAGGACAATCATTTGAACTTGCCCAAACTCCAAATTTTGAAAATGACATTGACAGTTTGGCAAGTTATTCCTTCCTGAAATAGAACTTGAGAATGAATATGATCCTGAATCTCAACTTAGTGATTCAATTCTACTTCCTGATTCAATAATGTCTCTGGTGTCTTCACCTGATTTCAATCTTTTTCCCGAGTCAACATTGGATCCTGTGCCAATTCATAATGAAATTGAATCACCCATCTTTGATGATCATCATATTGAACTTGACCAATTTCATACTTTTGAAAGTCCCATTGACAATTGACAAGTTCATTTTTATGAAATTGATCTCAATGAGAAATGTGACCTAGATTCTCAATTTTGTGATCCAATTCAAATTCCCGAATCAATATTGACTCCTGTTTTATTACCCGACTTGAGTGATACTTTAGAGTCAGTTTTGATCCCCACACCTGTCATTCTTGAACTTGAATCACCAATATTAAGTCACATTCCATTGTGGGAAAATGAATATGGACTTGAGTTTCAACTTCTTGATTTGAACCCACTTCCTGAACCAATCTCGACTCCTGAACCTTTACTTGACTTAAGTCACTTTCCTGAGTCGGTATTAGTTCCCGTACTTTCTAAGTCCAAGTCAATCATTTCATCTTTTCACACTCCATTTTGGGACAAGGCGGTTGACAAAATTGACTCCGAAATTAATTATGAAATTTGTAAATTAGATGGGGTAAAATATTTAATAAAGATCATTCATGTATACATCATTTTAGTGGGTTATATTAAAGAGATTTCTGGTGGGTTCCTCCGAACTCCATGCAAAATCAAAATTAGGATTTCTTAAACTTGGTCAAAATAAGATTATTTGTTTGATTTTTAGGGTTAAGAAGATAATTTGTCAAAGTAATTTAGTCTTGATCTTTACCTTAATAAAATATGCACACTTCATACACTTACACACTTAGGGTTCAAAAACAAAGATTCTTATGTCTTATAAAAAATAAAAAAGAAGAAAAAAAGAAGAAAAAATATATATATATAAAGATAAACAAATCTAATTATTGATTAGCTAGGTACTTTGGCCTAAGCAAGCCTTAGTATTTATGCGAAAGATGATTAAATAAGTTTGAAAATATATATATATATAAATCCTCTGATTAAGCTGGGTATTTGTGCCTAATAAAGCATAAATATTCACGCCTAAAAGCGGTTCATATAATAAAATCCTTAGTTTTGTGGCCTTGTTTGCCCGAGTCTTTAAGTCCTTGGGGGGTTTTCTCACCCGGTGCCCTAAGACCGTTTGGTTTGAGAGTCACCGATTAAAGGCTCGTTACATGGGCAGATTAGAAGCCTAATAAAACTAAGGAATAATATCACCAAAAAAATATATATATATATAAATAAGGTATAAGAGTTAGAGTTAATGAACCCTTAGTCAAAATTTTCACGGTCATAAGGTGCATATGACTTAGGGTAAAGTAATAGACTAGATGAGAAGTACAATTTAACTTCTTACTTTGATTGATAACAAATTTTTGAATAGAGACTAAGTTTAGGAATGAAAATTCAGTTTTCCTATAACTTATAGATTACTTAAAACTTACAATAATATTTCAAATATTTTTCTTTCAAAATGTGTTTTCAAAATACTAACATTTTTCTCTTTCTTTACATATTTTGTGGGTGTAATCTACTGAAAACCCTCACGAGACAAAACTCGTCCTCTAGGGGAAACTTAGAGGTTTAACAACTTGTTGCACATGCTCAATGCAATCGCGTGACCTGCGAAAGTGGCCTAATAATCCTTAGTATAGTTTAGTTATTTTGATCGAGGACGAGCAAAAGATAGGTATGGGGGTGTGATTGGTCGCTAATATTGCACATTCATTATCAAATTCTCATACTTATTATAGAATAAACTCTACTTTTTACTAATTAATGTTTAATTTATTTGGAGGCTCATTCCTAAAGAAGAGGGAAGAGAAATGAGCCCAAAAGCCCATCAAATTCTAATTTAAATCAGAATTAATTTGAAGTCAGTAAATCAGGGCAGATCAGGTCGGTTCAGATCAGTTGAAAACCAGTTAGAAAAAATCTCTACATATCAATCGGTTGAAGCAAAAGATCAAAGGCCATTTCGTCAGAATCCCAGACTTTAAGTGCAAATCTAGCTGAAGATAAAAGCAAGTAGCGAAGCCAGGGACTACCACCAACAGGGTGTGGCCACCGGCCACACCCTGGCCGCGAAAAACGCGGCCAAAGCCACGTTTTCGCGACTTTGTTAGTGAGTTAGGGGGAGCGTTTGCTCCCCCTATCTTCTCACGCCTCTCCCCTCTGGGTTTTTGCCTATAAAATGCAGGTTTTTCACTGTGAATGGGGACGACCATGCAGAGATAGGATTTAGTCCAGTTTTTCATTCTTTTAGTGTAGGTTTTTGTTTTCTTTTCATGTAATTTTTATTTCTTTGTAAGTATAGTTTAGACTGAGATTCATGTAAGTAAGAGGCTTATGTTGAGAGTGACACCGATGTACCTCCTCCTTTCTTTCATCATTTCTGCAAGCAATAAAAGGTATTTTTTTTTATGTTTGTCTTTGCTTTTGTTTCCTTCTTCTTCTTTCTATTTTTCCTCTTTTGGTTATGATGAGCATTCAAGTGAATCTAGAAGTATCAGTATAACAATGTTTGTGTGAGTGCCAACGATATTTCATGATGATGTTCTCCTCCTCAAGACTCCGTATCATTTCATTCTTGTTCGTCTTGATGATGTAATGCGAAAGGGGACTGAGCTCGATCTTATGGCTTATGCGTTGAACGCCTCCGAAGTAAGGTAGAACATGCAAGGGTTTCAGGTAAGTCATCAACCAAAGGAGGTTAGTATTTCTTTAATCTTTTCTTTCTTTTCTTTAATTTCTGTAGTTTAGATAACCAACACCAACAACACCCACTTCTTTTATCACTCCTTTTCCATTTCTTTATACATATCCAATTCTGGTTTCTCCATCTTCCCAATCTTTTCTGCCTAACTTCATTGTAATTTAATTTTCTTTTCTTTTTAAGAAACTAAAGAAGAACTTTAACCGTTAATGGTAGCATAAAAGAGAACTTGCTAGAAAAGCTTGTTGGCCCAAAGGCCCATCACTCTAGTTTTAATGATGATCAACTCATGTAGTTATTGTACTAATGATCTTGTGTTTAATTAGTGACAGATTTGTTATCAAGATCTTAGTAGGTGTGGAGCTTCAACAAAGGATTTAAAGACACATTTTGGAGCTAGCACCGGTTGATTCACGAGCCTATGCATCAAGACCACATCTAGTACTCAAGAGGAGTCGAGCTCGTTGGATTGCTTTTGGACCAAGTCTAGATGATGAGAAGACTTCAGGGGAAGACTTCAAGATCAAGACTTGTGTCTAGGTATAAGATTTAGTTTTTAGAAGATTTTATTTTTTTAGATAAAATGTAAAGGATAGAATAGTTGGTGGATTGCTCAAAACATATCACACACACACACTCTTGATTTAAATGTCTTTTCATAAAAGAATTTTCAGTTTAGAAAAGACTTTCATTTTTGAAGAATACTATTTTGGTTTTTTTTGTGTTTTCTTATATACATGTTTTAAACCAAAATCTTATTTAGAGTTTAATGCCAAAACATAGATATTTCATCTTAATTGTGTAGTGGATCATATCCATACACACTACGCTTTAATGAATTCAAAATATCTTGTTTTTGTATCATGAAGAAGTTTGGAAAACAAGTTTTAGAAAAATACTAGTTTTCAATTGAGCCAATATTTCCAACTTACAAAAATAGTCCAAATCTTTTATAACATGCCTTGATTTTGTGCAAGCATGTTTGTTTATCAAAGTATATTGGTAAAACTATTTTTGTAGATTTTTATGTATTTTATGGGATTTTTATGTGAGCCAAAAGACCAAGTTTTTAATCCCTAGTTCAGACCTGACCTGGCTTCAGCCAGTCGACCGACCCGGTCGACCGACGTGCACAGACGTGCACGCCAGTTCTGGCAGGAGGGCCGGCCGACCGACCCGGTCGACCGTCCAGAGAGCTCTGCTCTCTGGAAAGGCCCCGGCCGGCCGGGCGGCCGACCGGACAGAGAGACTTGCTCTCTGTATCCTGGCTCGGTCGACCGGCCGGTCGACCGATGGCTCAAACGGTCTGAAATATGACCGTTGGCCGGTCGGCCGGACGGTCGACCGACAGGCCTGACAGAACCCCAATGGCTAGTTTTTCTTAGCCTATAAATTTGGGGGTTTGGGCATTATTTTTCACCAAGATTTTTAGTGGACTTTGAGCCAGTTTTCCCACTTCATTAAAAGAGTTTTCTCCACTAAATTGAGAGCTAATACTTCCAATCAAAAGGGGAGTTTTATTAAGAGTGTAAAAGTGATTTCTTTGAGTTTTTCTCCACCATATCAATCCTTGTTTTCTCACACAAACACTTGAGCTATCCATTGCTATTCATCTTATAGGAGTGTTGTAGTGAGATTGTTTTAGGTGATCAAAGTATTGTGATCACCAAAGATCTTTTCTTTGTTCTTTGAGGAGGCGGACAAGTGTGTTCGCGGTGGTTTAGAGTTCGCGTGTGAACTCTTTGTTTGAGGTGCGGCCTCAGCGAGCTAGTGAGCTTGCGGTGTGTACGGACTAGGGAGTCCGAGAGCTTGTAGGTGTTGCGGCACCGGGTGATCCATTGGGATCGATTATAGTGGAAATCCTTCGTGTGTCTAAGGCGGGGATGTAGAGCAAGGGTGCTCAAACCTCGAAACAAATTTCTTGTGTTTGCGATTGCTCACTCTCTCTCTCTCTTTGTCTCTTATTTATATCTTGCATGTTTCTATTGTGTTTATCTTTACATGCATGATATACTTGTGTGCTTAAATTGTTATACTTGCTTGGGTTGTTTGCTAACACTTGTATTTAACCAAGAGAGCCAACGCGGCACCTCAACCCTTATCTAAGGGAATCTAGAGGAGTTTGTCCAGAGCCCTTCACGGGGAATTCGGCAACACTCTTGTGTTATACGTGGTATTTAGTGTAAGAGTTTTGTTTAGGTCATAATAGTTTTTAATTCCGCATTATCTGTCATTAAGTGACCATTAAGTTAGCCATCACCTATTCACCCCCCTCTAGGTGAACTTACAATTGGTATCAGAGCCTCGTGCTCTTGATTTGGGTCTAACAACCTTGAGTTAAAGATCCTCCTTTTTAGGCTAATCACATATTTGTACACACACCATGGATTTCATGTCACCACCCACTTTTGGCATTCTTAACATCCACATTTGGAAGGTTAAGATGTCCTTGTACCTCAAGGCCTTAGGTTTTCATGTTCATCTTGCCACTACTAATAATGCATATTGTTTAGATGGTAAGAATTTTGAGGCTAATACAAAAGCCCTACATGCTTTAAGATCTACCCTAAATGATGTTTATTTATCTAGGATTGCTAATCTTGATTTGGCTTTTGTAGTTTGGAACACCCTCCTCTCCCTTGGCAAAAATGATCAATACTATGCGGGGAGTGACTCTGATGTTGGAAGCGACATCTCCAACAAGTACTATATGGTCCAAGGGGATAACCCCCTTGAGGTAAACACCGAATCCGAGTTAGATGATGAAGACATGTCATATGATGAGCTCACTTCTTTTTGTCAACTATTGCTTGAGAAATATGACATGATTAAGAAAGATAATAAAAATTTGAAAAAGAAATTTGATTGCATGCATATAGAAAATGATTCTTTTAGAACTAAGATTGCATGCTTAGAAAAAGAAAATAATGTTTTAAAAAATGAAAATGTTTCCCTTATGTCTAAATTAAATGATTTGTGTGAAGGGAACACTATTTTGAAGGATAAAATTGATTTGGTGGAAAAACAAAGAGAAGTTATTTTTCAAGAAAATAAATCTTTGAAAAGAAAAGTTTTTGAAAATGAAAAAGATTTTGTTTCTAAAAAGAAAAAGAAAAATGATTCTTTATCTCATCATACTTTACATGCCACCACTAATGAGATTAAAGATTTGAAAAATAAAATGGTTTGTTTGAGTTCAACTTTGAACTCTTGTGCATTTAACCATACTAGGTTGGAGTCAATGTTTTCAAAGAAACAAACTCCACACATTCATGCACAACATCATCATGCATATGCTTATGTTGCACGTCATGATCACACTCCTACACATAAGCCTTCTAAGGTGTACACATGTACACATTGTGGCCGCAAAGGCCATTTAGCAAAATTTTGTTGTGACAAGTTGCATCATTTTAATTTTGCTAATAATAAAAATTTTTGGGTTCCTTACAAGACTAACCCCAAAGGACCCAAGAAAATATGGGTACCAAAACTCCCACCTTGTGTTTTTGTTGTAGGTAAGGGCTCTCACACGACGTGAGAGGGATGGTGCCTTGATGGTGGGTGCACTTGAACTAAAAGGACACATATTTGGAGCACCGCTATCTAGGAGGTTTTGGTGGGAAAGACCACCATGCTTGGAGCTTTGGAGTTGGTAACAATCTCTAAACTCCTACTTTTTATGTACATGCTTTTTACTTATATCATATTCATAGCATGTTCATGTTTTGTGTTCTTTTGTGCCTCATGTGGTAAATACTAGTTTAAATGTAGTTTTTATCAAAACTTGCATGTATACATGTACAAATAGTGAGAACAAATTGATTCATATATGTTTGCACTCCATGCTCATTTGTACCCACTATATGCACATGTATAAGTTAGTTTTGATGATTCTTTCATTTTCACTTGTTTTGCCTATTTCATGTTTTTACTTCATGTATATGCATTTTTATTCAAATCTAATAAATATACATGTATACCCGTGAGTCTCTTGCCTTAATGCAAACATCATTAATAGACTCTTTTATGTTTGGGATATGTATGTGTATTGTTAGGATTGGATAAATCATACATATACCTAGAAGTGTGTTTTGTTTTAATGAAAAATGAATTTTCATGTTTGTTTGATAAAAATGAATTTTTATGATTTAAAAATGATACTCACACTTTTAGAGCTTCAATGATTATTTTCATGAAAATGCTAATTACATGATTTTTAAACACTCACACTTTATTTTTGTCATGACTTAGTTTCATGGACATATTTTTGAGCTTTATCGATCTTGAGTGTCATCTCTTGTGTATTTGGTATGATTCATGAAAAACATATGATTTGGTTTCATATTTTTGAAGGATCTTTAACTAGTTTTTCAAAAATTAATTTAACTAGTTATTTATTCTTCAATGTTTTATGAGTTATACACATGATCCTATTATTGCTTCAATTGGTATCATTGAATCGTTTCAATTGGTATCAATTTGACTCTATTTTTGTATACTCATTTTTTGTTTTCTATGTATGTATGCTCTAATTTTCAATTGGTATTATCCATTCTCATACATATATATGATGTTCATGTGCTTACTTTATATTTGGTATACATCTTTAAAGCACAAAGTTTATGCTAAGCTTGATCTAAAACCTTATTTTCAATTGGTAATTGACATTTTTAAGCTTATGCATGTTTTTCAATTGGTATCAAAATGCTTCAAATTTGTTATAAATTTACAATTGATATCAATAGATTTATGTAGTTGAAAAATTAAAAATTTAATGTTTATTTACAATTTGATTATTTACTTTTGGTATCTTAAAAATTTGATTTTACAAGTGATACCTTAAAAAAAAAAAATTCTTGATTTGTATTGCCTATATGCAAGGAGAGCTTAACATCTCTTCTACATATAGATTCATGTTGAGTGTATCTTGTATTGAGGAGCTTGACAACTCTTCTTTATGTGATACACGTGTGTAGGGGGAGCTTCACATCTCCTCTTATGCATTGTATATTTTACGTTATGTGAATTAGGGCTTGTCATCCCTCTTTCATGTAATGTATATGTGTAGGAAAGTTAACTTAGCGTCTTCCTCTTCATGAATGTATATCGCATATAACCCTTATTGATCGATTTGTTTTACCCCTTCATTGGTTCTTTGTTTCGGACAAAAAGGGGGAGAAAAATTTGTTTTGTTTTTACCTCAACCCCTTTGTTGATGATTGACAAAAAGGGGAGAAGAATTTGAGATTTATTTATATGCATGTTTTGTGAAAAAGATTGTTTATACATATATGTTTTGTTTTGCAAATAGGAGAAAAAGAATTTGATTTGTTTTATGCTTGGTAGCATGTTTATCTCCTAAATTTGCATACATGTTTATGAGCTTTATTGCATATCTATTTGTTTATTTGTTATGCATGAGTTAAGGGGGAGCTTCTTGAAGCTTTACTTTAATCCATGCATATATAACTTCATGAGTTTTGTCATCATCAAAAAGGGGGAGATAGTTGGCCCAAAGGCCCATCACTCTAGTTTTAATGATGATCAACTCATGTAGTTATTGTACTAATGATCTTGTGTTTAATTAGTGACAGATTTGTTATCAAGATCTTAGTAGGTGTGGAGCTTCAACAAAGGATTTAAAGACACATTTTGGAGCTAGCACCGGTTGATTCACGAGCCTATGCATCAAGACCACATCTAGTACTCAAGAGGAGTCGAGCTCGTTGGATTGCTTTTGGACCAAGTCTAGATGATGAGAAGACTTCAAGGGAAGACTTCAAGATCAAGACTTGTGTCTAGGTATAAGATTTAGTTTTTAGAAGATTTTATTTTTTAGATAAAATGTAAAGGATAGAATAGTTGGTGGATTGCTAAAAAACATATCACACACACACACACTCTTGATTTAAATGTCTTTTCATAAAAGAATTTTCAGTTTAGAAAAGACTTTCATTTTTGAAGAATACTATTTTGGTTTTTTTGTGTTTTCTTATATACATGTTTTAAACCAAAACCATATTTAGAGCTTAATGCCAAAAACATAGATATTTCATCTTAATTGTGTAGTGGATCATATCCATACACACTATCTTTAATGAATTCAAAATATCTTATTTTTGTATCATGAAGAAGTTTGGAAAACAAGTTTTAGAAAAATACTAGTTTTCAATTGAGCCAATATTTCCAACTTACAAAAATAGTCCAAATCTTTTATAAACATGCCTTGATTTTGTGCAAGCATGTTTGTTTATCAAAGTATATTGGTAAAACTATTTTTGTAGATTTTTATGTATTTTATGGGATTTTTATGTGAGCCAAAAGACCAAGTTTTTAATCCCTAGTTCAGACCTGACCTGGCTTCAGCCGGTCGACCGACGTGCACGGACGTGCACGCCAGTTCTGGTAGGAGGGCCGGCCGACCGACCCGGTCGACCGTCCAGAGAGCTCTGCTCTCTGGAAAGGCCCCGGCCGGCCGGGCGGCCGACCGGACAGAGAGACTTGCTCTCTGTATCCTGGCTCGGTCGACCGGCCGGTCGACCGATGGCTCAAACGGTCTGAAATATGACCGTTGGCCGGTCGGCCGGAGGGTCGACCGACAGGCCTGACAGAACCCCAACGGCTAGTTTTTCTGAGCCTATAAATTTGGGGGTTTGGGCATTGTTTTTCACCAAGATTTTTAGTGGACTTTGAGCCAGTTTTTCCCACTTCATTAAAAGAACCAATCAAAAGGGGAGTTTTATCAAGAGTGTAAAAGTGATTTCTTTGAGTTTTCCTCCACCATCTCAATCCTTGTTTTCTCACACAAACACTTGAGCTATCCATTGCTATTCATTTTATAGGAGTGTTGTAGTGAGATTGTTTTAGGTGATCAAAGTATTGTGATCACCAAAGATCTTTTCTTTGTTCTTTGAGGAGGCGGACAAGTGTGTTCGCGGTGGTTTAGAGTTCGCGTGTGAACTCTTTGTTTGAGGTGCAGCCTCGGCGAGCTAGTGAGCTTGCGGTGTATACGGACTAGGGAGTCCGAGAGCTTGTTGGTGTTGCGGCACCGGGTGATCCATTGGGATCGATTATAGTGGAAATCCTTCGTGTGTCGAAGGCGGGGATGTAGAGCAAGGGTGCTCGAACCTCGAAACAAATCCCTTGTATTTGCGATTGCTCACTCTCTCTCTCTCTCTCTTTGTCTCTTATTTATATCTTGCATGTTTCTATTGTGTTTATCTTTACATGCATGATATACTTGTGTGCTTAAATTGTTATACTTGCTTGGGTTGTTTGCTAACACTTGTATTTAACCAAGAGTCCAACGCGGCACCTCAACCCTTATCTAGGGGAATCTAGAGGAGTTTGTCCAGAGCCCTTCACGGGGAATTCGGCAACACTCTTGTGTTATACGTGGTGTTTAGTGTAAGAGTTTTGTTTAGGTCATAATAGTTTTTAATTCCGCATTATTTGTCATTAAGTGACCATTAGGTTAGCCATCACCTATTCACCCCCCCTCTAGGTGAACTTACAAAGCTTCCATCGCTAGTCCCTCCTTGTGGATCACGACCCGCATAGCCACTTACTATTGCGGTAGAATTGAGCACTTGCGCATCTCTATTTTAAAGTTCTAAAATTCTGTATTTGTGTGCAGATTCCAACTCAATCATCAGAGAAGGGAGTCAATGACTGTTTACTCAGATAATTTTGTGGATGATTATTATATATGTGGCCTGATTGTATATATGGCATATAACTAACCTGGCTCTGATACCAACGAAACCATGTCACGCCCCGCTTTCTAAAATACGGAATACGGGTATGTGACGATGGCCAGCAGATACTCACGAAGGTGAAATCTCTTCCATGAGTACCTTAGGCTGTCAATAACAAGCAGGATAGTACACATATATGCACATACAACCAAGCGCAGGGATAAAATCACATATATGAAAAACTGAATCATAAACAATATCATCCACTATATCTGAATAAAACAAGTCAAGAAGAAAACTGAACTTACCAGAGAACAGCTGAACCAGAATATGATCTACGAACAACTCTTTATACTGGCTTTCTGATCTAGATACTGAAAAATAATATAAAGGTCTGTTAGAAGCGGACTAGCAAGAGTACACGAAGAAAAAGAACAATAAAAGAGAATATGAAAATGTAGTAACAATAAGTAGGACATAGGCAGTATCGAGAATTGAAAATAATATCAATAAAAGGAATAATCGAGATGATAGATCATGTACAAGGAGACTGTGCATGCATAGTGTGACATGTATATAATGAACATGAAATGTCCTGGATAAGTAACTGTCATGTAACATAATCACAAGACCACAAGAACTCGAGATCACAAGATAAAATAACATGGTATGTCCAGGAATGTCATGTAGTCAAGATAATGCATATCACATGAGTCTCGAGTGTCAGTATCTTGAAAATACATGTCAGGTACTAGATCACTGAAGACAATGTAAGATATGATGCAAGTATATATGTCTAGTATGTTTTATTACCCTAACTAATGCAACCATTCTGTGCCCCATCCCACAGGACAACTGCATATCAAACAAGTGATGCGTTAGTGGATCCTGATAGCAGGGAGAAATAGTCATTGTACTCAAGTATCATGTAACATGTAATAACAGGAGCGCGCATAAATATAACAAGATCACGTGTGGCATCCAAACCCACAAGGGGTCGCCCTTCCAAGCACACCTCCCTGGATTTTCCCTGCTACAGTCTCCCCCAATAACCCCGGCTTGATTAATTTTATTAATTAAATGCAAATGCAAAAAGTGTGTTACCCAGTGTTACAGGATCAGGAATCGGTACCAAAAATATCAGAGACAGACAGTGAATATAATGTGTATCAAGATCACGGAACAATGTAACGGTGGCAATATCAAGTGACAGGCACAAAGTAGTGCAAGTGATGTCAGTGTCATGTAATACAAATGTCAAAGTGAAACGGTCATGATCATGTGTACATAATCCAATAAGATATCCTCGAATAATTACTCAGAATATAGTAGTCTGTTTCCTCGATTAATTTCTTGTAATGTTAGGATCACGATATCAGTCGATATATAGTCTTTATCCATCAATCATTATAGGTACTCGTATCAGAATCTATCACATACAAGCAATAATATCAATTTAAGTTGGATGCAGTATGTACAGGAACGAGATGCAAATACGATATGTAAGGTAATGTAACATGATTACGAGACGGTACGGTAATAATATCGAGAATACAAGAATAATTAGTCATATAATCGAAAGAGAAAAACTGGTATGCAAATATGATCACAGGATAGTGTTGACGATCATGCGATATGATAACCATGATTTGTAATTAAGAGGCAAAATTAAGATTAATAATAAGATCAATAAGAAAGTCAATGAAGAGAGAATCGTGTACACTTGCCTGATGTCGCAGGGTCTGACTGTCCCTTAACAACAATTGGTATCGGGTCAAGCTTGCGGACTCGACGACGGAGACCGGAGGGCGTGGCGGAGCTCACCGGAGGTCATCGGAGAAGGACGATGGCCACAACGTGGATGCGTTTGAAACCAGGAGGGGAGAGATATATAAATACCCACCTAATGTGCCAAGCATAAATACATACACCTTATCATCACACTTAAACAACGTACACACATTATATATATTAATACATGCATGCACATACACCTTCACACCCATCCACACACATCAAAACATGCACTAACCTCGGGGCGACTTGCGGCGCGCCGACGGAGGCCCTGGCGGAGGCGTCGGAGGATATCGACGGATGGAGGATCTTGCCGTGAGGAGCATGGGTGCGTTCGCACTCGCCGATGGCGATCAACGGCGACCTACATAGAGGCGAAAGATGCCATCCTACACAACTACACACAACATACATATAATTCAACACATATGATTAAGTGATTAAGATACACATTCATGCATAGAACACCTCCAACTCACGCACCCACTACACATTTGTAAACCCATGCATGCAAAACACATGCATACATGTTATTTAAAACACACAGACATTATATATATTAATACACCATAATAAACATCATCCTATTCATGCCATAGGTAAAACAGAGAAGGAGAAGAAGAGAACTCACGCAGAGGCGTCTATGGCTCGGGTCCTGCCACCGTGGGTTCGCCGGAAGTCGCGGCAGATCTCGCGGACAACATCGGAGAAGAGGGGGATTAGTCCGGGATGCCGGAGGGGTTGACGGCTCGTCGGAGATCGCTGACGGAGGGTGGATCTCGACAAGGAGTGTTCGGCAAGAACAGAGGGGGTGGCTTGCGTAGGTGCAAGGCGTGGAATTGGGTGAAGAAGAGGAGGACCACGGCTGGAGAGTGACTCCGCCCGGGAGAGAGGAAGATGCCGTGATGTTTGCTGACGGAACCGAGGCATGGGTGGCACTCAGCCATGGACTCGGCCATGGTGTGCTGTCGCTGGGCTGTGGGGGAGTTGCCGGCTGGGGAGATGGAGTTCCGAGGGCTGCTTGGTGTTGGGGCTCAGCCAAGATAGGGCTGCACTCGGCCATGGAAGCATTGAGCATGCGGTGGGCTGCCCCGGGTAGAGGGGTGTTGATGTTGGTCTGCTGGGCACACAAGAGGAGGTAAGTAAGATGATGGGGGTGCTGTTGCCGTGAGGGGGGTTGTGCCATGGGGAGGGAACCTGGGGAGGTTCGGGGTTGCATGGTGATGGTGGTGTTGGAGAAAGAGATATAGTGAGAGAAAGGAAGGGAATTGTGCGGTTGAGTGGGGGAGAGAAACGTGGCCGAGTAAAAGGGAACAGGTGGAGTCGTGGGGGAAATGGGTGCAGTGTGGGAGGAGACGTGTTGAATTATGGGAGAGGATGGTAATGGATTATAAGGGTAAATAAAATGGTTTAGAGTGATTGTCCACTTGCCAAAGTGGCTTAGTGGTCTGGGCGTTAGGATTGAGTGCGAACTGGTCTTGGGTTCGAAACTGAAAACAACCAAAGGGCTTTAATTTTATTCAATTTTGGAAGAATAAAAGGGTAAAGAAAGAAGGTTAAATAAAATAGCTACCCTTTTATAACAAAAGCAAAAGTTGGTCATGTGGTTCGTGCTTCCAATCCATATGTGGGGACATGGGGTTCGAAACCTGTTACATGTGCGGATTTTCTAATTCTTTTATTTTATTTTTATTTTAATTTCATTCTTTTCTTTTTGAATAAATATTTAAGCATTATTTTATTGGATTAAACTCTATTAATTCAGAAAAATCCTCAAAAATTCTTAAAATAGAAGATGTCATCCTGAACATTGTTGTGAAGTCAAATTTTAAAATTCATCCCCAATTGTTAATTATAAATATCGGAGTCAGTTTGTGACACGACCGACCCCGAATTGAGATTCTTCTCCAATAACTTCCAAAAATATTCCAAAAATCTAGAAAATCAAAATGATGGGAAATAATATCATAAACATAAAATGGTTTCAATCGGCTACCAGGATGATTAAATTAATATCAGATACCAATATTGACATACGTATATCGGGAACCGAGAGTTACACACACGGAGCAAAGTGCCACACCAAACATGTGGTGTGGGCTACATCTTGGTATCCGTGGGGGCCACTCCTAAGTATCCACCACCGTATCTGAGACACGTAACAATAGTAATATTAGGAACTTGGGATATTTGGTTTATCCTTCGTTCGGACATTGGTACACATCCTAGTACAGACTACTAGTGGTGTGAGACATTGGTAGGGAGATGATTGAAATATCAGATGGTATTGATGTTTATTTTTAAATTTCCTGCCCTCTTGTTTACTAATTTGTATCAGCAAGCTTGTGACTCAATACTTAATCCTGCATTAGATATAACTTAATTAGCAAACAAAAATAAAGTCAGGAGTGGGATTTATTAAATCACTTCCTCATCCGAATAATGGCGTCTGTATATCAGAGTTCGAATTGGGCTCTATTGAAATGCGAACCCGGTGTGGACTGCAAGTATGAGACACTGGAAGAAAATGATTCGAATAACAGGTGACACTGATTGTTATTATTATTTTATTAGGTTATCTTATCCATCACTTATATATGATCTCTGTGACACTGTAATTACTCCTGATATTCATATTCTGTTACATTGAGGCAACTCAAGTTGTATGAGCTCAGGTTATGGTGACATGGGGTATATAGTATATATATGAGGGTTTTCTTGTTCAGATTATCCCCTCGACGTATCAATCTCATGAATCCAAATTCTAAGCCTATACAACTAGTTTGTCCACTCTTGTATTTAATATATTACTTGATGTCTTATCCTTTGCTTTTGTGTACCTATGCTCACAACTCAATTTCGATGCTTGCTTTCTTTACTCGGATTTATCGTTATGCATGTGCTAGCTTGATTTCTGGTTTTTCACTGATTTCCTGATTCCCTTCATGTTTCTGGTCAACGCCTATACTTGCTTGCCTAAATCACATCACTTGATTCTGTACATGTGTGCCTGACTATGCACGCTGCTTGGCATTCACCTCACCACTCGTTGGGGAGTTATGACTCCCCTGGGTCTGCTTGTCCAGATCCTGGAGCTTGGAACTTGTGAATTCTCCCGGTTGCTGATTAGGGATGCGTAGTGGTAGCGTGAATCATCGGCAGACCGTCTGAGGCCCTATCGCCCTATCCTTCCAGTCCTCCTTCTCGGCTCTTGAGTTTCTCTTTGTGACTCGTGAGCACCTTTTGTACAGTTCATAAGTTTATAGTTCTTTGTATTCTTGCATTTGCGCCTATCAGTGATATGTAATATTCTTGTAATATTGTGTCACATCCTGTGAGAACGTTGTAATTGTACTCATATGTTGGAATGTGTAATGCACCACATGCTTGCGTACTCTGATTCTTACCTGTACTGATGTTTAGCGTATATATGTGGGGGCATTTTCGACCTACATATATACGTCATAGTAATGTCCCCGCACCCGCGGAATCGGGGCGTTACATAATGGATGTACATGATTAATCAATTGATTGACATGTGATTCTCTTAAAAGCGGGGAGAATCCATCCAATTGTTTCAGCCCAGCTCGCGAGTATTGAAGTATGGAAATTAAGTGAACCTTGATTAATCCATGAATTAATGTTTTGTATGTATAATATTTGTTGAGGGATTTCGTTTCAACCACCTATGTCAAATCATAATTAAAAAAAACTCACTAACAAAATTTAGTTCGCTTCAGCCAACCTCTTTTTTTAAAGAAGGGCACACGGTTAAAAAGACTTAAATGCCCCTCCATAGGATTAAGCTAAGAACTGCGACCATGATCGCATTCCTCACAAAAATGCTCTATTTCTCAGT
The DNA here is from genome assembly GCA_038442645.1 of Agave tequilana. Taxonomy (NCBI): domain Eukaryota; kingdom Viridiplantae; phylum Streptophyta; class Magnoliopsida; order Asparagales; family Asparagaceae; genus Agave; species Agave tequilana. The sequence continues at coordinate 218,543 of JAVJIF010001336.1, read as the reverse complement.
CTTTATTAGGACTGTTATTATGATCAGGGTCCCAAAAAAAATGCCATGTTTACGAGTCTTTATGATTACAATCCTCTTTATTAGATTGCGATTATGATCATAGTCCTTAAAAAAAAAATATTATGTTCATAAGTTTTTATAGAATTGCAACCATGATCGCAGTCCTCTTTATTAGGATTGTGACCCTGATCGCAGTCTTCATAAAAATACCTTGTTTTTTAGTTTTTATTCCCGTCCTCACAAAAACACAATTTTTCACCCTATATTGGGACTACGATAATGATTGCAGTCCTCGCAGAATGCTATAATTTTCAATTAATATAAAGAATCACGGTCTTCACAAAGGATGACGATTATGAGTCACAGTTCTCATATCAGCATTGTCATCATCAGCGGACCTCCCTCCCTTTCACAACATCGAATGATCCCAACGCTTTCCAGATCTAAATACCACATCGATCACAAACACAAACAAAACTAATCGCGAGCACGAACAAACGGGATCTGCAAAAGATTTATCCCAAATAAAATTTGTTCTGGGAGCTCTGCCTCTTGCAACCCCCGGGAGGGGGCTTACCGCCTCTTTCCAACCCCTACGTTGATCTTATCGTGAAGGTCAATCCATGAATTACTCTGTAAGGGTCAGAGTAGAGCAACGTAGGGGACGATGTGGAATGGTAAAAAAGAAATGAAAATATATAAAGAAGTGCCGGTTAGGAAGAATCAATTTATGTTGACGTGGATAAGACTGTAACGAATAAAAATATGGGCTGAGTTTTTTCCTAATTATAAGAAAAGTAGGTGATTGTAGGGAATTTTTTCATTTTCTTTCTATGTTGATTTTTTCTTTTGATTTTTTATGCCACCCTGCAATCTTCCTATCTGTATCTCCCCATGATCTTTTAAATTTTTGAAAAATAAATCTCCAAGCTACCCTTCTGAAACATAAATTAATTATTGAAATTACGTTTTTATCATGTCCAACCATCCCTTATCTTTCTTAAATGCTAAAGAGTTTAGTTTAGTCTCCTATCACTTAATTGTTACTGAGATTAATTTTTTTAGAACCTTTTCCGTTATAAAATCTTAAATAATCATCTAAAAGTACTAACTATTCACCTAGCCTCTTGTATTTATTTTATTTCCATTCTTATAAAAATAACATAAAAGATTTCCTCTCTCGTATGAACTTCAAAATCTTTTGTCATCGTTCCTCGATGAATTCTACATTTAAGCAAAAGGGATTAATCTTTAAATGAACAATAAACATCACTACAATAGAAATCCAAATTTGATATATCTTTTAAGTGAATTTATTCTTTTTAAGTAAAGAAATTTTTTAATTTTTAAAAAGTACAATTTTGTATCTTTTTGTTACCTCAACTTCTCTCTGATTAAAGTATTTTATCTACTTTTTGTAAGATCACCTAGAGGGGGGTGAATAGGTGATGGCTAATCTAATGGTCACTTATGAACAAATAATGCGGAATTAAAACTAAGTTGACCAAATTAAAACTTCTTTTAATTAAACACTTATGTATAACTCAAGAGTGTTGCCGAATTCCCCTTGCGAGGCTCTGGACAAGCTCCTCTAGATTCCCCTTGAATGGGTTGAGGTGCCGCGTTGGCTCTCTTGGTTGAATACTAGTGTTAACAACAATCCCAAGCAAGTATGTATATCAATTAAGCACAAGGGTATATCAAGCATGTAAAGTAAAGACAATGAAAGTAATGCAAGATATAAAAGAGACAAAGAGAGAGAGAGGGAAGAGTAAGCAATCGCAAACACAAAGGGTTTGTTTCGAGGTTCGAGCACACTTGCTCTACATCCCCGCCTTCGACACACGAAGGGTTTCCACTATGCAAGATCCCAATGGATCTCTCCTCGGTGCCGTACACCTACAAACCCTCGGACTCCCAAGTCCCGTACACACGCAAGTCCACCGACTCGCCGAGGCCGTACCTCGAACCACCAAGAGTTCACAACCGAACTCCAACCACCAACAACGAGCACACTTGCCCGTATCCTCAAATACAAAGAAAAGATCTCTTTGATGATCACAACACTTGATCACCTAAAGAGCACTCTCACTACAACACACCTATAGGAATATCTAGCAATGGAAAGCTCAAGTGTGGTGTGAGAAAATCAAGGAAAGAAAGCTATGGAGGAAAACTCAAGAATCACTTTAACACTCTCTTGATAAAAACTCCCTTTAAGATGGGAAATATTTGCACTCAAATATGTGGAGAGAACTTCTGAAATCAGTTGGAAAAACTAGCTCAAAGGTCTCCAAAATCTTAACCTTAAAACAGTTGACAAAGTCCCAATTTATAGGCTTCAGAAAATAGAGCCGTTGGGAACCTGTCAGTGCTGTCGGTCGACCGCCGGTCGACCGGCCAACGGTCATATTTCTGACCGTTGCAGCCACCGGTCGACTGGTGAGTCGACCGCTCTTCTGGAAAGAACTGTCGGTCGACCGATCCGGTCGACTGGCATTTTCCAGAGAGCAACAGGTTTGGGTCGGTCGAGTATCGGTCGACTCCGGTCGACTGATACGCACATGCACAAAAACTGTGCATGTCGGTCGAGTGCCGGTCGACTGCCGGTCGACCGGTCGCTGAGAAATTCTGAAAAATCAGAACTTCCAGGACCTGGACAATTTGGATATAGGTTTTGGGTCTTGGATAAAATGTTTTGGTCTTGAAAAATCATAGAGTATGAGCATGTGTCATACTACTATCAAGGTAAAATACTTGGTAAAAATTCTTTTGATAAAAACCTAATTTTCCATGAAATGTTTTTCCAAACCTTTATCAAATACAAAAACAAGATATTTGAGTCCATTTAAAAGCATAGTGTGTATGGATATGATCCACTCCACAATCAATATGAAATATCTATGTTTTTGAAATCTAGTATACAACTTGGTTTTGGTTAAAGAATATACATGATAGAAATACCAAAAACCAACAAATATTTTGTCTTAAAGAAAAATCTTTTTCCAAATAAAAATTCTTTTCTAAACAAAATCTTTTATGAAAGCACTTTAAATCAAGAGTTCTAATCAAGAGTGTGTGTGTGTGATATAACTTGAGCAATCCACCAACTATCTATCCTTTACATTTTTACTAAAACAAAAATACAAATTTTATACCTAGACACAAGTCTTCAACTTCTTGAAGTCTTCACTTGAAACTTCACATCATCTTGACTTGGTCCAAGCTTGATCCAAAGCTCCTTGGATCACAACATGCAAGCTCCAAATCTTGATCTTTTAACCTTTGTTGAGCTTTGCACCTACTAAGATCTTGATCATGAAATCTGTCACTAATTAGCACAAGATCATTAGTAAATATAACTTCATGAGTTGATCATCATCAAAACTAGGGCGATAGGCCTTTGGGCCAACAATCTCCCCCTTTTTGATGATGACAAAACTCATGAAATTATATATGCATGGATTAAAGTAAAGCTTCAAAGAAGCTCCCCCTTAACTCATGCATACCAAATAAATAAAAGATATGGCAATAAAAGCACATGACATGTATGCAATGTAGGAGATGCAATCATATAAATCAAATCATAAATCAAATCTTTTGCTCCTAATTGCAAGACAACATATATATGCATAAATACAAATCTTACTCAAAATCTTTCTCCCCCTTAAGTGAGGAAATCATGCATATAAAATCACAAATTCGTGAGGAAATCATGCATATAAAATCACAAATTCTTCTCCCCCTTTTTGTCAATCATCAACAAAGGGTTCAAAGAAAATACATCAAACAAATTTTTCTCCCCTTTTTGTCAAAAACAAAGAAATCAAGGAGGGTAAAAATACAAATCAATCAATAAAATTTATATGCGATATAAATTCATGAAGAGGAAGACGTTAAGTTAGCTTCCCGACACATATACATTACATGAAAGAGGGATGACAAGCCCTAATTCACATAACGTATAATATGTCATGCATAAGAGGAGATGTGAAGCTCCCCCTACACACGTATATCATATAAAGAAGAGTTGTCAAGCTCCTCAATTTATAATATACTCAACATGAATCTACATATGGAAGAGATGTTAAGCTCTCCTTGCATATAGACAATACAAATCAAAAATTTTGAATTTTTCTTTATCAAAACAAAATTTTAACTTTTTCTTAGTAACAACAAATTTTGAGATATCAATTGTAAAATAATCAAATTTTGAATTTTTGATACCAATTTCAAAACACAATGCATAAGCTTATTATGAAATACCAATTTGAAATCTAATTAAGCTTAGCATCAACAATCTTTGTGCTTTAAAGGAAATACCACTTGTAAAATAAGCACAAATAGATAACATATATGTATGACAAGATAATACCAATAGAAATTGATATAATTTGAAGGCATTCATACATACAATCAAAATATGAATATACACAACATGAAGTCATATTGATACCAATTGCAAATAACCAATGATACCAATTGAAAAGTAAGCATAAGTGTATACATCATATAATCTACCATATGAAGAATTCGAACTAGTTAAATGAACTTGTTTTAAGAACTAGTACGAGATCCTTCCATCAAGGAATAAGTTAAAAAGTTTTTCATGAAAGATCAATGAAACACAAGGCACTAAAAACACTCTAATCCATAAAGTCCATATTTTCAAAAATGAGTGTACTAATGTTATGTGAAACATGGCATCATGAAAATTGCAATAAAACTCAATATTCCTTCAAATCATAAATTTTGAGTTCTTGAAATCCATCACAAAAATTTTAATATATGAAAATCATCAAAATTATATTTCATAGCATATGTATGTTTTGACAAGACATTAAGTATACATACATATCCCCAAAATACAATTGAGTCCTTATAAATAGATTTGCATGAAAAGCAAATGACTCAAGAGTTATCCATGTATATTTTAATGTTTTGACAAAATAAGCATATACATGAAATGAAAAGCACATGGTCATAAATCACATCCAAAAAGGAAATACAAGTTTAAAAGTGTAAAGATCATCAAAACTAAGCAATACAAGTACATCTAATGGGTTCAAATAAGCATTCAAGTACACATATCAATAGATTTATTTGTGCCCATAATATGTTCAAGTATAAATCCTAGTGTTGATAGAAATTAACATTTAAACTAATATTCAATACATGAAGCGTTCAAATCTTGAGAACATAAAAGAATTTATCCATAAAATCAAAATAGGATCATGTGCAATACTTGAAGAATAGATAACTAGTTTAAATGAATTTTTGACAAACTAGTTAAAGATCCTTCATAGATATGAAATCATATGTATTTCATGAATAATACTAAATACATAAAAGTTCAAGCACTCATATTCCATAAAGCTCAACATATATATTTTCTTAAAGATAGAGTGTTCAAAGGTTATGTAAATAGTATCTACATGAAAATAGTCATAGAAGCCCAAATCAAATCATGACTAAAATTTTTATTTAACAACACACAAAAATCATTTGTATCAAAACAAATCATCAAAAAAAATTTACATGGTATATGTATGAATTATACAAATCCAACAATATGCATACATATCCCAAATATTAAAAGAGTCCAATATATATTGCATGAAGGCAAGAGACTCACGGGTATACATGTATATTTATTAGATTTGAATTAAACATGCATATACATGAAGTAAATCACAAAAATTGGCAAAACATGTATATATGAGAATTATCAAAACTAGATTATACATATGCATAAAGTGGATACAAGTGAGCATGAAGTTCAATTATTTAAGAGTCAATTGTAATTCACTATTTGTATATGCATACATACAAGTTTGATATATTCTACATCTAAGCATGTAAATACCACATAAAGCACACAAAATCTTAAAACATGAACATGCTATGAATATGATAAAAGTATAAAGCATGTACATAAATAAAATAGGAGTTTAGAGGTTGTTACCAACTCCAAAGCTCCAAGAATGGTGGTTGTCCCACCAAGCTCCTTGATAGTGATGCAACCAAGTGTATGTCCATCATGTCCATTGCAATCACTACCAAGGTACCAACCTTCTCACGTTTTGTGAGATCCCACACCTACATCAAAATCAAAAGGTGGGGGTTTTGGTACCCATGTTTTCTTGGGTCCTTTGGGGTTAGCATTGTTATAAGGAACCCAAAATTTATTATACTTAGCAAAATATAGATATGGTTTCTTATCAAAACAATATTTTGCTAGATGGCCTTTGCGACCGCAATGTGTACAAATGTACACCTTAGCATGATGCTTATGAGTGTGATTGTGATCGTGATGTGCACCATAAGCATGAGCATGATGAGTATGATGATGTGCATGAGCATGGGGAACTTGTTTCTTTTGAAACAAGGATTCCAACTTAGAATGATTGAATGCACATGTGCTCAAATTAGAGCTCAAATTATCTATCTTATTTTTCAAATTATTAATCTCACTAGTGGAGGCATGTAAAGCATGGTGAGATATATGATCAATTTTCTTTTTCTTTTTACAAACATCTTCTTTTTCTTTTTCACAAATCTTTCTTTTCAAAGTCTTGTTTTCTTGAAAAACAACTTCTTTTTGTTTTTCAACCATAGCAATATTATCCTTCAAAATAGTGTTCCCTTCACAAAGATCATTCAATTTTGAAAATAAGGAAACATTCTCATTTTTCAAATCTTTATTTTCTTTTTCTAAGCATGCAAGTTTATTTCTAAAAGAATCATTTTCTACATGCATGCAATCAATGTTCTTTTTCAAATCTTTATTATTCTTTTCTAAGCATGCAATGTTATCTCTACATGAATCATGTTCATTATGCATGCAAGCAATGTCCTTTTTCAAAATTTTATTTTCTTTCTTAATTATGTCATATCTTTCAAGCAATAATTGGCATAAAGAATTTAGCTCATCATATGACATACTAGCATCCTCATCATCGGATTCGGTATTTACCTCAAGGGGGTCATCCCCTTGGACCATGTAGCACTTGTTGGAGGTGTCGCTTCCAACATCCGAATCGCTCCCCGCATAGTATTGTTCATTTTCGCCAAGGGAGATGAGGGTGTTCCAAGCTACAAAAGCCGATTCAATGTTAGAAACCCTAGATAAATAATCATCATTTAGGGTACATTTAAGAGCATGAAGGGCTTTTGCATTAGCCTCAATGTACTTGCTATTTGAACAATAATCATTATTAGTAGTAGCAAGATAGACACTAAATCCTAGGGCTTTGAGGAACAAGGACATCTTAACCTTCCAAGTTTGGATGTTAAGGATGTCAAAGGTGGGTGGTGACATAAAGTCCATGGTGAGGTGTGTGTGTACAACAAATATTGTGATTAGCCCAAATGTAGGATCTTTAACTCTTAGGTTGTTAGACCCTTATCAAGAGCACTAGCTCTGATACCAATTGTAAGATCACCTAGGGGGGGGGTGAATAGGTGATGGCTAATCTAATGGTCACTTATGAACAAATAATGCGGAATTAAAACTAAGTTGACCAAATTAAAACTTCTTTTAATTAAACACTTATGTATAACTCAAGAGTGTTACCGAATTCCCCTTGCGAGGCTCTGGACAAGCTCCTCTAGATTCCCCTTGAATGGGTTGAGGTGCCGCGTTGGCTCTCTTGGTTGAATACTAGTGTTAACAACAATCCCAAGCAAGTATGTATATCAATTAAGCACAAGGGTATATCAAGCATGTAAAGTAAAGACAATGAAAGTAATGCAAGATATAAAAGAGACAAAGAGAGAGAGAGGGAAGAGTAAGCAATCGCAAACACAAAGGGTTTGTTTCGAGGTTCGAGCACACTTGCTCTACATCCCCGCCTTCGACACACGAAGGGTTTCCACTATGCAAGATCCCAATGGATCTCTCCTCGGTGCCGTACACCTACAAACCCTCGGACTCCCAAGTCCCGTACACACGCAAGTCCACCGACTCGCCGAGGCCGTACCTCGAACCACCAAGAGTTCACAACCGAACTCCAACCACCAACAACGAGCACACTTGCCCGTATCCTCAAATACAAAGAAAAGATCTCTTTGATGATCACAACACTTGATCACCTAAAGAGCACTCTCACTACAACACACCTATAGGAATATCTAGCAATGGAAAGCTCAAGTGTGGTGTGAGAAAATCAAGGAAAGAAAGCTATGGAGGAAAACTCAAGAATCACTTTAACACTCTCTTGATAAAAACTCCCTTTAAGATGGGAAATATTTGCACTCAAATATGTGGAGAGAACTTCTGAAATCAGTTGGAAAAACTAGCTCAAAGGTCTCCAAAATCTTAACCTTAAAACAGTTGACAAAGTCCCAATTTATAGGCTTCAGAAAATAGAGCCGTTGGGAACCTGTCAGTGCTGTCGGTCGACCGCCGGTCGACCGGCCAACGGTCATATTTCTGACCGTTGCAGCCACCGGTCGACTGGTGAGTCGACCGCTCTTCTGGAAAGAACTGTCGGTCGACCGATCCGGTCGACTGGCATTTTCCAGAGAGCAACAGGTTTGGGTCGGTCGAGTATCGGTCGACTCCGGTCGACTGATACGCACATGCACAAAAACTGTGCATGTCGGTCGAGTGCCGGTCGACCGGTCGCTGAGAAATTCTGAAAAATCAGAACTTCCAGGACCTGGACAATTTGGATATAGGTTTTGGGTCTTGGATAAAATGTTTTGGTCTTGAAAAATCATAGAGTATGAGCATGTGTCATACTACTATCAAGGTAAAATACTTGGTAAAAATTCTTTTGATAAAAACCTAATTTTCCATGAAATGTTTTTCCAAACCTTTATCAAATACAAAAACAAGATATTTGAGTCCATTTAAAAGCATAGTGTGTATGGATATGATCCACTCCACAATCAATATGAAATATCTATGTTTTTGAAATCTAGTATACAACTTGGTTTTGGTTAAAGAATATACATGATAGAAATACCAAAAACCAACAAATATTTTGTCTTAAAGAAAAATCTTTTTCCAAATAAAAATTCTTTTCTAAACAAAATCTTTTATGAAAGCACTTTAAATCAAGAGTTCTAATCAAGAGTGTGTGTGTGTGTGATATAACTTGAGCAATCCACCAACTATCTATCCTTTACATTTTTACTAAAACAAAAATACAAATTTTATACCTAGACACAAGTCTTCAACTTCTTGAAGTCTTCACTTGAAACTTCACATCATCTTGACTTGGTCCAAGCTTGATCCAAAGCTCCTTGGATCACAACATGCAAGCTCCAAATCTTGATCTTTTAACCTTTGTTGAGCTTTGCACCTACTAAGATCTTGATCATGAAATCTGTCACTAATTAGCACAAGATCATTAGTAAATATAACTTCATGAGTTGATCATCATCAAAACTAGGGCGATAGGCCTTTGGGCCAACACTTTTTATAATTTCAGCAACACATAAATTGGATTGTGTTTTAATTTTTATATTTTTATACTGAATTTTGCTGAACTAATAAATATATCTTAAATATGTGTGAACTAAGAAATATATCTTATCATCAAATTTCAAAAGATTAAACTACATCCATTTTATCATTTTTTTGAACAAATTGTTAATGTATAATTTGAAATTTTAAACTGTATACTATTTATTTTGAAAAAAGTTGACAACTTCAAATTAATCCTATTAAGGCATATCATGAAAAACTTGTTCTTATTTTTTTTCTAAAAATTAAAAGTTGAAGAAAAGGAAAAAAAAATCTGATATCGTTTTTACCCTTGAGAAGTGGGTAAGGCAAATAGCATAATAAAACTTGTTCCTATTTTTCAAAAAATTAAAAGTAAAAGAAAAGAAAATTCTGATATAGAGAAATGGGTTTTAAATGATTCAATTAGGAGTACAAACCCGATGCTAGACCTAATTGTCATAGCTGAGGAATTTATTCTTAGTTGAGTTTGATAATCTGCACCAAAAAAAAAACACACTCAAAATGTTTAATTGTTTAGCAAATCATGAATTTAGAAAACAGATAATAAGTTAAAATTAGAAATACGAAAATTAAAAAGTTTTCATTAGAATCCCCCGGCGTCAACTTGAATGCCCAATTCTCAGAGACATATACCCAATCTTAGAGACATATATTGTATTGTTATTGAAATGGACACGACACGCAGACACATGACAAATTCTTTAAAATACACACGATATGTGTGTCGGACACGCGTGTCGGACGCGTTTCGAACACGATACACGTGTCGAACATATTTCAAACACGACATGACTTCAAGATAAAAGTGTTCGTGCTACATAGGAGAGTAACAATGCCACTGCTGATATCAGTGAAGAGTATTCTTAGAGTAGTCTGTCAAGCTTTCTTTAATTCCTTCATATATACCAAATCCTTTCAAAGCCTTCGTCTGGGAGAAATACAAAATTTTATTGATTCATTAAAATTTCAAATTGGCACTTGCTAATATACATGCTTGCAATCCTCAAGACTCATGTAAATATAATGTGAGTCATTAAGTGAACTAGTTGATACCAAATCCTATACTTATTCCAAACTGATACAAACTAAAAACATAAATTCAAGCAACAAAGTAACAAAACTAGATGAAAAAAAAGGAAAGAAAGAAAGAAAGAACGGACAAGTATCCAATTTTACAAACTTTCGAAAATATTTCTTGGACCACTCAGCAGTTAAGATGACTCATCCTTTGCAAAGAACTTTGCCGATCCAAAATCTGCTATCTTGGGTTTAAACCTCTTTAACATAAATCCAAGTGATTCAAACCAAACCCTTTTTCTTTTTTTACAGGAGGAAAGAAGAAATTGTGAAAGAGAAGGGTTTGACGCCGACGCTGATGAGATCGGTTGTGCTAGCGTGAGAAGAGGTTAGTTTTGATCAAATATTCTACTTAACAAGTAATTCCCAACTCTACGACTCCTTAACAAGTAATTCCATCTAATTAAACGTGAGGATGAATCAAGTATAGTTAGCCTGATATATGCTTTCATGTCTAAATCTATGAATTTTTATTTTATTGGTTGTAATATTCATCTTGTTACACCTCATACTTTGACCTAAATTTAAAATGAAAGTGGATAGGTTATAATAAAAAAATAAGAAATAAGAATAGTAGAGGCAATAGATTTTGAAAAATTGAACTGAGTATGACTTGATTGAATACTTCACAAGAAAAGTTCCCTTTTAATCCTCCATGATAAACATCAATTATAGGACTCTTGTTTTCTAATCCACAAGACAAGGAGTACTCGAAAGATGAAATCAAGTGATAAGGAAATAATCTTATATTTATAAAAATAAGAATAAATAAGAAACCATAAGATATGAGCTCTAATGATTACTAGATTTTTGAATATAAACATCTATCAACATGTGTAACATAGAACATAAAATTATAGAAAAATTGCTTGAAATTTCACATGGTATTACTATGTTAGTTCTTGGGTAATTGCGCATTGATCTTACTATTCAACTAAATGAAAACTAAAAGATGAGTCTAAGTTAATAAAGGGTGAAATTTTTAGTTGCTAGAAGGTCCAAAAGTAGTTCAAGACATGTATTTTGAAAATAATTGAGAATTTTAATAGCGATGACTTCACAGTAAGTGAGGAACACATGATTTATAATTTATAATTATTTTGAAATGGATAACCTTTTGAGTTTTTATGTAAAAGATGTGGTTTATGCACATAAAACACATTATGTAATAATAGTATTGTGACACTGTTGAAGTATTATTTTCTTGAACCAAGAGTAACATATGCTCCATTTGCTCATATAGTCACAAGCATATAAAGCATATACATGGGGCATGATTAATGATTCTTGATTGTGACATGATACTATTCGGATAACTCATATGATTGTATTTTGCCCCTATACCATGTGCGTAAATGCGATGAATAATACCGATATATTTGAAATTAAGTAAGCTACTAGTCCTCAATGTGTCCCTTCCATGAGGGTCTGTTAATACGCCAGCTCGACCACGTGGTACATGGATAAAAATACAACCGTACGAGATAACCAAATAGTATCATATCACAATCAATTTATTAGGCATGCTCCATGCACGTGGATCATATGCTGAGTATATCACTATATCAGAAAATTAAGCTACGAATTCTAAATGTGTTTCTTTCATGAGCGTGTTTATCCGTGCATGTTGTTGATAAGGTTTAGTGACTTAATAGTTGTGAGACCCAAGTCAACCGTGTTAAAAAGTGTTGAACACATTCAAACATAGCCTACCTAATCCTAATGCATGAAAACATTTTATAAAATATTATATGTGTTGTATTTATTCTTTATCATTACTTTGGTATGATTTTATGATTTGATCTAAACAAGCCACTTATCATGTTATATATATTTTGTGATTTTAAAATGTGAATTGCATGACCCGCGCATTCACTTCTGGACCCTCAGCTCACTCTACCGCTATAGTTTTATTAATAGTTGAGAATCTTGAGATGTTAATCAAGTGGAGTATTGTGAAAGGACTTGATATTTATGGAATTTCTTTGGACCCAGTATCACATTGAAGTTAGGTAATAATAATATTAAATTTTGTATCTCTTACTTAGGGTGTGTTTGGTATTGTTTCTGCTTTAATATAAGTCATTTTTCAAAAGGAATTATCTAAAAGTGCTTTCTAAAAAAATGCTTTTGCATAATTTAAGTTTTTTGGTTATATTAAATTTTTAAGTGCTTACAAAAAATATAAATTTTAAAATAAATTTATTAGAGAAAATTATGATAGAAACGAACATGTGAGAGAAACTTTAGTAAGATTCATAATCTATAACAAAAAAAACAGAGAAGAATTCATTAAAAGATCATCTTACATGGAGATCATAAGAGAGAAAAACAAGAAAAAAAAAGAGTAGATGAGCTTTTGGTTTATGTGGTTGAGAAGTCAGGTAAGTAACTTTTTGACTTTTTTTTGGTCGAAGTCCTGTTTTAAAGTGGTTATCAAGCATTAAATTTGGGGAAGGAAACTTATTTCCATGAAAGCACTTATAAGAAGCAACGCCAAACGCACCCTTACAATTTGATAATAATCCATAAATGGATATTAAAATTGACGTCATTTACTTTTTTATTAATTTATAATTATATTTATTAAATATTTTCTAGATTGAATGTTTGTTGCTTAAAAGAGGCCTTGCAGTTTCTGATGTTAGGAAGCTGATGGCCGTGTCATGCACCCGCTATAAATACATACATGTTTTCATGGTGGGACACTTGAACCTTTTTCCAGAGTAATTCGAGCAAAATTTTGGATTTGTCTAGTAAGATGTATCAAGTTTTTATTGAAAGTTTAATATGTGGTGAGACTTGCTTTGGTTGCAAACTCCTTCATTTATGATGTTTTGAGGCTATTTACTGGTGGTTTTGCTGTAGGAAGATTCACGACTATATTGTCATGAGAAGAGTTCAATGTCATCAGTTTTGAGTTTTTATGATCTGATGAGTTGACAAACAGAGACCCAGATTTTGTTAACGAGTATGAGAGACGAGGCAAGTATGTGTTTTACCTTAATCAAGATTTTGAATGAATTAGGAGATGCGTGCGAATTCTATCTTTTAGTTATATCCAAACTCCACCATGAAATTGTGCATCATCCAAAGATTGTATATGTTTTGGTATTTATGTTGTCAAGAGAAGACTGGTATTGGATAACTAAACATCATACTACATTTACTATTGTCAATAAGATATTGCAAAAAAGCAAAAATTCCAAACTCCTCTTCTTTTTCTCTATACTTGGAGCCATAGTTTCTTCTACCCTCTATCAAACTCCCACCCGATATCAAAAAATCAAGCTCTATTCTGTCATGTTGATCCAACCCAGACACTATGGGTGCAAACAGAACGTACACAGGTTAACCATAGTTGATTTTTTTTTAAGCATACAAGGGGATGAATGTTGGCGGTTGTTCGAATTTTAAACTCAATATCCATGTAATCAGATTAAATCTGTAAATTTGGAGGGAGAACATGAATTGGCCTCTATTAGCCTCTTTTTACTATGAAGTGAGCCTAAAATATAAATTGCACCAATTTAACCTTTTACTAATTACGGTACTGCTAATACAAAGCCTTTATATGCCAAACTTTAGGGCTCAGCTAAGATATTACATATTTTCCTAAGAGGAAAATACATGATCGCAGACTCAGATCAGTTAATTTGTGATTGTTTAAAATTGTTCACCGAGGTGAAGTCTCACTCTTTGGCTCTTTATTAATCTTCACACTCACAAGAGCTGAATGAGAAGTCACCGTTAAGTTTCTGCTTCTTTATCTTTGTTGCCTACAAGGAATGAAGTTTCAACCTCAAAGATCCAAACTTAGCTCGAGGTGTTTTCTTTAGATTTATTTTTTATTACAGGCAATGTGCTCATATCTAAATGTAAACTCCTAAGTTTATCATGCCTTACCGTAATTCAAATTAACTTTCTACTATAGTGAAATTATATTTTTTTTAATATTTTGGAATTATGGTTTGTCAAAATCTTTTGATTTGGTGTACCATTTTTACAAGTTCTTGGAATCCATTTATTCTTGGTAGTAAATTTGTTTTCTGCTTGTATTTTTCCTTACAAAGGAACAAAATAATGCCCGTTAGATAGATCAATTATGGTCATTTTGCAAGGAAAAAGGTGGTAAGAGAGTTCTTTATTCATCGTATTTTAGTCGTCATATTGAAGAAAGTAGATCTACTGGTGCATAAGTAGAATCAACAATATTTAATACTTCAGGCATACGTTCTTTTAAGGGATTTTTAAAAAAAATAATCCCCTTTTGAAATTTAATTTAAAAAAACCCTCTAAAAAAAATTTAATTATAAGAATCGACCTCTGACAGGCCACATAGGCATTGAGCGATTTCGCTCCGCCTGTGTGGTGCTGAGGCGTCAGTGGGAGTTTTTTTGTCCGAGTTTGACGAACTCGAATATAAAATGATAATAATTTTAGGTCCGGATTTGGCGTACCCGGACTAAAATTTACTAGGTTGGGTTTCTGAAGAATCCTTTATATTGTTCCAGTGAGTTTTTTTACTTTTTTTTTACTCTCTCTCTCTCACGACCCCAACCCTGATCTCGATCTTCTTTCTCGGCAGCTAATCCTGCACCCAATCCCTCTCCCTCTCTCTCTCTCTCTCTTGGCCCTGACCTGATCCCTCTCACAACACCGACCCTGACCTCGATCTTCTTCTCCGACAGCTCACCTCGCACCTGATCTGATCAATCTTTCTCTTAGCCTAATCAGATCCCGCTCCCAGTCACAATCTCGACCCAATCTTCTTCCCCGGCAGCTCTCCCCGCACCCGATCCTGACCAGCCTTATCTTCCCCCCATCATCGTCTCAACGTCTGATCCTGACCCTTCCCTTGCTACCGAATCTGCACCAGAACTCGACCCCATCGACTGCAAGGTCGCTGATCTCAACGATTTATCTCTGAGTTTCTGTAATTTGTACACTTCTCAACGATTTTTTTGTGATATTAAATTTAGTACAGTGTCTAGTGTGAATGTCATTTTCTTTCTTAGTTTAACGGTGAACTAACAATACATATAAAGAATAAGCCAACATATGTTGATAGAATACTAAAACCAATTCTAGTGAGAAAGTCAACCACAAGACGTGAAATGGTAGAGAAAATCTATCAGATTTCAAAAATTAATCTAAATAATTATCAGATTCATTTAACATGCAAGTTGCCTATATATATATATAAAAGGGTGGGACTGGATTGGGGGGAGTCCCAAGTTTGAGTCTATCTATATATCAAAAAAGCAAATCTATTGGGTTTGCAGGTACATCCCTACAATTACATTTTTTTTTTCAATATGACCAAAGTGTCCTTACATTGGCAAATTCAAATTTTGCATACATATCTTCAAAAATTATTCTTTTATAATCGACTCGTGCTTTTATCCAGGAAAGCGCACTTGCCTCACATCCCTACAAATAACCTAAGAAGACATGATCCCACTCTATATGCCCATTGCTATATTATTGTAATGGGACAATCCCCATTATCTACAGAGCCCTAAAAGAAAAAAAACGAATCACTTATTTTGTCTTTTCCATATTATAGGGGGAGATATTTGTCAGAACGAACCGTTTGTTTGCTTTCTCGAACAATGATTAAGGGGTCATCATTCTGCCCCCTATTTTCAACCATTACAGCTAGTATTGATCAGCTTTGCGTCTTGTCACTAAAGGAAGCTCGATGATCACCCTTATGAAAAGTTTAATTTGCAAATAAACTTTATGCATTTTGTATTGCATTTTCATTTAAAAAGATTATATTTGTAAAAAATAAAGAAGTATAAAAAATAATAAAGGCAGATGTATATATCATTTTTATTAGAACTTGCAAGCTTGTATATGCGCTATCATATTCATTCTTAACATATTATATGTTAAAATATTGATATTTTGATACATTAGAGAATTCATGTTTTCAGAAATATACCATTGATATTAAAGTATTATCTGTAGCAAGTGTCATTAATATAAAAATTAGGCAATATTAAAAATTCAAATTTGCAAGGGCATATATGCAAAGGGTATTTCTATCATATTGAGCAAAATTATGACCATAGGGGTAATATGCCTGCAAACTCTTTAAAATCAGAAGTTCACATATAAATAGAGATTTTGAAGGTCAATAAGCAAAACACTAAGTTTTGGAGGGTAAATATGCAAAAAGTTCAGTAGTATACTATTTTCTTCTTCTCCTTTTCTTTCTTCTTTTTACTTATAATAAAACGGGTTCCTTTAGAAAGTTAAGTTTTGCTTATATACCCTTCTAATTTACAGGCATACCCCTATAATCGCAATTTTGTTCAACATGATAAAAATATCCTTTGCATATCTACCCTCACAATTTTATTTTTAATATTCCATAATTTTTGATATTAATAACAAATTGTAATAGATAATACTTTAATATTAATATTATATTTTGAACACATGGATTCTCTACTATATCAAAATATCAATATTTTAATAATAACATGTTAGGGATAAATATGATAGGGGGTATGCAAGCTTGAAGTTCTAATAAAAATGATATGTACACCTGCATCTTTTTTTTATATTTTTCATTATTTCTTTGTAAATATAAATGCAGTACAAAATGCATAAAGTTTATTTGTAACTTAAACTTTTTATAACGTATATAAAAGAATAATATTTTTGAGGGTACATTTGCAAAATTTGAATTTTCAAATATATATACTAAGGACAGCTTTGTCATATTGAAAAAAAATTAACTGTAAAGATATATCTGCAAACTCTTTAGAATTAGACGTGTACATATGCTGATAGAGATTACAAAAGTCAATACTTAGATTGCTCAAAATTGTTCACATTATCTTAACCAGATTATGCCTAGTAGCTATCAGGAACATTAAGGAATTCACATAAAGTTACAGAGACAGGCGGACAAATAACCAACTATACACCATCAAGTTTAAGCACCCACCAATTTAACAAGACTAGACACCATCATCCTCCACGTTGTTGACCCTCTCGCACTCATCAATCCATTCACTGTATATGTCTATAGGCTCTGTAAGCGATGTGACAGTAGTGCAGTAACTTTCTTGGCAAATATTGCAGATGGCTTCGCCAATCAAGTTCTTCATATCAATGCGGCATTCAACACTGCTCCTATGATCGCAGAACGGGCTCTTAGGAGGTGGCTTTGCCCTTGACTTCCTCTTGCCCATCCTTCAACTGTGCTTCAGTATCACTGTTAATAAAATTCAGCCATTTTAGTCTACGTTATCATTGCTTCATTAACAGCTTCAAAACCAACATCTCAGAGGAAATTCATGAGGAAATAATACATCCAGAAAAAGAAGCAATGCCAGGTTGACATTGAATTAGTTAGCCGAATGACAAAATTACAATAACAGATGCCCGAGCGCCTGGGCTTTTACATTCTCCAAACAAAATGAAGGGATTGTGAAATAAGGTTGCAAACATGTGAGTGCAGTCCACACACAGTAGTTTCACAATGTAAACAGCTTTAAAGTATATATAGACATTACTGTGATGCAATATTCAAAAAAAAAAAGTAAACGTGTCTCATAGTAATGGTGCCGTTCAACACAAACTCATCTTGATTAAATTGCAGCTGACGAAAAATTACTCGATCATATCAAAATCATCAAATTACTGTCAATAATTAGGGCACAATACAACTACGCATCAATAAAAAAACAAAATTCTTCAGCTAATGCCTAATCGATCCCTAAAGTAGAAGAAAGTGTTGAGCAAAAGGCTCACTCAAAATTTCGGGGGGAAAAAAATCTCAAATCTCAACCAGCCAACCTCAAAAAGACACCGATTTCTCCAAACCCTAACAACAGAGTTTACACAACAAACTCGATGCAGACATGATTAAGAACAAAATTGGAAAAACAAATCAAACAAAAAAGTTCAAACAAAATGAAGAAACGGTAAAAAAAAAAAAAAAACCGTAGAAATTGGAGAATCAATAAAACGGTAAAAAAAAAAAAAAAACCAATCGGAAACCCTAAACGGAGGCATAAACAAAGAAGAATAGGAAGTTTGGGGGGGCTTACCTTGAACCGAAGAGCGAGCGAGAGATCGGAGGAATTTGCGAAAGATTGAGAACGAGAGAAAAGCAGCGTCGGACACAGAGAGAGAGAGAGAGGTGGCATTTATATAGAGGGAAACCCCAGGGAGAAGAAAAGATCGCGCTGTTGAGAGATATTTATTTCTAACTGAATCCGACCCGGATTCGATTTACCAAATTAGGAATCCAAATAGCCCGAGTCGTACTAGTGGGAAACCAGCGCAAATGCGCGGGAAAGTTAAGGGAAAAAAAAAATAAGTCATTGATTATAATAATATAAACATTTATTTCTCATTATCTCTATTGAGTTTTGTCTATAACGATTTTAGAGAAAAGAACCATTCGTTATTAATAAAAGATCATATTTTGATATAAAATAATAAATCCTCAGTGATAGTATTATTTAGTGTTGGGATACCCAACAATTAGAATAATTATCTCAACAATATTTTCAAAGATCTTAAAATATTACATTGTTGCTATTTGTTCAAAATATTTTCCCTTTTTTCCCCTTTCAGTAAAGAGTGAGCCAAACTCTCCTTGTTTTAACTTTTTACTTTATGACAGAAAGGGTTCCCAAAAAAAATTAACCTCGCATAACTCTAAAAATTAAACATGTTACATTTTCCCGCGCAATCTTCTTGACATTTATGGTAGTTTCTGGAAAACATAAAAGCTCATGATAACATTTACACATATTTTCCTCTTATTAGTATTGTGTAATAATATGTAACACACCGTTTCCGGAATACATACTTAGTTAAGTATTCAGATCCTCGATCGTGTTTTTCGATTTACTTCCCGTATTTGTTTTTATTTTATGTATATTTATGCGGTCGTTTTGCATTAGATCCGTATTCGTGGACTCGGAGTCAGCCCTAGTCTGAACCAGGGACCTGATCCTAGTGTATTACTCGATTTGATATTCTTGGTAGTCAGATTTGGCCGATTTCAGATTCAAACATCGCTTTCGAATATTTTAGATTTTTCATGATTTTTTTGAAAATTTTCAAAATCCTTCCGCAAAATCTTTAAAACCGGTATCGACCAGTGCCGTCGATCGATTCTCGGATTTTTAATTTACAAAACAGAGTTGAATTTCTAAAATCCGCTTTCACATTATTTCTTAAAATCACATTTTGAAAGTACACCTAGAGGGGGCTAAATAGGTGTAGTGCTAATCTAATGCCAAATGATGCATAATTTAA
Source organism: Agave tequilana (assembly GCA_038442645.1). NCBI lineage: Eukaryota > Viridiplantae > Streptophyta > Magnoliopsida > Asparagales > Asparagaceae > Agave > Agave tequilana. The sequence continues at coordinate 198,694 of JAVJIF010001336.1, read as the reverse complement.
ACACTAATTGCTAACACACTATGTGTAATCAAGAGTGAGCCCAAAATCCCCGTGAAGGTCTCTGGAACGACTCCTCTAGATTCCTCTAGATTAAGAGCTGGGATGCTTTAAAAGCTCTCTTGATTGAACACAAGTGAGGGCACACAAACTATACCAAGCATATAAATGAATGGGTAATTAATGACAACGCAAGATATAAAGCGAGGAGAGAGAGAGAGAGAGAGAGAGAGAGAGAGAGAGAGAGAGAATAATGTTGGCCCAAAGGCCTTTCACTCTAGTTTTGATAATGATTAACTCATGTAGTTATAATTTTAATGATCATGTGTCTATTTAGTTTCAGATATTTAATTAAGATATTAGTCGGTGTTTAGCTTCAACGAAAGATTTGAAGTCCAGTTTGAAGCTAGCACGTGTTGATTCAAGAGCTCGCGCATCAAGATCGCATCAAGTACTCAAGAGGAGTCTACGTCTTTGGATCAAGGTTTGGACCAAGTCAAGATGGAGAAGAAGATTTTCAAGACTTGATTCTAGTGTTTGTAAGTTTTAAGATTTTTGTTTTTAGATAAAATGTAAAGGATAGATTAGTTGTGGATTACTCAAGCTCAGATACACATACACATACACAATTTATATAGTTTATTCATAAGAATAGTTTTGATTTTAGAAAATACCGTTTTGATTTTTGAGCTTCAAAAAAAATATCTTTATATTTTATGAATAGAGTTCATGAAAACAAGTTTACATGTTTTACATGTGTTTTGAATTTTATCCACACACATTGATGGTTCAAATATTTAGAAAAACTTATTTGATGTGTCTAGTTTATGGTTTTTAAGTTTTATATTTATCAAAACTTTGTTAAGAGCTTATAGTCAAAAACATCGATATTTCATCTCATATGTATATTGGATCATATCCATACACACTATACTTCATATGAGTTTTAATATCATGTTTTTGTATTTGAGCAAGTTTTGGAAAAATCGATTTTTCATTTCAAAGTTGATTTTTGAAAAATATCGGTTTCGTTTAAAGCTGAATTTCTATATCACAAAAATAGTTCAACTTATTTGTAATATGTGTTGATTTTTTATCACACATATTGGAATTTCAATGTATTTCAATGAAGTAATTTTTGTGAATTTTATGTGATTTTATGGGATTTTACAGGATTTTAAAAGACCGAGTTTTAATCCCTAATTAACCCTGACCTGGGCTTCTGGCGGTCGACCGACCGGTCGACTGGAGCAGAAATCGGTCGACCGAGCGGTCGACCGATGTCACAAAGACGTGCACAAGCCCTGGCTTGAGGGCCGGTCAACCGTGCGGTCGACCGATCTAGAGAGTTCATTCTCTGGATCTGGCCCCGGTCGACCGAGTGGTCGACCGGCCAGAGAGCTTTGCTCTCTGGTTCTTGCCTCGGTCGACCGACAGGTCAAGACCTGGGTTCGGTTGACCGGACGATCGAGCGGCAACCCCAACAGTCATAAATATGACCGTTGGCCGGTCAACCAGCCGATCCACCAACAGGTCATCTGGCCTGGGGATTTGCCCCAACGGCCAGTTTTTGTAGTTCTATAGAATGGGGCTGTTTTGGCTAGTTTTATAGAAGATTTTGGAGAAGTTTTAGAGCCAGTTTTTTCTATCTCTCTTAAGGTTTTTCTTTATATGTTTTTGGGCAAAAACTTCCATTCAAAAGAAGAGTTTTTAAAGAGTGTTTTCAAAAGAGATTTCTTGAGTTTTTCACCACAAATCTATCTTGTTTTCTCACACAAGCTTGAGCTATCCATTGTCACATCTATCCTATAGGAGCTTTGTTGTGAGAGTTATTTTTGTGATCAAGAGAAGTGATCACAAGTTTTCGTTCTTATATTGTGAGGAGTTGTAGAGGTTGTGGCCTCGGTGAAGTGGTGATCAAGTGAAGTGATCACCAAGTGTTCCAATTTGTAGTTGGAGGAGTTGTAAGAGGTGCGGCCTCGACAAGCTAGTGTGCTTGCGTGTGTTGTTCTTGCAGGAACAAGTGAGAGACTTGCAAGTCTAAGAGTTCTTGAGGAAGCTCGTTGTAGGTGTTACAGCACCAAGTGATCTTGCGGGATCAATTTTAGTGGAAATCCTTCATAGTGTTGAAGGCGAGGACGTAGAGCAAATGTGCTCGAACCTCGAAACAATTCTCCCGTGTTTGTGATTGCTCATCTCTCTCTCACTTGTGTTTATATATCTTGCATGCTTATATTGTTTATCTCTTTATATCCTTGATATATTTGTGCTTAATTGATATTTGCTTGGGATTGTTTGCTCACACTTGTATTAAACCAAGAGAGCCATAGTGGCACCTTAACTCTTAATTTAGAGGAATCTAGAGGATATAGTTCAGAGCCCTTCACCGGGAATTCGGCTATACTCTTTGGTTATACATTGTGTGTTTGCATTATAGTTTTTAATTTGCATAATTAGTTTTTAATTCTGCATTAGTTTTACATTTGATTAGTTTATCACCTATTCACCCCCCTCTAGGTGACCTATAATTGGTAACAGAGCTTGGTACTCTTAATTTGAGTTTAATAAGCTTGAGTTAAAGATCTTATTTTTAGCTAATCACAATATTTGTACACACACTCATGGATTTCAAGACACCTCCTATGTTTGATATTCTTAATATTCAAACTTGAAAAGTTAAGATGTCCATGTACCTAAAAGCCTTAAGGATTCATGTTTATTTTGTCACTATTGAAGATTCATATTTTATAAATGGCAACACCCTTGAGGCTAATGCAAAAGCCATCCATGCATTAAAGAGTACCCTAAATGATGAATATTTATGTAGAGTTGCTAACTTTGATTCGGTTTTTATAGTATGGAACACCCTTATCTCTCTTGGTAAACAAAAACAATACTACATGTGGAGTGACTCAGATGAAGGAAGTGATGCTTCCAACACATGCTATATAGTCTAAGGGGATGACCCCCTTGAGGTAAATTTTGAATCCTAGCTTGTTGAGGATGTTGACATGACATATGATGAGCTTGCTTTATTTTGTCAACAACTTCTTGAAAAGTATGAATTGTTAAAAATGAAAAACAAAATTTTGAAAAATAAAAATGATTTGGTTTCAAAAGAAAAGAATTCATTTAAAAATGAATTTGAATGTATTTCAAAAGAAAAGGAATTTTGGAAAAAGAAGAATGTTCTTTGACTTCAAAATTAAATGAAATTTGTGAAGGAAACAATTCATTGAAAAATAAACTTATTTTGATGGAAAAAGAAAAGGAGATTGTTTTGGTTGAAAATAACTCTTTGAAAAAAATATTTTAAAAGAAAAAGAAAAGATTTCTAAAAAGAATAATAATGTTGATTCTCATGTCTCTCATGCTAATAATGTTGTATCCTCTTTTGATAATCCTCTTTTGATAAAAAAGAGATTTATGTTTTGAAAAAGAGAATTGATTGTTTGAGCTTAAATTTAAGCAATTATGCATTTAATCATAATAGATTGGAATCCATATTTCATAAAAAATAAATTTCACATGTTCATGCACAAACCCCATGGGATACACATGCACACCATGCTCACACCACTCATATACATGCTAGAAAGTACAAATGTACACATTGTGCCGCAAAGGCCATTTAGCAAAACTTTACTTTAGTAGAATAAATTCTTTAAAATTTTCTAATAATAATGTTTGGGTTCCATTTGTTTCTAACCCCCGTGGACCCAAAAGAAATAGGTACCAAAATTCCCACATCTTGTGATTGATATAGGTGTGGGCTCACACATGACGTGAGAGAGGGTTGGTGCCTTAGTGGTGGATGCATGAGCTAGATGGATATACCCTATTGATGCATTGCTATTAAGGATGTTTGGTAAGAGGACCACCATGTTTTGGAGACCTAGAGATTGATTCATATGGTTTAGTAACTATCTCTAACTCCTATTTATGTTTACATGTTTTTATATTAATATTTTTAGCATGTCATGATTTTAATGCTCATCATGTTAAATGCAATATTATTAGACATGTGATATACATAGATAGTCCTTGAGATGCACCCATGATCATATGCATTCATATTTTGTGTTCTCACTATTGTTTAACTACTATGTATATACTAGTTCTAAAACACGTGCATTTAACCAAATAATTTTGTTTGCTTTATGATTTATGTGTTGATTACATGTTTAGATGTAGTTTTCATTAAAACTTGTGTTTATACTTGTACAATTAGTGAGCTATACTTGATTCTTTTGTTTGGGTACCTTAATGTTCATGTATACTCATTAGATGTACTTGTATAACCTAGTTTTGATGATTCTTGTATTTATACTTGTTTTCCTATTCTTGTACAAGTTTAGCTTCATGTATATGTTGTTTTTGTCTAAAACTAATAGATATACATGAATATCCTTGAGTCACTTGCTTTCATGAAAAATTCTATTATACACTCATTTATATTTGAAATATGTATGTACACTTTTAGTTTTGACAAAACATATATATACCTTGAAGCTTGTATAGTTTTGATGAAAAATAAATTTTTATGATTTTCATATGTTTTGATGATTTGAGCTTTATTGTCCTATCTTCATGAATGTGTTACTCACATGATTCTTGTACACTTACATTTCTTTTTTTACTCATGACTTTATTTTCATGAGCACATTTTTAACCTTTATAGATTTTTAGTGACAACTCTTATGTGACATACATGTTTCATGGATATACATTTGTGTTTTATTTCTTACTTGAAAGATTTCATACTAGTTTTCAAAATTATTTTAAAACTAGTTTTGTTATTCTTCAATTGGTAGAGTTCTCAAATATGTTAAAAAATTTTTAAGTCATATTTTTTTAAAAGCCCTACCATCCAAGGGCGGTTGGTTGGGCGACCATAACTTGTGTACCTTATTAAATATCTTTTTATCATGTGCATGATAAAGGTGAATTATTATGAGTTATACACTTGATTTTCAAGATATTTCACATTTGTATACTTATACAAGTTTTCGTATATATGTACAACATATTTTAAATTGGTATTTAAATTGTTCATACATACATATATATGATTTTGATTGTGCTTATTTTACAATATTTTTATACATTTTTAAAGCACAAATTATGTTTATGTTAAGCTTGACCTTGTTCTTAATGTTAATTGGTATCTTTACTAGCTTATGTATTAATTTCAATTGGTATTTATTTGGTATCAAAATATATCTCATGTTTTACCTTCAATTGGTATAAAAAACTTACAATTGGTATCAAAAACTTACAATTAATTACAATTGGTATCAAAATTTATTTTGTTGACTTCTAGAAATTTCAAAATTTTGTTTTAAGTATTATCAAAAAAAATTTTCAAAATTTGTTGATATGTATTACTTTTAAGCAAGGGAAGCTTAACATCTCCTCTATATATAGATTCATTTTGAGTGTATTTTATATATTGAGGAGCTTGACCTCTCTTTTTTCTGTGGTACACGTGTGTAGGGGAGCTTAACATCTCCGTCTATACATTGCATATTATGCTTATACGGGTTAGGGTCTAGTCATCCCTTCTCCATGTAATGTATGTATGCAGGAGGAGCTAACGTAATGTTTCTTCTCTTCATGAATGTATATCGCATATATATCTTTATTGTATGTTTGACTTCACCTCTTTGTTGATGAATTGATAAAAAGGGGGAGAATAATTTAGAGAGTTTATATATGCATATTTAATATTTGTTGTTTATGCATATATATTTGTGTTTATTTTATATACTTTCATTGAATATCTTTATTGTTTTTGCTATGCATGAGTTAAGGGGGAGCTTCTATGAAGCTTATATTTAATCCATGCATATATAACTCCATGAGTTTTGTTATCATCAAAAGGGGGATTGTTGGCCCAAAGGCCCTTCACTCTAGTTTTAATGATGATTAACTCATGTAGTTATAGTACTAATGATCTTGTGTCTATTTAGTTTTAGATATTTAAACCAAATCTTAGTCGGTGTTTAGCTTCAACGAAAGATTCAAAGTCCAATTTTGAAGCTAGCATGTGTTGATTCAAGAGCCAGCACATCAAGATCGCATCAAGTACTCAAGAGGAATCTAGCTCTTTGGATCAAGGTTTGGATCAAGTCAAGATGGAGAAGAAGATTTTGAAGACTTGAGTCTAGTGTTTGTAAGTTTTAAGATTTTCATTTTTAGATAAAATATAAAGGATAGATTAATTGTGGATTGCTCAAGCTCATACACACACACACACAAAATTTATATAGTATTTCATAAGAATAGTTTTGATTTTAGAAAATACTGTTTTGATTTTGAGCTTCAAAGAATATATCTTTATATTAATGAATACAGTTCATCAAAACAAGTTTACATGTTTTATATGAGTTTTAGATTTCATCTATACACATTGATGGTTCAAATATTTAGAAAAACTTATTTGATGTGTCTAGCTCATAATTTTTAAGTTTTATATTTATCAAAACTTTGTTTAGAGCTTATTGTCAAAAATATAGATATTTCATCTTATATGTGATTGGATCATATCCATATACACTATACTTCATATGAGTTTTAATATCATGTTTTTGTATTTGAACAAGTTTTGAAAAATCGGTTTTTTATTTCAAAATTGATTTTTAAAAAATATCAGTTTTTGTTTAAACCTGAATTTTTATATTACAAAAATAGTTCAACTTCTTTGTAATATGTGTTGATTTTTGATCACACATATTTGAATTTCAAACTATTTCAATGAACTGATTTTTGTGGATTTTATGGGATTTTATATGATTTTAAAAGACCGAGTTTTAATCCCTAATTAACCTTGACCTGGGCTTCTGGTGGTCGACCGGACCTAAAGTCGGTCAGTGGTCGACAGATGTGCACAGAGTGCAAAAGCCCTGACTTGAAGGCCAGTCGATCAGTCGGTCAACCGATCCAGAGAGTTCACTCTCTGGATCTGGTCCCGGTCGACCGAGCGGTCGACCGATCGACCGGCCAGAGAGCATTGCTCTCTGGTTTTTGTCTCGGTCGACTGAGCGGTCAACCGACAGGTCAATACCTGGGTGCGATCGACCGGCCGGTCGACTGATAGGGCATCTAGCTGGGGATTTTCCCCAACGGCTAGTTTTTATAACTTTATAAAAGGGGACTGTTTTGACTAGTTTTATAGAAGATTTTGGAGAAGTTTTAGAGCTAATTTTTTCTCTCTGAGGGTTTTTCTCCACATGTTTTTGGGCTAAAATTTCCATATCAAAAAAGAGTTTTTAAGGAGTATTTTCAAAAGAGATTTCTTGAGTTTTTTACCTCAAATTTATCTTGTTTTCTCACACAAGCTTGAGCCATCTATTACCACATCCATCCTATAGGAGCTTTGTTATGAGAGCTGTTTTTGTACTTAAGAGAAAAGATCAAGTTTTCATTCTTATATCGTGAGGAGTTGTAGAGGTTATAGCCTCGGTGAAGCGTGTTTTGTAGTGATCAAGTGAAATGATCACCAAGTGTTCCAACTTGTGGTTCGAGGAGTTGTAAAAGGTGCGGCCTCGGCAAGCAGTGTGCTTGCGTGTATTGTTCTTGGGGGAACAAGTGAGGGACTTGCGGGTTCAAGAGTTTTTGAGGGAGCTTGTTGTAGGTGTTGTGGCACCGAGTGATCTTGCGGGATCGATTTTAGCGGAAATCCTTCATAGTGATGAAGGCGGGGACGTAGAGCAAGTGTGCTCAAACCTCGAAACAATTCTTCTGTGTTTGTGATTACTCATCTCTCTCTCACTTGTGTTTATATATCTTGCATGCTTATATTGTTTTATCTCTTTATATGCTTGATATATTTGTGCTTGATTGATATATGCTTGGGATTATTTGCTCACACTTGTATTCAACCAAGAGAGAGTGGCACCTCAACTCTTAATATAGAGGAATCAAGAGGAGATAGGCCAGAGCCCTTCACCGGGAATTCGGCTATACTCTTTGGTTATAAATTGTATGTTTGCATTATTATTTTTATTTTGCATAATTAGTTTTTAATTTCACATTAGTTTTGCATTTGATTAGCTTGTCACCTATTCACCCCCCTCTAGGTGACCTATAAATAGATCAAACACAAACATAGTGATATGTTTCGAGATTTCAAGCCACTGCTCTATGTTCCCGCCTTCACACAGAAGGATTTCTACTATGTCCACACAGGACTTTCCACAAAGGGACCTCCACCGAGGAATTACAAGTAAAATCGGGAGTACACAACTTCACTATCTCAAACACAAATCTCTGCACAAGAGGTGGACACTAAGCCAAAGCAAAGAAAAATTTACAATCTTGGTGATCCAATGATCACAAATAACTCTTGGTGATCTCAAAGGATCACAAACAATTTTTCTCACAAAAACAAGATCCTAAAGATAGGTTTAGAATTAATAGCTCAAATGTAAGAAATCAAAGTATTTTGAAAAAGAAACAACAAAAAAACACTTGAAAAAAACTTCTAGATAGATATGAAAATGAAGATCAAAACTAAATTCCCAAAGACTTATTTTCTTTTGATTTTTTTAAAAACTTTGAAACAAATAAAGATAAGAGTTTTGGCACAAAAAACTTCTTTTGAAAACTTTGTTAAAAAAAATACTAGAGAAGGCGGGAAAAATTGCTCTTGGAAATCTTGGTGAAAACTAGCCTCAAAGACCCATTTATATAGGGGGTCTAAAAATATAGTTGTTGGGGTCCAGAACTGGTCAAAAATGACTTGTTGGTCACCGTCTGGTCGACCGCCAACTGTCAAATTTTTGACCGTAAGGGTTGTCGACCGGTCGATCGACCGTTCCAAGGCAAACTGCCTGTCTGTCAATCGCCTGGTCGACTAAGGCAAGAACCAGAGAGCTAACTCTCTGGATCGGTTGACCGGGGCTAGATCCAGAGAGCAAGCTCTCTGAATCAGTCAATCGTGCGGTCGACCGGCCCAAGGCCAAGGCTGTGTACACGTATCCGTGCATATTGATTGACAGAGCTATGTTCCGGTCGACCGGTCGGTCGACCGCTGATTGAGGTTATATCTACACACAGAAAATAAAAAATTTTAGAACTTAAGAATAAAGAGTGCAAGGTGCTCAATACTACCGTTATAGCAAGCTGTTATGCGGGTCATGATCCATAAGGAGGGACTAGCGATGGAAGCTTTTAGTAAGTTCTCTTTTAAGTCACTTAAAATGGTTAAAGCTATTCTCTTAGTTCTTGAAAAGAAAAAGAAAATAAGTTATGTTACATTGTGAAAGTGGTAGATAGAAGCAGATGATGATTTTGTACAAAGAAAGTGAAAAATAATAGAGATTTGGTGATGGAGGTGATCCAAATTAAAGATTAAAAGAAAAGAAAGAAAACCTAAAAGAATTACTTACTTTTTCCCGGTTGATGACTTACCTGAAATCCTTGCATGTTAACCTAGATCTGGAGGCGATCAGCGCATAACTCAAAAGATTAACTCAGTCCCTATTCACATTACATCATCAAGGCTTCTTCGAGCAAGTGTGAAATGATACAAACATAAGGAAGAAACCATCGTCATGAGCTATCAATGGCACTCATTAAGGCAAGGCAATACTGATGCTATTTGACTCACTTGGACTATCATCAACACCAAAAGATGAAGAGTAGAAAGAAGAAGAAGAAAACGAAAATAAAGAACATAAAAAAAGTTACCTTTTTATTGCTTGCAGAAATGATGGAAGAAATGAGGAGGTTACATTGGTGTCACTCTCAACATAAATATCTCTTACTTACATGAATCTAAGTCTAACTTATGCTTACAAAGAAATAAAAATTACATAAAATAAAAATAAAAATATACACTAAAAAGAATGAAAAATTGGCCTAAGAATCTATCTCTGCCTAATCGTCCCCATTTGCCTTTGAGATTGCAGGTATTTATAGGAGAAATGCAGAGGTTAGAGGAGTACGAAGATAAGAGGAGCAAATGCTCCCCCTACTTTTGCAACAACCCGGCAAATTCACTGCTTTTGCCGCGTCCAAGATGTGGCCAAATGGCCACATCCTGGGAGTATATCACCCCTGCGCTTCGTTTCGTCCATTTATCCAAAATGATATGTCGTTTGATTTTCTGATTTTTGACGATTCTTCTTTTGATTTTCAACTTTAACCAATTAATTTGTAGAGATCTGGTTTAACTGATTTTTCAACTGGTTTATCTTCTTTGATTTGCCCTGATTTGCCCTGATCCTTGATTTGTTCTGGATGTGGTGATGTCCTAATAGATCCTTAAGTTAACCAGATTGATTCACTAAAATCGGATTTTAACTGACTGGATCTGGGATCATCCTCAGCTAACCAAATAGAACTAGTTATATCTAATTTTAACTTGTATTTATTTAGTTTAATCCTCTTTCTCTCCATGATTATCTTTTGCAAAATAGACATTTAAGACAAAAAAAATTAGCAGATTTATTACACGATAAATGTAGAAGTGTAATGAAAAGAATGCAAAATATATGTATGGTCACACCTCCACACTTATCTTTTGCTCGTCCTTGACCAAAATAACAAAACTAAACCAAAAATTATTAGACCACTTTCACAGGTGACACGATTGCACTGAGCATGTGCAATAAGCTTTTAAACCTCTAGGTTCCCCCTAGAGGACGAGTTTTGTCTCGTGAGGATTTTCAGTGGATTACACTCACAAAATTCATAAAGAAAGAGAAACAAAGTGTTAGTATTTTGAAAACACATTGAAAGAGAAAAATATTTGAAGTATTATTGTAAGAATTAAGTAATCTATAAGTTATAGGAAAAACCAAACTTTTCATTCTTAAGCTTAGTCTTTATTCAAAAACTTGTTATTAATCAAGGCAAGGAATTAAACTGTATTTCTCATCTAGTCTATTATTACCCTAAGTTATATGCACCTTTCTGATCTTGAAATTTTGATTCGGGGTTCTTTAACTCTAACTCCTATGCCTTATTTTTTTCTTTTATTTTTTTAAATTTTTGGTGATATTATTCCTTAGTGCTATTAGGCTTTCTAATCTGCCAATATAACGAGCCTTTAATTGGTGACTCCCAAACCAAACGGTCTTAGGGCACCGGGTGTGAAAACACCCTAAGGACTTAAGGACTCAAGCAAACAAGGCCACAAAATTAAGGACTTTATTATATGAACATCTTTTAGGCGTGAATACTTATGCTTTATGAGGCACAAATACCCAGCTTAATTAGAAGATTTTCGATATATTATATATATTTTTTCTTTTTTTCTCTTTTTTAATAAGGCATAAGAATTTTTATTTTTTGAACCCTAAGTGTGTAAGTGTATAAAGCATGCATATTTAATCAAGGTAAAATCAAGACTAAATTACTTTTTCAAATTTTCTTTCTAACCCTAGAAATCAGACAAATAATCTTATTTTGACCAAGTATAAAAAATCCTAATTATGATTCTCCTATTCCTTAAAATTAACATAATTTCTTAAAAAAATGTCAAAATATTGCTCTCTTTCCAAAAAGATTGTTTAAAGAAAGAAAAATGTTAATTTTTTTATTTTAAATAAAAAAACTTATGTTATGTTAGAACCCTCCCCCACACCTATCTCATGCATTGTTCTCAATGTATGAATGAATGCATAGATGCATGAAAAATAAGAAAGGGAAGGAAAATATTACCATAAGGTGGTGGTTCCGATGGTGGTCGGATTGGGTCAAGCTTTGCTACCCAATCAAGATAATGTGGTGGTTCACGGAACCCACATTTATTAGATTCTTTTCTATTTATATATTTACAGTCCCCAATATGAATAGGACCATGAAAGATCCTATCATGAAACGTATTCCCTTTACATGACCAGTCTTGAAAAATCATCACGGAGTCATCATGGTCTATACCTATGTCTAACAAAAGAATGTGACTTGGTGGAATGGTTGACTTGGGCTCTAGAATGATAGGTTCAGGAACCAATACTAACTCGAGAAAATCAATTTTGGGTTTGAGAGTCAGTTTTGGTTTAAGAGTTGAGTCCAAATCTAAGAATTGAAATTCACATTCTTTTCCCATTAATGGAATATGACTATCCAAAATTGGTGATTCAATTTCTAGATCTATGGGTACATGAATAAATGTTCGCTCAGAAAATTGGTCCAAATTGGGTAAGAATACCGGATTCAAGATGGGAACTGAATCACAAGGTTGGGGATCGGGTTCACATTCATAATTAAGTTCAATCTCATTAAAATAAAAACTTGCCAATTCGTCAATGGGTTGATATTGGTCAAGTTTAAGATTTTATGGCAAAATTGAATCTTCGTCAAAGTCTTCAAGATATCATGATTCTTGTTTTCATCAATATGGCTAGAATTGTCGGGAATAGTCAAAGATTCGGTAGGGATAGTTTTCTTATTCCTACGCATGTTTTCCAATCGACTAAGTCTTGCTTCTATCATATCGAGTTGATCACTTTGAAATTGAATCATGAATTCTATACTCTTTTCTAAGACGATATGTTCTTCTTTTTGTAGGACTTGGAAAATAGAGTAAGGATCTTGGATTTGAAAATTTTTATGGGATTTTGAGTCTTCTAGATTTTGAATTTGTCTCTCGAGCTCTTCTAAGGCTTCCATCCTCTTTTTCCAGTCAATTGATTCTTCTAATGGTTATTCGCGAGAAGGAGTATATGAAGCTGGATATTGGTAAGGTGGTTGACTATATGACTCGGGGGAGTTGTATCCCCACTGACTCTGTGAAAAGTAGTGATGATTGTTCCAGTCTTGTTCTTAGTATTAAGACTAGGGCATATATTGATTCAGATAAGACCAATCCGGTACATTAGGGTGGTTAAAGTTATGATATGCTGAGTTGGTAATATCCAAAAAAGAGGTCGGGGTGTAATATGGATTACCATTAAATTCAAAAAATTATTGTTATAAGCCATATCACACACGAAATATCAAAACAAACAAAGAAAAACAAACAAATAAACAAACAAATAAAAAAATATAACCTAAGTCGACCTTAGACCTAGACGACTCCTAACTGGTTAGGCTATCCGCGGGGGGTATATTGCCGAATCTGACCATAAGTTAATCGGCCAGGTAGGGGCAAGATTGATGGGAGATATCCGTGCTTAAAAGCAACAGACCTAAGTAAGCCAAACCACCAACCTTTGGGATTTCGCCCCTCAATCCCCAACTTTTGACACCGATTTAGTAAGAGTCAAGTTCTAATCAACTTCCCCCTTAGGTCAGTCTCCTAATGAGTCTGAGATGTCCCTAGGGCCAATGTCTACTTAATTTTAGTTAGACTTGGGTTAGTGAGTGAGGAGATTGTTTGTGGGCTAAGGGAGGGTAATGACTTCCCCACCTTATCTTGTTTATAGGACAAGCGCTTATTGATTGTGCAAAGTGTACAGGATATATAAAAGTAACATTCAACAAGCAAATAATCATTCAAGAATGTTTCCTAAACTATATGCTATGCATACGTACCTTTTGCTCCAGCACACTTCAACAGTAATATAAAATATTAACAAATTAGACGCGTGCCTAAATACAAAGTCTAAACCATTTTTAGTATTCAACAAACATCATTTTACTGTTGAGGTTAGAAAGTATGTACAGTGAGTTAATTAAGAAAATAAATAGCTGTAGAAATTTAGCTTTACAATTTAGCCAACCTGCAAAAATACAGGTTAGTAGTTCACTCAGATTGTCACTAGACTGTAGCAAATCTGAGGACTTTTGGGCTCTGCTTTCTTGAGCAGAGTCCAGGGCCACTTATATGTCCACTGCAGCGAAAATTTTCTTGTTGTTAAACATGTACACCAAGAACAAAGAAGAAAGTTAACCAAAAATGTAAACTTAAAAAGAGAATTACTTACCGTCCCTCCCTGGTAACAGGGCCAAAATTTGATTGAGTTTGAACCTGCACACAAGAATATAGAATTTCAGAACTTTATAACAGTAGTGCAAGTACTCAATACTACCGCTATAGCAAGTGGCTATGGCGGGTCGTGATCCACAAGGAGGGACTAGCGATGGAAGCTTTTTTAGAAAGTTCTTTTTTAAGTTACAATCAATAGTTAAAGATCTTCTTTTAGTTCTTTAAAAGAAAAGGAAAATAAGTTAAAGTTAAGTTAAGAAGAAAGTGGTAGATTGAGATGGTGGAGAAAATGAAAAATGGATTTGTACAAAGAAATTAAAAAGAGTGATAAAAGAGTTGGGAGATTGTGGTGTTGGTGATCTAAACTAAAAATTAAAAGAAAAGAAACTAAAAATTACTTACCTCTTCAGTGCTCATATACCTTGGATCCGTAGCTACAACTTACCTAGTATTTGAAGGCAATCAGCATGGCGTGTAGGATCTTCCCCATTCTCGATCTACACTATGAATAAAAAGGCAAGCTAAACTAATAAAAGAATGGTTGTTCATCGCCATAGGCCATCAAGGGCACTTGCAATGGCAAAGCAGTCTCAAGGCTATCGGATTCACTTGAATTGCAACACATCAGAGGAGAGTAAACAAAAAAAGAGTAAAGAAGAAAAAGAAACTTCGATTTGATTCAAATAAAGATGAAAGAAAAGACTTAATTACACCGGTGTCACTCTCAGTACAATCTTGCTCTCATTCCTCCATGAAATTCGTCTCTCCTCTCAGTTACATTAAGAAAAGTAAAAATTACATAAAAGGAAAAAATAAAAACCTACACTAACAAGAATGAAAAACTGGCATAAATCTATCTCTACTTCGTCATTCCCTGTGGTCTCTGAAAACCCAGTATTTATAGGCAAAAATCAAGTAAGGGAGAGCGTACGAAGATGGGGGAAGCAAACGCTCCCCCAACTGCCTCAACAAAGCCACAAAAATGCGGCTTTATTTGCGTTTCTGCTCCCAGGTACAGCCAAGTGGCCACACCCAGGAGGTACAGGTCGATGTTTCATCGTTTTGGCTTTATCTTCAGCTGGATTTTCAGTTTGGGTCCTGCATTTTAACGAAACCTCCTTTTATCTTCAGATTTAATCAATTGATTTGTAGAGATTTGTTTTAATTGATTTTCAATCGATTTTATCTTCTCTGATTTGCCCTAATCTGCCCTGATTTTTTGATTCGAATTAATTTTGAATTAAATAAGAATTTTGATCGGCTTTTGGGCTCGTTTCTCTACCCTCTCCATTAGTAATGGGCCTGCATATAAATTGGACAATAAGTAGGATTAAAAACAGAGTTTATTATATAATAAGTATGAGAATATGACAATAAATATGCAGATTCAGCGACCGATTACACCCCCATACCTATCTTTTGCTCGTCCTCGAGCAAAACAACAAAACTAAAGTAAAGATTATTAGACCACTTTTATAGGTCACGCTATTGCACTGAGCATGTGCAACAAGCCGTTAAACCTCCAAGTTCTCCATAGATGACGAATTTAGTCTCGTGAGGGTTTTCAGTAGATTACAACCACAAAATCCATAAAAAAGAGAAACAAAGTGTTAGTATTTTGAAAATATATTTTAAAAGAGAAGAATATTTGAAGTATTATTGTAAGAATTAAGTAATCTATAAGTTATAGAAAAACCAAAATTTTTCATCCTTAAGCTTAGTCTTAATTCAAAAACTTATTATCAATCAAAGTAAGGAGTCAAATTGTACTTCTCATCTAGTCTATTACTTTACCTTAAATCATATGCACCTTCGTGACCGTGAAATTTGACTAAGAGTTCTTTAACTCAAACTCTTATGCCTTATTTTTTTAATTTTTGGTGGAATTATTCTTTAGTTTTATTAGGCTTTCTAATTTGCCCATATAACGAGCCTTTAATCGGTGACTCCCAAACCGAACGGTCTTAGGACACTGGGTGAGAAAACACCCCAAGGACTTAAAACTCGAGCAAACAAGGCCACAAAACTAAGAATTTTATTATATGAACCTCTTTTAGGCGTGAATACTTATGCTTTATGAGGCACAAATACCCAGCTTAATATAAGGATTATATATATATATATATATATATATATATATATATATATATATATATATATATATATATATATATATATTTCTTTTTCTTTTCTTCTTTTTTTATAAGGCAAAAGAATCTTTGTTTTTGAACCCTAAATGTGTAAGTGTATAAAGCATGCATATATCATCAAGGTAAAAATCAAGACTAAATTACTTTTTCAAATTTTCTTTCTAACCTTGGAAATTAAACAAATATTCTTATTTTGACCAAGTATAAGAAATCCTAATTATGATTCTTCTATTTCTTAAAATTGACTTAATTTCTTACAAAAATAATTTGTCAAAATATTGTTTTCATTTTCAAAAAGTTTTTTGAAAGTAAAGAAAATGTTAACAATAATGTTTTTTAAATAATAAAAGGAAAACTTAAGTTATGTTAGAAACCCCCCCCCCCAACACCTATCTCGTGCATTGTCCTTAATGTATGAATTAATGCATAGATGCATGAAAGAGAAGAAAAGGAAGGAAAATATTACCTTATGGTCATGATTCTGGTGGTGGTATGATTGAGTCAAGCATTGCTACCCAATCAAGATAATGTGGTGGTTTACGGAACCCACCTTTATTGACCTCTTTTTTATTTGCATATTACATTCCCCAATATGAATAGGATCATGAAAAATCCTATCGTGAAACATACTCCCTTTACATGATCAGTCTTGGAAAATCATCACGGAGTAATCATGGTCATACCTATGTCCAACAAAAGAATGTGACTTGGTGGAATGGTTGACTTGGACTCAAGAATGATAGGTTCAGGAACCAATACTAATTCGAGAAAATCAACTTTGGGTTCGAGAGTTAGTTTTGGTTCAAGAGTTGAGTCCAAGTCCAAGAATTAAAATTCACATTCTTTTTCCATTAATGAAATATGACTATCCAAAATTGGTGATTCCATTTCTAGATCTATGGGTACGGGAATAAATATTGGCTCGGGAAATTGGTTCAAATTGGATAAGAAAATTGGAGTCAACATAGATTCAAAGATGGGAACTGAATCACAAAGTTGGGGATCGGGTTTGCATTCATAATCAAGTTCAATCTCATTAAAATGAAAACTTGTCAATTCGTATATGGGTTGATATTGGTCAAGTTCAAAGTTTTGTGGTGAAATTGAATCTTGGTCAAAGTCTTAAAGATACTATGATTCTTGATTTTCAACAATATGGCTAGAAGTGTCAGAAATAGTCAATGATGGGTAGGGAGAGTTTCCTTATTCCTACGTATATTTTTCAATCTACTAAGTCTTGCTTTTATTATATCGAGTGGATCATTTTGGAATTGAATCATAGATACTATACTCTTTTCTAAGTCGGCATGTTCTTGAAAAATAGAGCAAGGATCTGTGACTTGAAAATTTTGATGGGATTTTGAGTCTTCTTAAATTTGAATTCATCAATCATGCTCATCTAAGGCTTCCATCCTCTTTTCCCAGTCAACTGATTCTTCTAATGGTCAGGAGGAGTATATGAAGCTGGGTGTTGGTAAGGTGGTTGATAATATGACTCGGAGGAGTTGTATCCCCATTGGCTCTGTAAGAGTAGTGATGATTACTTGTTCATAGCATTGGGACTGTGGCATGTATTGATTCGGATAAGACCAATTCAGCACACTATGTTGGTTAAAGTTATAATATGCCAAGCTGATAATATCTGAAAAAGAGGTCAGGGTGTAACAAGGATTACCATTAAAATTAGAAAAATTGTTGTTATAAGCCATATCACACAAGTAATATCAAAAACAAACAAAAAAAACAAATAAACAAACAAAAAAGAAAAAAATCTAACCTAAGTTAGGGTAAACCTTAGATCTAGACAACTCATAACTTGTTAGACTGTCCACAGGGGGTATATTGCCGAATCTGACCACAAGTTAATCGGTCAGGTAGGGGTAAGACCAGTGGGAGGTATCCGTACCTAAGCAAAGGGCCTAATTATACCAAACCACCAACCTTCGGGTTTCGCCCCTCAATCTCCAACCTTAAACACTGATTTGGTACGAGTCAAATTCTAATCAACTTCCCCCTTAAGTCAGTCTCCTATATGAGTCCGAGATGTCCCTAGGGCCAACGTCTACTCAGTTTTAGTTAGCTTGGGTTAGTGAGTGAGGAAATTGTTTGTGGGTTAAGGGATTGTAATAACTTCCCCACCTTATCTTAATTTATAGGACAAGCCCTTAAGATTGATTGTGCAAAGTGTGCAGGATATATAAAAGTAACATTCAACAAGCAAATAATCACTCAAGAATGTTTCCTAAACTATAAGCTATGCATACGTACCTTTTGCTCCAACACTATTCAACAGCAATATAAAATGTAAACAAATTAGACGCATGCCTAAATATAAAGTCTAAACTATTTTTTGCATTTAACAAACATCATTTTACTATTGAGGTTAGAAAGTATGTACAGTGAGTTAATCAAGAAAATAAATAGCTGCAGAAATTTAGCTTTGCAATTTAGCCAACGTGCAAAAATACAGGTTAGTAGTTCACTCAGATTGCCACTAGAATGTAGCAAATCTGAGAGCTTCTGGGCTCTGCTTTCTTGAGCAGAGTCCAGGGCCACTTATATGTCCACTGCAGCAAAAATTTTCATGTTCTTAAATATGTACACCAAGAATAAAGAAGAAAGTTAACCAAAACTGTAAACTTAAAAAGAGAATTACTTACTGTCCCTCCCCGGCAACAGTGCCAAAATTTGATTGAGTTTGAACCTGCACACAAGAATACAGAATTTCAGAATTTTATAACAGTAGTGCAAGTACTCAATACTACTGCTATAGCAAGTGGCTATGCGGGTCGTGATCCACAAGGAGGGACTAGCGATGCAAGCTTTTTTAGCAAGTTCTCTTTTAAGTTACAATCAACAGTTAAAGATCTTCTTATAGTTCTTTAAAAGAAAAGGAAAATAAGTTAAAGTTAAGTTAAGAAGAAAGTGGTAGATTGAGAAGGTGGAGAAAATAGAAAATGGATTTGTACAAAGAAATTAAAAGGAGTGATAAAAGAGTTGGGAGATTGTGGCGTTGGTGATCTAAACTAAAAGTTAAAAGAAAAGAAACTAAAAATTACTTACCTCTTCAATGCTCATATACCTTGGATCCGTAGCTACGACTTACCTAGTCTTTGAAAGCGATCAGCATGGCGAGTAGGATCTTCCCCATTCCTGATCTACACTATGAATAAAAGGGCAAGCTAAACTAACAAAAGTATAGTTGTTCATCGCCATAGGCCATCAAGGGCACTTGCAATGGTGAAGCAGTTTCAAGATTATTGAATTCACTTAGATTGCAACACATCAGAGGAGAGTAAACGAAAACAAGAGTAAATAAGAAAAAGAAACTTCGATTCGATTCAAATAAAGATGAAAGAAAAGACTTACTTACACCAGCGTCACCCTCAGTACATGATTTCTCTCATTCCTCCATGAAACTTGTCTCTCCTCTCAGTTACATAAAGAAAAGTAAAAATTATATAAAAGAAAAAAATAAAAACCTACACTAACAAGAATGAAAAACTGGCCTAAAATCTATCACTTCTTCATCGCTCCCTGTGGTCTCTGAAAACCCAGTATTTATAGGCAAAAACCAAGTGAGGGAGAGCGTACGAAAATAGGGGAAGCAAACGCTCCCCCAACTGCCTCAACAAAGCAGCAAAAATGTAACTTTAGCCGCGTTTCTGCTGCCAAGGTGTGGCCAGGCGGCCACATCTGCTTTAATCCCTTTTCTTGAGATTTTATTTCCTAAGACAATTCTATGTTTTATCATGAAGTGGCATTTCTCCTAGTTTAATGTCAAATTTTTCTTGACACAACATTGGAGGAAAAGTTCTAGATGGTGAAGATATTGATCAAATAAATCTCCGTAGATGGAGAAATCATCCATGAAAATTTCTATGAACCATTCTACCATGTCAGAAAATAGACTCACCATGAAACGTTGAAACATTGACACAAACTGAAAGGCATTCGGCAATAAGCAAAGGTCCCAAATGGACATGTAAATGTGGTATTTTCTTGATCCTCTAGAGCTATGGGAATCTGATCTGACCCTAAGTAACCGTCCAAGAAACAGCAATATTCGTGGCAAGCTAGACATTCAAGCATTTGATCATTGAAGAGAAATGGAAAGTGGTCCTTACGAGTGGCAGCATTTAACTTTCTGTAGTCAATGTAAACTCGAATCTTGGTGGGGAGTCGAGTTTGGACCAACTTTTTATTCTTATTTTCTACGACGGTGAAAACAGATTTCTTCAGAACTGTGTGGACAAGACTGACCTATTGGCTATCGGAAATGAGATAGATGATCCCATGTCTAGGAGTTTCAAGATTTTTGCTCGAATAACCTCTTGCATTATGGGGTTTAACCTATGCTGCAGGTCTCTCTTTGGTGTCGCCACTCATCATTGAGATAAATGCGATGTTGAACTATGGCTGGACTCAATTCCTTGATGTCGGTCATGATCCAACCAGTGGATTCTCTATGTTTTCTAAGAACTGACATAAGCTTTCTTCTTGTCCGGCAGTCAGATGGGACGCAATGATGACTGGAAGAGTCTCTTCTCTGCCTAGATAGACGTACTTGAAATGTTTGGGCAATGCTTTCAATTCTGGAGGAAGGGAAGACTCAATGAAAGAAGGAGTCAAGTTTGTTGGCTTCAGATTCGGTGAAATAAGGCTTGATGCCCAATTTACAGCAGTCTCGACAATCTGATTAAGGTTAAAATCTTCAGATTTTGACTCAAATTCACACTCAGTTTCTAGCTCTATCTCCTCATTGTTCTCACTTGTTAAGTTCTTAATGAGGTTTACTTCAAATGTTTGATCCTCTACATCACAGAGTTGCTTTCCTAGACTTTTCGGGAGTTGGTTCTCATTGGATGATTTTCTTAGATAGATCCTCAAATAAATCTCACTCTTGGTTTTTTATCCTTTTGCAAAAATCCTCTTGGCACATAGTTTCTAAGTGGGTCTTGGTATGGTAGTCTAAACCATCGTAGAGAATTTTACATTATCGCTACTTCCCTATACTATGATGTGGACATTAGGCAAGGAGGTCCCTGAAACATTCAAAGTACCTGTTCGATTACAGGAAAATAGCAGAAGTTCAGAGCAAACCGTGCTGGTTGATATGTCTATGTTCAAACCCTGGGATTGTATTTAATGTTTATGTGCTCCCTCAAACTACCGTTGTAGAAAAAAGCTATAACGAGTCATATCAGCAGGGAGGGCATGCGATGGAAGCTTTGTCCAGTTTTTGTAGTTCTTGTTCTTGAAAAGAAACAAAGGTTCTTCTTTGTTTAAGAATGAAAGAAAAAGAAAGTAAAGAAGAAGGTTGTAGAGTTATGGTTGTTGTGGTTTAAAGAAAAAGAAAACGAAAACAAGAGATGTGAGATGAAAACGGCGAATAAAGTAATGGTTTAAAAAAAGAAAGGAGTCTTGCTTAGAAAAAAGAGATCTGAAAACAAGTTATTTCTTAAGAAAAGAGTTTTAACAAAGAAGGAAGATCAATTGTACCCTATTAAATTACTAATCACTTGGATGAATTGTGCCTCATATGAATTCATTGACAATATGTCTATCTTAGTTCATCAAGTCTAAAAGATGGCCCAATTGTTGGAATGTTCCTCACTTAGCTTGATTATGTGGCCTCCTTGGATTATGGGCTCTCAATAGATACACAAGAGTGGAACATAAGAGTTGAGATTCACAAAATAATAATGCATAATAATAATGTCAAGTTCATTGATCATTAAAGCCATTTTTCTAGCAAGCATGAAATAAGAAACTTATGCATTCAATTATTAGCATTCGACGGTGAACCCATCACCATGTTCCATCAAGGCACTTGCCAAAGTGGTACGTCACTAAAAGAGGAACACATGAGTCATATGGAGAGAATCACATAACTTTAAAATATCACTCATCTTCATTAGGAATCATGAATACTTGTAAAGCACAAGATTGGAAATTAGATGCATCCAATGAATCACATGAGTTGTATCATCCAAGAGTTAGTAGTTAGTAGTATTAGAGGTTAGTTAGTCATATTAGAGATTAGATAGCCATGGAAATGTAAAGCATGAAAGAAAGCATGGTTACACTAATTGTAAGAAAGTAAAAACTTGAAAATAAAGTAACAAGAAACTAGAGGAGGAAGAACATGGAGCTTTGCATTGATTGTCACCTTCAAATACAGAACTCTCACTCTCACCTGCTCTCTATTTTTTGGAACTAAGAAAAAAAACAAAAATACAAGAGAACTCTAAAGAAATCCTAAGCTTTTCTTCCTATTTTCTAACTATTTTCTAACTGTCACAATCAGAGGCCCCGCGGGTCTTTATATAGGCACCAAAAGCCTAGTCCCTTTCCATCCAACCGTCGAATGAAATGATGCATCAACGAACATAAGACGGCAGGAGATCCGTGACTAGATCCGCATTTTCGTGGCCGAATCTTGGCCGTTACACCAGCGACAGCTTTGACAGCCTGGCTCTATCCAGGTGTCATGTAGAAGCTTCTAATACCTTAAAAATATTCTCTGGTTCGTTACAGGTTTGGGCCTCTTGAATTGGGCTTCAAATAATCCTCTTTTAATCCTCTTTTTAATTGGGATTTGGGATTCTTCCCCATTAAAGTGTGAACCGGAAAATAGAGAAAAAGCCATTAAAATATTATTTTTATTGACAAATGCATAGAAAATGTGATGAAAATAATACAAAAATGAATACTAATCACTCCTCCATACCTAGCTTTTGCTCGCCCTCGAGCAAAATAAATAAAAATCCTAAACTAGTGTTATTACACCACTTTCACAGGTGACGTGATTGCACTGAGCATATGCAACAAGTCAATAAACCTCTAGATTACCCCTAGAGGAGGAGTGTTGTCTCCTAAGGATTTTCAGCGGATTACACCCAAAAAATCTATAAAAAAGAAAAACAAATGTTAGTGGTTTTTGAAAACTTTATTTTGAAAGAAAAGAAAGATTCTTTTATGATCCATTTCTACAAAAAATTAAGTGATCTTTAGGGTTTTAGGTTAACCTAAACTATTCCTTCTTAATTATAAGTCTTCACTCGAAGTTTTGTCTTCAAATAAGGTTAAATTTTATAAGTAGATTGATCATTGATGTTTGCACCAAGCCTAGAATATATATACTTATATGTATACAGAATTGCACTTAGACTATGATACCTTTATTTATATTTTCATATATATATACTTTTTTTATTATTTTTTTATTTTTTATTTTTACTATAGACATATATATATGTTGGCCCAAAAGCCCATCCCTCTAGTTTTGATGATAATTAACTCATGTAGTTATAATACTAATGATCTTGTGTTTAATAAGTTTCAGATATTTATCAAGATCATAGTCGGTGTTTAGCTTCAACAAAAGATTTCAAGTCAAGTATTGAAGCTAACATATGTTGATTCAAGAGCTCGCGCTTCAAGATTGCATCAAATACTCAAATAGGAGTCTAGCACTTTGGATCAAGTTTGGATCAAGTCAAGATGAAGGAGAAGATTTTCAAGAGAAGATTTTCAAGAAGACTTGAAGCCTAGTTTGTAAGTTAAAGATTTTGTTTCAGGATAGAATGTAAAGAATAGATTAGTTGTGGATTACTCAAGCTCATATACACACACAAAAAAAAATATTTCATATCTTTCATGAATAAGTTTTGTTTTTAGAAAATATAGTTTTGATTTAGAACTTCAAAGAATACATATTTCGGTTTCATGAATAGATTTCATCAAAATAAGTTTACATAGTTTATATGTATATTGGATTTCATCCATATACACTATTGCTTTATATTATTTAAACAACTTATTTTGATGAGTTTATACCATGTGTTTAAAGTTTTGTATTTATTAAAACTTATTTAGAGCTTATTGTCAAAAATAAGTATATTTCATCTTCTTTGTGTATTGGATTCTATCCATATACACGATGCTTCTAAAGTGCTTAAATATCTTATTTTTATATTTGTATAAGTTTTGAAAAAATCAGTTTTTCATTTTGAAGTTTGGTTTTGAAAAAATACCAATTTCGGTTTAAGCTTTAAATTCTTAACCTCAAATATAGTTTACATGTTATAATATGTGTTGATTTTTTATTAGACAAATTTGAATTTCAAAGTATTTATATGCACCTATTTTTGTAAAATTTATGGGATTTAAATAAAATTTTTATAGGTTTTCAAAGTTAGAATTTTAACCCTTTAACATTTTGGGTTTGGGCTGCTATCAGCTGACGAGCGGTCGACCGAAGCAGGGCTTGGTCGACTGAGCAGTTGATCGACGTGCACAGAAATGTGAATACACCCAATACCCTTGGCTCAGTCGACCAACCGGTCGACCGTAGGTAGGTTCGGTCGACCGAGCGGTCGACCGACTGGCGTACCCAACTCTCGGTTGGGTGGCAGTCGACAGTTCAGTCGACCGACAGAGAGGCTTTCTCCTATGTGGCCTGGGGATGGTCACCCGGTTGATCGGCAGCAGAATTTTCTGGGTCTTGTCCCAACGACGAGTTTCAAATTTGTCTTTTTCTGGGTCTTGTCCCAACGGCTCTATTGTGTTTTCTATCCTGGTTTTCATCCCCTATAGATAGTTGGACTATGAAACAACTCAAAAATAAGATTTCTAAGCCTTAGATTAAAGTTTTCCAAGTTTTAGCCTCTTTGCAAAAGATTTTTTTTTGAGCCAAACATTTTCAAAGTTTTTGTGTTTTAGCTTGAGCCTTTCCTCTACTTCTCTACTAGCTATTTTCACTTCGCAATCCTAAAGAATTTTACTTTCTCATCTTGGCTATAGGGTTGCGCTTGTGAGCTATTTTGTGGTCAAGAGTTGATCACCGGTTTCCTTCTATTGAGAAGTTGTTGAGGTTGCGGCCTCGAGCGAGCTCGAGAGCTCCAAGTTGGTGTCACGGCACCGTGAGAGAGGACAAGTGTGTCCGAAGAGTTCTAGTGAGAATTTGTAACCGGTTGACGATCCAGTGGGAACGATCATAGTGAAAATCTTTCATAGTGTTGAAGGAGGGGACGTAGAGCAGTGGCTCGAACCTCAAAACATATCCTTGTGTTTGCGATTGCTTACTCTCTCTTAACTCTACTCTCTCTTTACTTGCACTCTATATTACTTACTCTCTTGCAAGTTTCATTTAATTGCTTTGCTATTTGCTAGGTTACTAGCAAGTTAATTTTATTTCTGCATTATTTGCCATTTAGTATAACCATCACCTATTCACCCCCCTCTAGGTGTTTTTCAGTATGTTGATATGCAAATCATGTTAAAACTTGTGTTATACATGTATAATGTTTGAGTTACATGCTATACATGCTTTATTTCTTTTGTGTACTCATTTCATGTTTGATTGTATATTGTATGTCCTAATTTTCATGATTCTTGCATATGGTATACTTGAGCAATCCACCAACTATTCTATCCTTTACATTTTATCTAAAACAAAATCTTAACAAAAAAAATAAACCTAGACTCAAGTCTTCTCTTGAAGTCTTCACTTGAAGTCTTCTTCTCCTTCTTGACTTGGTCTAAACTTTGATCCAAAGAGCTTGAATCCTCTTGAGTACTTGATGTGGTCTTAATGCATAGGCTCTTGAATCAAACCGTGTTAGCTCCAAAACTTGACTTTAAATCCTTTGTTGAAGCTAAACACCAACTAAGATCTTGATCACAAATCTGAGACTAATTAAACACAAGATCTAGTACTATAACTACATGAGTTAATTATCATCAAAACTAGAGTGATGGGCCTTTGGGCCAACAATCTCCCCCTTTTTGATGATGACAAAACTCATGGAGTTATATATGTATGGATTGAAGTAAAGCTTCAAAGAAGCTCTCCCTTAACTCATGCATAACAATAAAAAATATATTCAATGAAGTACATGAAACTAAACCAATGTACATGCATCAATAAGGTGAGAGACAAAACATAAATCCAAAATCCTTTTTCCAAAAACTTTTCTCCCCCTTTTTGTTTAAACTTTCAAAAACATTCTCCCATTTTATAAAACAAAAGATGCATAAACACAATGCATAAACTCAATATATGCAAAAACTCAAATATGCATATATAAACTCAAAATCTTTCTCCCCCTTTTTGTCAATCATCAACAAAGGGGTTAAAGTAAACACAAAGCAATGTTTTCCCCCTTTTTGTCAAAAACAAAAATCAACAAAGGGGTGAAATCAAATCAACCAATAAAGAGATATATGCGATATACATTCATGAAGAGGAAGACGCTAAGTTAACTTTCTTACATATATGCATTACATGAAGAAGGGATGACAAGCCCTAATTCACATAACGCATAATATGCAATGCATAAGTGGAGATGTGAAGCTCCCCCTACACACGTATATCACATAAAGAAGAGTTGTCAAGCTCTTCAATATAATATACACTCAACATGAATCTATATGTAGAAGAGATGTTAAGCTCCCCTTGCATATAGGCAATACATATCAAAACATTTTTAAATCAAAATTTTGATAATTACTTAAAACAAAATTTGAAATTTACTCAAGGTAATAAAACACATTTTGAGATACCTTTGTAAATAAACAAAATTTTTAAGATATTAATTGTAAATAAACAATACAAATTTTGAATTCTTCAACAAATCAATTTGATATATCACAAGAATTTTATACCATATGATATAGGGAATTTGTGATACCAATTGAAATTGAAAAATTGAAATCGAAACATTTTTACATTTTGATACCAATGAAAGAAAATATGTTGATACCAATTTAAATTTATATTAAATTTTGATACCAATAGAAACACATGAAAAATTTTGATACCAAGTAGGTAAAACATATTGATACAAAAAAAATCCCAATTAAAAATTGAAACATATTGATACCAATTGAAATATATGGATACCAATTGAAGTTTATTGTAAATTTTGATATCAATAAAATACCAATTGAAAATAATGCATAAGCTTATAAAAAGTACCAATTGTGAAATCAATTAAAATCAAGATTTAATACAAGCTTAGCATAAACATACTTTGTGCTTTAAATATGTAAATATCTTATAACTCAAGCACAAACAAATCATATATATGTATGAAAAGAGAATACCAATAGAAATTGATATTATTTAAAATGAGAAGGAATACATATATAGAAAACAAAATATGAGTATATACAAAAAAAAAATATCAATTGAGATATCAATTGAAAATATGATGTAAATCAAGTATATAACTCAAAATAACCACCCTTTTTATGCACAAGATAAAAGATTTTCAATAAGGCATATAAGACATGCTCGCCCATCCGTGCACCCTTCACGGGGTTGGTAGGGGTTTTCAAAAACTAGAGTTTGAAAATATTTTTATAGTGAAAACACTACCAAATGAAGAATAAATAACTAGTTAAAAGTAATTTTTGAAAAACTAGTTAAAGATCCTTCAAACATGAAATCAAATCATATGAATCCATGAAGCATGCTAAAAACATAAGAATTGACACTCAAAATATATAAGGCTCAAAATATCTCATGAAAACAATGTCATGAGTAAACAAATAAAATATGAGTGTACCATAATCATGTGAGTAGCATTTTCATGAACTTAAGCAATAAGGCTCAAAAACATCAATCATGTGCAAAACATGAAAATTCATTTTCATATAAAGATGAAAATCATAAAAATTCATTTTTCATCTAAAAACAAACTTCTAGGTATATGTATGTTTTTATCCAAAACTAATAATATGCATACATATCCCAAATATAAACAGAGTCCATAATATAAATTGCATGAAGGCAAATGACTCAGAGGGTATACATGTATATTTATTAGTTTTGAACAAAAATAGCATATACATGAAGTAAAACATGTAAATAGGCAAAACAAGTGTAAATGAGAAAATCATTAAAACTAGGTTATACATGTGCATATAGTGAGTACAAATAAGCAATGAAGTGCAAACATATATGAATCAAATATTGCTCACTACGTGTACACGTATATACACAAGTTTTGACAAATACTACATCTAACTAAACAAGTGTTTACCACATGAAGCACAAATACAAAACATGAATATTTTAACAAAAACTAACACATACTAAAAATCATCAATTATAAAAGTATGTAAAATAAATAGGAGTTTAGAGATAGTTACCAAAACCAAAGAACTATACTCTAAGTCTCCAAAATATGTGGCCTTCCAACCAAACTTTCTTGATAGCGATGCATCAAATGTATGTCCATCTAGTCTATGTGCAACCACCACCAAGGCACCAATCCTCTCACATTTTGTGAGAGCCCGCACCTACATCAAATACACAAGGTGGAGATTTTGGTACCCATTTTCTTTTGGGTCCACGAGGGTTAGCATGATTTGGAACCCAAACATTTTTGTTAGCAAAATTTAAAGAATTTATCTTATCATAACAAACTTTGCTAAATGGCCTTTGCGGCCGCAATGTGTACACTTGTACACCCTAGTATGCACATAAGGATGAGTGTGATCATGACGTGCAAAATGTGCATATGCATGTTGTGGGTGATGTGCATGAATTTCCAATCTTTTATGATTAAATGCACATTTGCTCAAAGTTGAGCTCAAACAATTAATTTTATTCTTCAAAAATTTAACTTCATTTTTATTAATAGTACTATGAAAAGCATGGTCAACAATCTTTTTCTTTTTAGAAATATTTTCTTTTTCTTTTAAAATAACTTTCCTTTTTAAAGAGTTATTTTCATTCAAAGCAACTTCCTTTTGTTCTTCCACCAAAACAATTTTATTTTTCAAAGAAGTATTTTCTTCACAAAGATCATTTAGCTTAGAGAATAAGAAATATTCTCATTCTTCAAAACTTCATTCTCTTTTGAAATGCATGCAACTTTATTTTGAAATGAACCTTTTTCTACCAAAATGGAATCATATTTATTTTTTAATTTCTTATGATCCTTTTTAAGCATGTCATATTTTTCTAGGAGTTGTTGACAAAAAGATGCAAGTTCATCATATGACATATCAACATCATCTTCTAGCTCGAATTTGGTAGTTACCTTAAGGGGGTTATCCCCTTAGACCATATGCACATGTTGGAAGCTTCACTTCCAACATCCGAGTCACTCCCTGCATAGTATTATTCTTGTTCGCCAAGGGAGATGATGGTGTTCCAAACTACAAAAGCCGAGTCAAGATTAGCAACCCTACATAAATAATCATTATTTAGGGTACTCTTCAAAGTATGAACGGCTTTTGAGTTAGCCTCAATATACTTGCTATTATTAACATATGAGTCTTTAGTAGTAGTAAGATAAACATGTATGCCTAGGCCTTTGAGGTACATAGACATCTTAACCTTCCAAGTTTGGATGTTAAGAATGTCAAAGGTGGGAGGTGACAAGAAATCCATGTGTGTGTACAAATTTGTGATTAGCTATAAAATGTGGATCTTTAACTCAAGGTGGTTAGACCCAAATTAAGAGCACTTGGCTCTGTTACCAATTGTAATCATTTAGAGGGGGTGAATAGGTGACTAGCTAATCTAATGGTCAATTAATGCGGAATTAAAACTATTTATGCAAACTAAAACTTCTTAGGATAAACACACCAAGTATAACACAAGAGTGTAGCCGGATTCCCCGTGGAGTGCTTTAGACTAACTCCTCAAGATTCCTCTAGATAAGAGTTGAGATGCCACGTTGGCTCTCTTGGTTGAATACAAGTGTTAGCAAACAATCCCCAAGTATATAACAATTAAGTACACAATATATCAAGCATATAAAGATAAAGACAATATAAGCATGCAAGATATAAAGACAAGTAAGAGATAGAAAGAGAGCAATCGCAAATACGGGAGAATTATTTCGAGGTTCGAGCACACTTGCTCTACGTCCTCGCTTTCAAAACTATGAAGGATTTCCACTAAAATCGATCCCCCCAGATCACTCGGTGCCGCAACACCTACAAGGAGTTCCCACTAGAACTCTTGGACTCTCTAATCCCTTCACTCGTTCCCGCAAGAACTACACACCACGAACACGCAAGCTTGCCGAGCCCGCACCTCTACAAAGAGCTCTCACTAGAACTCGAAACACCACGAACACACAAGTCCGCCTCCTCAAAGCAAAGATGAAGTCTTTGGTGATCAAAACACTTTGATCACCTAAAATTCTCTCACAATAAAGATCCCTATAGGATAGGTATAGCAATGGATAGCTCAAGTAATTGTGAGAAAAACAAGGATGGAAGTTGTGGTGAAAAACTCAAGAATCACTTTTGAAAATACTCTTGATAAACTTCCTTTTGAATTGAAAATATTTGCTATCAAACTAGTGGAGAAAACTTCTGAAATAGATGGGAAAAACTAGGTTTAAATCTCTCCAAAAATCTTGTTCAAAACAGTCCATGGGTGCCTCCCTTTTATAGGCTAGAAAAACTAGTCGTTGGGGCAAAACGGCAGTCCAGACTGCTGTCAGTCAACCGGCCCAATCGACCGCCAACGGTCAGAAATCTGACTGTTGGAGCCTTGGTCGATCGGCCCGGTCGACCGTGGCCTGGAACAGAGAGCAGAGCTCTCTGCCAGTCGACCAACCCGGTCGACTGGGGCTTTCCAGAGAGCAGACCTCTCTGGACGGTCGACCGGGTCAGTCGACCGGCCCTCCAGCCAGACCTGGTGTGCACGTTTGTGCACGTCGGTCGACCAACTCGGTCGATCGGCCCAGTCGACCAGCAGAAGCCAGAAACAGGGATTATGGGTATTGAAAACTTGGCTTTTTGACTTAAATAAAATCCCATAAAATTTACAAAAATAATTTCAGTATTTACTTTGATATACAAACATGTTTGAGTAAAATCAAGACATGTTACAAATATTTTGAACTATTTTTGCAATTTAGAAATTTTGGCATAAAATAAAATCTGTATTTTTCCAAATAGATTTTTTTCAAAACTTCTACAAATACAAAAACAAGATATTTTAAACACTTTTAAAGCATAGAGTGTATGGATATGATCCACTACACGTACATGATGAAATATCTATATTTTAGTCAATAAGCACTAAAATATGTTTATAGTTTTTAACCAAAACTATTTTTCCAAAAGAAAAACTCTTTTGTATTTTTCAAAATAAAAACTCTTTTCCAAAGTGAACTCTTTTATGAAAACACAAATAAATCTTGTGTGTGAGTGTATATGGTATACTTGAGCAATACACCAACTTTTCTATCCTTTACATTTTATATAAAACAAAATCTTAACAAAAAAAATCAAACCTAGACTCAAGTCTTCTCTTGAAGTTTTCACTTGAAGTCTTCTTCTCCTTCTTGACTTGGTCCAAACTTTGATCCAAAGAGCTAGACTCCTCTTGAGTACTTGATGTGGTCTTGATGCATAGGCTCTTGAATCAAACTGTGTTAGCTCCAAAACTTGACTTTATATCCTTTGTTGAAGCTAAACACCTACTAAGATCTTGATCACAAATCTGAGATTAATTAAACACAAGATCATTAGTACTACAACTACATGAGTTAATTATCATCAAAACTAGAGTGATGGGCCTTTGGGCCGACATTAGATTCTATCCATACATACTATGTTTCTAAAGTGTTTAAATGTCTTGTTTTTTTATTTGTATAAGTTTTGGGAAAATCAATTTTTCATTTTGAAGTTTGGTTTTGAAAAAAATACCGGTTTTGGTTTAAATTTTAAATTCTTAACCTCAAAAATAGTTCACATGTTTGTAATAAGTGTTAATTTTTTATCACACATATTGAATTTTAAAGTATTTATATGAACCTATTTTTGTGAAATTTAAATAAAATTTTTATGGGTTTTCAAAATTAGAATTTTAACCCTTTAACATTTTTGGTTTGGGCTGTTGTCAGCCGACGAGCGTTCGATCGAAATAGGGCTTGGTTGACCGAGCAGTCGACCGATGTGCACAGAAATGTGAACACACCCAATACCCTTGGCTCAGTCGACCGATAGATCGACCGTAGCTAGGCTCGGTCGACCGAGCGGTCGACCGACTGGCTCACCCAACTCTCGATTGGATGGCGGTCGACCGTTCTGTCAACCGACATAGAGGCTTTCTCTCTGTGGCCTGGGGATAGTCGACCGGGCGGTCGACTGGCAACTCCAACGGTCATTTTTATGATCTTTGGCCGATCGACCAGCCGGTCGACTGATAGGTCATTCCTGGCCTCCAACGGCTAGTTTTCTGCAGCCTATGTAATTGGGGAGTTTTGGCCAGTTTTTGAAAAGATTTTTAGAGGTGTTTTTAAGAACTCTTTTATAGAGTTTCTCTCCAAGTTTAATAGCTTCATTTCCATTTCAAAAAAGAGATTTTTTCAAGAGTGTTTATTTTGAGTTTTCAAAAGCATTTTCTTGAGTTTTCTACCACAAAATCTATCTTATTTTTCTCACACAAGCTTGAGCCATCTATTGCTATATCCATCCTCTAGGGATCCTTATTATGAGAGTATTTGTTGGTGATCAAAGTGAAGAGATCACCAAGTTTTCAAATTTGTATAGAGGAGGAGTTAGAGGTTGCGGCCTCGGCGAACTTGCGGGTTCGTATTGTATAGTGTTCTTGCGTGAACAAGTGAGGAACTTGCAGATCCAAGAGTTCTTGAGGGAGCTCATTGTAGGTGTTTCAGTACCGAGTGATCTTACAGGATCATTAAAGTAAAAACCTTTATTCCGGTGAAGGCGGGGACGTAGAGCAAGTGGCTCGAAACTCAAAATAATTCTCCCGTGTTTGTGATTGCTCATCTCTCTCTCACTCACTTGTGTTTTATATCTTGCTTGCACTTATTGTTACATCTTTATATGCTTGATATTTATTTATACTCAATTGATAGATTTATATGCTTGGGATTGATTGTGTGCTCATACTTGTATTTTACCAAGAGAGATATCGTTGCATCTCAACTCTTAATCTAGACGAATCTTGAGGAGAAGTCCAGAGGCCTTCACCGGAATCTGCCTTCACTCTTTGGTTATACGTTGTGTGTTAGCCTAATAGTTTTAGTTTGTATAATTAGTTTTTAATTCTACATTATTTGTGCCTTTGATTAGCACGTCACCTATTCACCCCCTCTAGGTGACCTACAATATGTACACCTATTATTTTTCATAGCTTCATTAGGCTGTCTAATTTACCCATGTAGCAAGCCTTGAACTGATAGCTCCTAGACCAGACGATCTTTGGGCACCAAATGAGAATACATCCCTCGGATTCAAAGACTCGAGTAAACAAGGCCAGAATGCTAAGGACTTAATCACATTAGGCGTGACTGATCATGCTTCCTACGGCACAACTAACCAGCTTAATTGGTGATCAAGTGTTTATTTATTTATTTATATTTACATATTATTTTTTATTGTATATATTTTTCTGTAAATAAAGGTATTTAGGTCTTTATTTTAATCCCTCAACATGTAAATGTATATAATATTTAGGAAAAATTCAAAATTCAATTATCTTTCTACTCTCTCTTTCTTAACCTAAAAATCTAACAATTCTTCTTATTTTAACTTATATTAAGAAATCCTAGTTTAGAGTTTTCCTAATTCCTAAGACCAAGTTAATTTTCTTAAAAATGGATCAAAATATATTTTTATATTTTTGTATTTTTTCTTTTTTATAAAGGAAAAGAAATTTCCTAAAAGAAAATAAAAATCTAAGAAAAATCCTAAAAGAAAGAAAGAAAAAAATCTAAAAGGTATCTAAAAGGAAAAATAAGAAAGAAAAATCTAAAATTGAAAAGAAAATAAGAAAAAATCTATGTTAGTACCCTCCCCCCACACCTATCTCATGCATTGTCCTCAATGTATGCAATATGAAATTAATGCATGAAATAAGGTAAGTGAAAAGGATGTCACTCGCCTACGGCTCGGACCGGCCGAAGTGTTCAGGCCGGCCGACCGTGATCTTCTTAAGCCCTCCTTTATATGATCAAGTTGTGTGATCTGCTCCTCCATTTGTTTTCTCAGCCTAATTTGTCCCTTAAATATTTTCTTCATGCCTCACCAAATAGAAGACATGAAGGCTCTCGACTCAGTGGGCGATGGCTGCCGCCAAAACTCTGGCTCATCATCCTCCTCCAACAGCTCCTCAAAACAGGACTCAGCTGGGATATCCTCAGGTTGGACACTAAGTGTCCAAACAGCGTGTAAGCAACTATTATATGCACTAGTTATACGTTCTGGGGTTACAAAGACTCAATCATAAGCAGAGAAGACCTCGTCTGGTAGAAATTTCCTACACATGTGGGTGACTAAAGCGGGATGTGAGTACTTGTCACCCTTAGTGTGTTAGGAGTTGGTGATCCAGCTATGAAGTATGACCGTGTTAAGGCAGACCGTGTGTAGCCTAGTCATCAAATTGTGGATTATTTGCAACACGAGCTTATTGAACGAGGTGGTGTGGTCAAGGCCTAAAATGTTGTGTTAGACCCATCATCCAACGCATTGGACTTTGCGGAAGGTGATACTAGCCTTAAGCCACGGTCTTGCTCGGTACAATGAGCACCCATCATGGACATGTATTCAATAAGAGGAAGGGCCTCGCTATGGTATGGTGAACTGGGGACCTGTGTGTAGTCTTCAATCAAGTTAATAGTAACAGTGATGTCCCCAGTCTCAAAGTGCACAGTGAATTTATGGTTGTCAAGATCTATGGTGGTGGTGTCAATACATGAATAGAACTTCTTGACAAGTGATCGGGGGAAAATCGCGCACGAAAATTGTTGTTTTGAAAAGTATATGTGCTTTGGCTTCCTCTATACTTCCGTTATAGCATAGAGGCTAAACGGTCGAATTCACAAGGACGGGAAGCGATAGAAGCTTTACCGGTCCATTCATTTGTATATTAGTGGTTCTTCTATGTTTTAAAGAATGAAAAGGAAAAAAATAAAGAATGAAAAGAGAAGGATACGGTGAAAACAAAGAAGTGGGAAACATAGAAAAGAATGTATTTGTGATTTTTGGTATATTTTTAAAACAAAGTAAAAAGGAAAAAAAACTTATGGCTACTAATTACTAATGGCTCATCTAACCATGCTAACCTCTTAGTGATAGTTGCCTCACATGTATCCTTGGCCATCACTAGTCCTTGGTTCAAGAGTGTTTCAAAGCCTGACCCATAAGATTACTTTCACATCCAACTCAATAACAAGTGCAGGCTACACATAAACTATTCAAACTAAACTAGAGTAAGCATGGAATAAAGTAGTGTTAGTTTGTTAGAGAGTTAGATATTAAGAGTGTTAGAATCCATCACCATAAGCCATCAATGGCTCTTGCAAGAGCAAGGCCAAGTAGAGCCTATTAGATTCATGTGGATTATCAAGTAAGAAGTTAGCAAATTAGTGGTTAGTAGTCAGTTGCCACGAGAGAAAATTAGTTAAGCATGTAAAAGGAGTTAGAGAGGAAAACAAGTAGAGATAAAGAGAGAATCTTTCATATAGTATCATCCCCCATTACAAGCACTCTTGCTTTCATCCTATGTACTATTCTCTTCCCTATTACATGATCTACAAGAAATAAAAATTACAAAAGAGGAAGAAGAAGAACAACTAACCTAAACTGAAGAAAGGAAAATACCCTAAAAACTATCCTAAAAACTCTTCTTCACCTGTTCTAGAAAACCTGGGGTATTTAGGCTAACGGGAGCACCAGGGAAACATCACGGGGCCACGAGTCGAAACTCGACACGTGGCCCCACCAAAAGGCCGCAGAAACGCAGTTTTTGCGTGTTTTCGTGGCCCTTCTGGGGCCGCGCACGCTGCGCCGCCTGCTACAGTCTTCTGGTTTGTCCCCCTATTGGTATGTGCTGCTGGTTTCTTATTTTCTGCACCCTATGTTGTCAGTTCAGCCTTCAAAGTCAATAGCTATATTAGGATCTAAAAAATCACCAAATAAATGAGATTTTTGTTCTTCTTCTTTATTCCACATCATGGACCTAGAAATATACAATAAAAACCATTATTATCAACATTTTTATATAAAATAAATATGAAGATGTGGTGTGAAATATGCAGTATTAGAGACTAATCAACAAGCTCAGGGCAATAATATGCTTCATATTCAGAGTTATCGTAAACCAAAGCATACCAATTCCTCTCCCTAATCCTATCCAAAAAGACATGCCCATTACCATTAACATCACTAAGGATCCTAGAGAAATCCTTCTCTGTGAAATTTAAAGGGACCATGTATGAAAATTTGGATAAAATAGATAAAAAACGCAAACCTCCCTTGGAGTTCTTAGGGAAAATGAAATTTGGACTGCATTAGGCAATCCAAGTAGGAACGGTTGAAGCTTACTATAGTCTGAGATCTACCCGAGAGGTCGACTGTGCAGAAATTGGGCGGCTCGCTGGTAACATCAAAATGGCTGCGGACGCATGGCAATTTTGAGCTACTCACGGTAAAGTTGAGGAGGCAGAGGCTGGGTTTTCTTCGAGGCTGCGCGCTCTCTCTTTCACTCCAAATCTGTTCTCAGATTTAGGGTTGAGGCACGGGAGAGAAGGTAAGAGGTTATTTATAGAGAAGAGAAGGAGTGAATTTTCTTTTTTATATCCCTAGGCATAGGCAAAAATTCATATACTAGGGTTTTGTATTTGTATTTTTTAAAGAAAAAGAAGAGTATTTATACAAGAGGAAGCCCTAGTGGTTATTTTATAGCCCCAAATGAAATCTGCCCATTGGCAGCAGGAAAGGGCAATTTTGCCCTTTCGGTCGACCGCCCAGTCGACAAGCCCAACGGTCATTTTTATGACCGTTGTGCCTCCGGTCGACCGCCCGGTCGACCGGGCCTGAAACCAGAGAGCAACAGCTCTCTGGCCGGTCGACCGGAACTGGATACAGAGAGCAGAGCTCTCTGCCGGTCGACCGGCCGGTCGACCAGGGCCATTTCTAGAGAGCAGAACTCTCTGGACGATCGACCGGCCCACCAGTTCAAATAGCCGTGCACGTCTGTGCACGTCGGTCGACCGGACCAGTCGACCGACTTCTGTCGTGGTCGACCGTCCGGTCGACCGGCAGAAGGCAGGCCAGTTAATATTAATGGATTAAAAACTTGAGTTTTTATGATCAAATAAATCCCATAAAATCACATAAATTTCACAAAAATCAGTTCTTATTAGATCTTTGAAATACAAATATGTGTGATAAAATTCAACACATATTTCAAATAATTTGAACCATTTTTGTGAGATTGAAAATTTGCCTTAAACCCAAAACTATATTTTCTAAAACTTAGATTTTTGAAATGGAAATTCAATTTTTCCAAAACACATGTAAATATAAAAACATGATATTTAAACAACTTTGAAGCATATTGTATATGGATAGAATCCAATATACATATGAAGATTTATATCCATGTTTTTGACATGAAAACCAAAAAAAAGTTTTGTTTAACTACAAACCTCCAAACTCATGAAATAGACTATCAAAATAAGTTTTTCTAAATAGATGAAGTTTAGATGTATATAGATCAAATCAAATATACGTTAAACCATGTAAACTTATTTTGATTCTATCTATCCATGAAAACCATATGAAAAACTGAAACCAGTTAAACCGAAAACAAACAAATTGAAACTTGTGAGTGTATTGTGAACTTGAGCATATCAACACTATCTAATCTTTACAACAAGATCTAAACTATAAACTAAACAAACCGATATCTTCTTGTAGAATTCCGTCCCCAAGTCGACTCGATCCAAACACAATCCAATGAGCTTGACTCAACCGAGTGCTAGATGTGATCTTTACGTTCGAGCTCTTGAATCATGATGTGAAAGCTCCAAAATACCTTTGTTGAAGCTAATCACCTACTAATATCTTGATCAAATATCTGAAACTAAAGATCACAAGATTATTAGTAAACAATAACTACATGAGTTAATCATCATCAAAACTAGAGTGAAGGGCCTCTAAGCCAACAATCTCCCCCTTTTTGATGATGACAAAACTCATGGAGTTATATATGCATGGATTAAAGTTAAGCTTCATAGAAGCTCCCCCATAACTCATGCATAGCAATAAACATAAGGATATGTAATGAATGCTCAATATAGATATGTCATAAACATGATATTTGATACTAATGAAATAAACATGCTCTTGATACCAATTTTAAAATACAAATGTTCTTAAAAAAATATTGCTCTTGATACTAACAAAAGCTCTTGATACCAACAAAAGATGCTCTTGATACCAATAATAAAAGATAACAAATTTAAACTAACATGCATATAAACAAACATGCATATATAAAACTCCAAGATATCTCTCCCCCTTTTTGTCAATTCATCAACAAAGGGGTACAAACACTAAAGGGCATAAATAATATTTTTTTCTCCCTTTTTGCATAAATCAAACAATAAAGGTGTATATGCTATATACATTCATGAAGAGGAGAGACGTGAAGTTAACTTCCCCTGCATACATGCATTTATATGAAAAGAGATGATTAAACCCTAACCACATAAAGCATAATATGCAATGTATAAAAGGAAATGTGAAGCTCCTACTACACACGTGTACTACATACCAAAGAAAGGTCAATCACTTCAATATGACATACACTCAATATGAATCTATATAAAAAGAAGATGTTAAGCTTCCCTTGCATATAAGCAAAACAAATCAAAACATTATGATACCAATTGAAAAATATATCAATTTAGTATGAAGGTATACATCGAAACATCATGATACCAATTTATGATACCAATTTGAAAATAATTGTCATTAAGGACTAAATAGAGCTTAGCATGACAAAATTTGTGCTCAAAGATACAAAGATATAGTAAGACAATCAAAACACATATATATGTATGAAAATGTAAATACCAATCGAAATTGATACTATTTGAAGTTGAAGCATACATATATGAAACAAATATGAGTATACAAAATAAATATCAATTAAGATACCAATTGAAAACACAATGTGAATCAAGTGTATAACTCATAAAGATCCACCCTATTCATGCACATGTTAAAATGATTTTCAATTTGAGCATACAAGGCATGGTCGCCCATCCAACCACCCATGGATGTGTGGGAGTTTGAAAATAATTATAACACGTTTGAAAACTCTACCACATGAAGAATAACGCAACTAGTTTTATGAAAAACTTGAAAACTAGTACGAAATCATTCAAACAAGGAATAAAATAAGAATATATCCATGAAACATGAAAATCACTCAACAATTGACACTCAAAAAAATATATAAAGCACATATATGACTTATGAAAATAAAGTCATGAGAAAACAAGAATGATGTGAGTGTACAAGTTTTGTGTGAAAGACATAGTCATGGAAATAGGCAATTACAGCTCAATATGAAATTACTTAAAACATGAAAATCTAATTTTCATCAAAATAATTCAAACTTCAAAGCATATGTATGTTTTGTCAAAACTAAAGGCATATATACATATCCAAACACAATTGAGTCTATAATAGAATATTGTATGAAAAGCAAATGACTTAAGGTTATACATGTATATCCAATAGTTTTGGCAAAATTAACATATACATGAAGTTAAACACATATTAATGAAAACATGTATAAAATAGGGAATACAAGTTAAAATGTATGAATCATCAAAACTAAGCTATACTAGTACATCTAATGGATACAAATGAGCAATCAAGCACAAACATATAATAATCAATTTGTGGCTCATTAGTTGTACAAGCATATACACAAGTTTTAATGAAAAATACATTTAAAACATGTAATCAAAACATGAAGCATAAAACAAAACATATATCAATATAATCATTATGTAAATACACATGTATTAGACTATGATATACAACATAGCTAAACTATAGAGAGAACACAAAATATGGGTCCATATAAACATGGGTGTATCTCAAATACTATACATGTATATCAAAAATCTAAATTTCATGACATTTAACATAATAATCATGAAACATCAAAATATGCTAAAAATGAATAATATGAAAGCATGTAAACATAAATAAGAGTTAGAGATCATTACCAAAATCATGAAGGTAAATCTCTAGGTCTCCAAACCAAGGTGGTCCTCCCACCAAACTCCCTTGAAAGTGATGCATCCAAATTTGTCACAATTAAGCTCGGAACGCATTCACCTCAAGACACCATCACTCTCACGTCAAGTGAGATCCCACACCTACATCAAATAAAATAGGAGTGGTCTTTGGTACCCATACTCTTTTGGGTCTATGGGGGTTAGTACCTTTCCTAACCCAAACAATTCTATTTACAAAATTTTCATTATGTATCCTATCATAAAAATCTTGCAAGGTGGCCCTTACGTCCACAACGTATACATGTGTACACATGAGCATACAAAGTGTTATGTGGGTGAACGTGAGGAGCATGTGTATGCCGTGGTTTGTGTGCATGCATAGGTGGAACCTGTTTCTTGCGAAACATGGATTCCAACTGTGTGTGGTTCAAAGCACATTGGCTCAAAGTGGAGCCCAAACAATCAACACTCTTCTTTAAAATATTTATATCATTTGCAATAATGGAAGAAGAGGTGGAGCATGCAATAGGCATACTAGAAGGTGAAGCTATGCTAGCATGGCAAACATGTGAGTCAATATCATTTTTCAAAGATAAATTTTTCTTTGAAACCAAATCTAGCTCTTTTGAAATAGAAACAATTTTATTTTTAGATTCATT
This sequence comes from Agave tequilana, assembly GCA_038442645.1. Taxonomy (NCBI): domain Eukaryota; kingdom Viridiplantae; phylum Streptophyta; class Magnoliopsida; order Asparagales; family Asparagaceae; genus Agave; species Agave tequilana. The sequence goes on along the minus strand of JAVJIF010001336.1, from coordinate 157,956 downwards.
TTCTTTTATAACAAAATCAAGTTTTGAAGTTAAAGTCTCATTTTTCTTCAAAACATTTTCACAATCATTTTTATTTTTCAAAATTTCATTTTCTTTTAGGGCAGATCAAGTTTGGATTTTAATGAATCCCTTTCATTAGAAATCTCATCTCTTTCTTGCAAAACAATATCAAATTTAGAAAATAACTCTTTATTTTCTTTAGTTAATTTAAAAGTTTTCTTTTTTAAAACATTATATTATTCAAGGAGGTTCTCACAAACAATAGATAGCTCTTAATTTAATGCATCGACATCCATACTATCATGATCATCAAAAGAAGAGCTAGCACTATCTAGTTGAGTATCCGAATGTACCTCAAGGGAGTCATTCCCTTGGATCATGAAGCAATGTTGTTCGGATTCTCCTCCACTAGATTTCTTCTCCACAAATTTTGTCGTTGTAGCGTGGAAGAGGTCAACGTGTTCCACAGTGCAAAGGCGAAATCACAATGAGAAACCAACATAAGATATTCTTTGTTAAGTATGCTTCTAAGTGCCGTTAGGGCTTGTGCATTGGCCTCTATATGCTTGCTATTATCAAGATAGGATTTCTTGGTAGTGGTAAAGAAAACATGCAATCCTAGGGTTTTTAAGTACATACTCATTTTAATCTTCCATACGTTGATGTTAGAAACATCAAACATAGGAGGGGTCATGAAATCCATGAGTGTAAACAATATAAGTGTGCAAATGCAAATATTAGATTAGCTAACCAAGATCTCACTCCTAGGTGGTTAAACTTAATATCAGGAGCGTAGGCTCTGATACCAATTGAAAGTACACCTAGAGGGGGTGAATAGGTATAAGGCTAATCTAATGACAAACAATGCGGAATTAAAAACTAAATGCAACACTCTTAGTATAACCAAAGAGTGTAGCCAAATTTCCGGTGAAGGGCTTTGGACTATCTCCTCTAAATTCCTCTAAATAAGAGTTGAGGTGCTATATGAAGCTCTCTTGGTTAAACACAACTATGGGCACACAATCAAACCAAGCATGTATATGATATGAACAATATGGACAATGCATAATGTAAGAGAGAGAGAGAGAGTTAGAGAAAGTGGATCAAACGCAAACACAAGGATATGTTTCGAGGTTCGAGCACCCAGCTCTACGTCCCCGCCTTCACACAGAAGGATTTCCACTAACTCGTCCACACAGGACTTCCCACACAGGGAACCTCCACTGAGGATTGGGAAAATACAAACAGGAGTACACAACTCCTCTGTAATACCCCGTTCCCGGAATACGTACTTAGTTGCGTGTTCAATTTTTCGATCGTATTTTTCGATTTACTTCCTGTATTTGACCGATTTCAGTTTTAAAATTCATCTTCCAATATTATATATTTTCTATGATTTTCTGGAATTTTCCTGAATTTAATTAAATATTTTCAAAACCGGTGTCGACCAGTACCGCTGATCGATTCTCGGATTTTTAATTCACAAACGGTTAGGAATTTCTAGAGGGTCCTTTAGACTTTATTTCTTAGAATCATATTTTCTATCTAAATACTTTTTCTGGGAATTTTATGAATTTATGAAAGTTCCAACGGAGTCGGTAGATAACTGATTCCGGGATTTTTAGTTTTAAAACTATAAATTATTTCTTCAAACGAATTTCACCATGAGTCTTAAAATGTTATTCTTGATTTTTAGTAAAATTTTCGGGTCATTCCGAGATACTTGAATTTCGGACGATTCCGGTATTTTCCAAAATTCCATTTTTCCACATAATCCCACTCACTTTCACCAAATCCTTTTTAAATCCCACTCATTCTCTCTCTCCCCCATGGCCGGCCAAGTGGCCAAGTGAGGGACACCTCACCCTCCCCATGTTTGCACAAAACCCCCTCTCAATTACACTATTTGCAACTCCTTTACAAAATCTAACACCTATATAAACAATCTCCTTACATTTCTTTTCCTTTTTCTTCATTTCACCTAAGTGTTAGCCCTCACCAAGAGATCTCTCCTCCTTCTCAACCTCAACCCTAGCTCCAAGAACCACCTCAAGGACTTCATCTCCACCTCAAGCAACCACCTTGGACCTTGGATCATAGCCTTCTTCGCCACCGAAGATCACCTTGGCGCCATCCGTCGTCAGCGACTCTTTCGACCGCATAAAACGTCAATTGATCACTCCTAGTGAGTATTCTTACTCACCAAGACATGTGAATTCCCTAGTATACTTGTATTCCACATCCTGTTCACTTGTGCCTTCAAAATCACACATTTGACCTTCAAATTTGACCTGCAAATTCTGTTCTGTACGCTACTTACAGACCCAGATTAGTCGACTTGACCTAGGCACTAGTCGACTAACCCTTCTAGTTGAACCTTAACCTGTTTCTGAAACACAGTTTTAGTCGACTTACCCTGATCATTAGTCGACTAACCCTTTCTGGAAATGAACCTCAACTCTCTGGAAATCACTGTTAGTCGACTACACATTCCTCCCTAGTCGACTAACCTTACTTGAACCAGAAACCCAACTCTCGGCCCTAGTCGACTTATCCTATTTATTAGTCGACCATAGACTACTAGTCGACTAACCCTTCTCACCTTAGTCGACTCCTGAAACAAACTTAACTCTCTGTATCCCAGTTCTAGTCGACTTAGCTTGACTGTTAGTCGACTTGCGTGTCTGTTAGTCGACTACCCTTTTTACCTAGTCGACTAACTTTCCCTGAAACAGAATATCAACTCTCTGGAACCCAGTTTTAGTCGACTAATCCAGACTGTTAGTCGACTTAAGACCCCTACCAGTCGACTACACCTTCCACCTAGTCGACTAATTTGAGCTGTTTATTATAGTTGATTTCTTTTCTAAATTTGGATCTTACCCTGATACATGTGTATTATATTATGCTTGTTCATGCTTCATAACTGATACTACTTGACCTATTACTGGATGGATGTTATCTCTTGTAACTTCATGACTTGTTATTACATATTCTCGTTTCATGACATGTTAAATAGTGAATATCACCACTTATCATGCCATCTCTTGAACCAAGCATGATGCATTCAACTTTTGTATAAAATGGACCAACTTACATTGGGTCAGGGGGAAACATGCGGATATCGATATGTGTTCGTGTTTACAGTGGCATTAGGTATATTGTACAATTATATTCCGGTCTAACCTGAGGGCCTCCAGGAGACCGAGGGGAGTGCTTGCTCCCTCTTCCTGAGTACTATCATGATAAGGGCATACATAAGTCCCTCCTGAATAGCCTAGCGGCTGGCTTCCGTCACCAAGCAACGGAACAATCCTGGACCGTTATCCCGGGCATGTACGGGGTCCACTGTAAACATAGTTCGTTGATACCCCGCTGTTTCCAATAACAACCTTGTATTACTAGGATATGGATCTATGTGCGCTGGGACGCTGGGTCACATAGCTAGATATCACAGTAAGACAAGTAATAATAATAATAGACTTTAACTATGTATCCATTTCATCCTGATTATAGTTCTTTATGCTTTCATTACTTGTTGGTTTATATTCATTATGCTGTTCCGTTCTTATTATTCATATCTCTTAGCCACTTGGCTATAACCTGTTCATTTTCGGGAGGTCCTGACTCCCTTGGATTTGTATGTTCAGGTTCCGAAGCTTGGATCGAAGTGGAGCCATCCACAGAAGATCGAGCTTTCTTTAGCAAGCAGGCTGATTAGCTCCAGTCCTTGCGCCAGATCTTTCTTTTTGACTCACGGGATCTTCATCCTACTCGTGAGCATTTTGTGTTTATGTTGTATCTTTTGCTTTTGGACTTAGTTGTGATAAAAGATACATGTAATGTGTAATATTTTATCGTATCTTGTGATGACTTGTACTTGTACTTTTATGTTGGCATATGTATGGAAATCACGCTTTGTCGTGCACTCTGATCCTTGTTGTACTTTTATGCTTAGCGTGTATACGTGGGGGCACCTTTTGACCTGCGTATATACGTCGCAGTGACGTCTCCGTATCCGTGGGATCGGGGCGTTACAGGTTGGTATCAGAGCTTAGGCTCTCACACCTAAAGTACAATCAAGCAGCAAATTCTAGTAATTTGCTGATGCCAACCACAATGTACAAAGTTATCCAGTCCTTCATGATTCCTTCCCTTGTGTCCCTTGTGTCCTAAACTCCTTCCATTTTTCCAAATTCCAGTTATCCTTTCCCAAATTCGGTATGGAGAGAAGGACGGGTCGTAGCAACTCTGGGCAAGCATCGAATGGACCCGCTGGAGAGAATGTGGATATTCTGAGGGTCATTCAGACGATGATGGAGAACCAACAGCAGCAGACGGAACTCCTCCGGCAAGAATTGGCAGCTCCAAAGGAACAGAGGCCAGGAAATGTTTCAGACTTCAGACGGCTGCAACCAGCCATATTCACGGGTGAAGAGAAACCCCTGGATGCCGAGCAATGGCTGACGGATACATCTGATCTGCTGAATGCAGCCAGAGTACCAAAGGAGAACCAAGTTGAGGTTGCCAAGATTCAGTTAAAAGATATAGCCAGAACTTGGTGGCTAGCTGAGGAGGCCAGACTGGAGAAGCCTGTTACCTGGGACACATTCTCCAAGAGTTTCTACAACAGATTCTTCCCCGCCACTGCTCAGAAGGACATGGAAGAGCAGTTCATCAGACTTCAGCAAGGGAATAGATCCGTGGATGAGTATGCCGCGGAATTTCTCAGGCTTAGCCGCTTTGCTCCGTACATGGTAACTGATGAGGAGAAGCGGGCTAGCAGATTTCAGCAGGGCTTGCAGATGGATATTCAGGTCTTCTTAATGCCCCAGCAGCTGAAGACTTATTCAGAAGTTCTCACCATAGCTCGAGAGGTGGAGCGTGGACTGGAGAAGAAGCAAGAGAATCAGATGAGGAACCAGGCCATGAAGAGGCCATTTCCACCAATGGGAAGAGGAGGCCCTTACAGAGCAGCGAAGGTTCAGGCGATGAGGCAACCATTCAGACCGGCTCCTTACCAGACGGCCCAACCATTATCCTTCTGCAGTTATTGCCAGAAGCCAGGCCACATTCGACAGAATTGCCGTAGGGCAAATGGGTTATGCTTGGTGTGTGGTTCCCGGGACCATTCTATAGAAACCTGTCCACACAAGAGAATGGGGGTAGCCGGCCAAGCTTTGCCAGCACTGCAGGGACCGAATGGACAGAGGGCACTTCCAGGGCCACCGGGGCAGAGGAATCAGGGGCCGATGATCAGGAGAGTTCCTCCCCCTCCTCCACAGCAAGCTGTTCGCCCAGTCCAGAGAGGGGCTAGGACTGCTGCAGGGCGTGGAAGGGGGCAAGCCTTCAATTTGACAGAAGTAGAGGCTGAGACTTCTGAGGAGGTGATAACAGGTAATATCAGGGTGCATTCTAAACCTGTTTTAGCCCTCTTCGATTCAGGTGCTTCACATTGTTTTATCTCAGATCATTTTGTGGCATTGCATTCCATACCTGTTAGATCTTTAGACCACAAATGGGAGATTAGTACAGGGAATGGAGTAGTCATGTCTTCTAGAGTTTGTGCTGACTGTCCAGTAGAACTTTGTGATAAGACCTTGGCCATAGATATGCTCGTACTAGACACCAAGGGGTACGACGTAATCTTAGGCATGACCTGGCTCAGTCAGTACTATGCAGTTATTGACTGTAGGGAGAAGAAGATTATTTTCAGGATCCCTCGTCAACCGGAATTCCAATTCAGTGGAGAGGTGAAGCCTACCAAGAGAAAGACCCGGTTGACTACTTCGGAGGTTCAGAAGGGAGTACCGGTGTGGGATGAATTTCCAGGAGTCTTTGCTGAGATCTCAGGACTGCCACCTGAAAGGATGATTGAGTTCTCTATTGAGACTGTGCCTGGAGTGGCTCCTATATCCAAGGCTCCGTACAGGATGGCACCTGCGGAGTTAGAGATTCTGAAGAAGCAGCTGCAGGAATACTCTGATAAGGGATTGATTCGGCCAAGTACTTCACCATGGGGAGCTCCAGTGCTATTGGCGAGTAAGAAGGATGGTGGTAAAAGACTTTGTATTGATTATAGAGAATTGAACAAGGTTACCATCAAGAACAAGTATCCCTTACCAAGGATTGATGATTTGTTTGATCAGCTTCATGGAGCCCGGGTATTCTCTAAATTGGATTTGCAGTCAGGTTACCATCAGCTAAGGATGAAGAAAGAGGATATTCCGAAGACGGCATTCAGGACCCGTTATGGCCACTATGAATTTCTAGTTATGCCTTTCGGAGTCACCAATGCCCCTGCAGTTTTCATGGATTTGATGAACCGAGTGTTCTCGCCCTACTTGGATCAGTTTGTTGTTGTTTTTATAGATGATATCTTGATCTATTCAAAGGACAACAAGGAGCATGCAGAGCACTTGAGGATTGTATTGCAGACTCTCCAGCAGGAGCAGCTTCATGTGAAGAGGAGCAAGTGTGACTTTTGGTTGGACAGTATAGCCTTCCTTGGACACATAGTTTCAGCAGAAGGGATTTCAGTTGATCCTAGCAAAGTCCAGGCAGTGAGGGACTGGCCAATTCCAAAGACGGTGACTGAGATTAAGAGTTTTCTTGGACTAGCCGGATATTACAGACGCTTTGTCCAAGACTTCTCTAGGATTGCAGCCCCGTTGACCAAGCTCACCAGGAAAGGAGAAAGGTACATATGGACAGAAGAATGTGCTATGGCATTTGAGCAGTTGAAGCAGAGACTCATTTCAGCTCCAATCTTGAGGACTCCCTCAGGAAGAGGAGGGATGGTCATCTTCAGTGATGCATCAGGAAAAGGCCTGGGATGTGTACTTATGCAACATGATCATGTTATAGCTTATGCATCTAGGCAACTGAAGCCTCATGAGCGGAACTACCCAACTCATGACTTGGAGCTAGCAGCTGTCATATTTGCTTTGAAGATCTGGAGGCATTATCTTCTGGGAGATAAGGTGTTGATATACACGGATCACAAGAGCCTCAAGTATATCTTCTCACAGAAAGAGTTGAACATGAGGCAGAGGCGGTGGTTGGAGCTGATGGCGGACTATGATATTGACTTGCAATATCATCCAGGCAAGGTCAATACAGTACCGGATGCACTGAGCAGGAAGCCAGAGTATAGAGTGCTTGTCCAACTTACTCAGCAGAAGGAGTTGATTCAAGACATCATCAGATTGGACTTGATGTTGGTGCAAGGAGCTGATAAGGCGGGACAGTTCATGACCATGCAAATTCAGTCAGCATTGATAGATGAGATCAAGGAAGCTCAGAAGGAAGACCCCAGATTGCAGCAATTCCGAGCTCAGGTAGAGGCTGGATTGAGGACTGATATCAGTATTCATCCGGATGGTGCCTTATACTTTGGTAGCAGGATTTGTGTTCCCCAAGGAGAAGTTCGGCAGAAGATTTTGGCAGAAGCTCACAGTTCAGTATATTCCATACACCCAGGGGGAAACAAGATGTATCAGGATTTGAAGAAGCAGTTTTGGTGGAATGCTATGAAGAGGGAGATAGCCCAGTATGTTGCCAAGTGCTTGGTTTGTCAGCAGATAAAGATTGAGCATCAGAGGTCAGCTGGACTTCTACAACCTTTACCGATACCTGAGTGGAAGTGGGAGCACATCACCATGGATTTTGTCACGGCATTGCCTCGCAGTCCTAAAGGTAATAATGCTGTGTGGGTAATCATTGATCGCCTCACCAAATCAGCTCACTTCATACCATTCAGGGTGGGTCAGTCAACAGAGGTTCTGGCGGACAAGTACATGAAGGAGATAGTTCGTCTACATGGAGTTCCAGTTAGTATTGTGTCAGACAGAGACACCAGATTCAGATCTCATTTCTGGGAAAGCCTCCAAGAGAGTCTAGGGACTCGTCTGAAATTCAGTACTTCATATCATCCTCAGACAGACGGACAATCAGAGAGGACTATCCAGATTCTTGAAGATATGTTGCGGGCTTGTATGATTGAATTCCAGGGATCTTGGGAAGACCATCTTCACTTGGCGGAATTTTCTTATAATAACAGCTATCAGGCAAGTATCAAGATGGCACCTTTTGAAGCATTGTATGGAAGGAAGTGCAGGTCGCCGATTTGTTGGGATGAAGTCGGTGAGAGGAGACTTTTGGGGCCGGAGATCCTGATTCAGACAACAGAGAAAGTCAGGACTATCAGGGATCACCTCAGGGCAGCGCAGAGTCGGCAGAAGAGTTGGGCAGACACACTGAGAAGGCCATTGGAATTCCAGGCAGGAGATCATGTGTTTTTGAAAATATCACCTACCAAGGGAGTAATCCGGTTCGGTACTCGTGGAAAGCTTAGTCCGAGATACATCGGCCCATTCGAGATCTTGGACCGAGTGGGAGAGGTGTCTTACAGGTTGGCGTTACCGCCATCTTTGGACGGAGTTCACAATGTATTCCACGTATCTCAGCTGAGGAAGTATGTGAAGGATGATAGTCATATTCTGGACCACTCCGAACTGGAACTACGACCGGATTTGTCATATCAAGAGCAGCCGATGGCCATTTTGGACAGGAGTGTCAAGACATTGAAGAGCAAGGCTATACCATTAGTGTTGGTGTCTTGGAACAGACATGCCCCTGGAGAAACCACATGGGAACGAGAGGATGTTGTCCGTGAGCGTTACCCTCAACTCTTCACTTCTTGATTTGGTAAAACTCCTTCCTTCTATTCCTTTCTACTGTTATCTTTCTTATCATCCTTATCTATCTGTTATCCTTCTTTGCTGTTACCTTTCACCTTATGAAATTTCGAGGACGAAATTTTTGTAAGGTGGATGGATTGTAATACCCCGTTCCCGGAATACGTACTTAGTTGCGTGTTCAATTTTTCGATCGTATTTTTCGATTTACTTCCTGTATTTGACCGATTTCAGTTTTAAAAGTCATCTTCCAATATTATATATTTTCTATGATTTTCTGGAATTTTCCTGAATTTAATTAAATATTTTCAAAACCGGTGTCGACCAGTACCGCTGATCGATTCTCGGATTTTTAATTCACAAACGGTTAGGAATTTCTAGAAGGTCCTTTAGACTTTATTTCTTAGAATCATATTTTCTATCTAAATACTTTTTCTGGGAATTTTATGAATTTATGAAAGTTCCAACGGAGTCGGTAGATAACTGATTCCGGGATTTTTAGTTTTAAAACTATAAATTATTTCTTCAAACGAATTTCACCATGAGTCTTAAAATGTTATTCTTGATTTTTAGTAAAATTTTCGGGTCGTTCCGAGATACTTGAATTTCGGACGATTCCGGTATTTTCCAAAATTCCATTTTTCCACATAATCCCACTCACTTTCACCAAATCCTTTTTAAATCCCACTCATTCTCTCTCTCCCCCATGGCCGGCCAAGTGGCCAAGTGAGGGACACCTCACCCTCCCCATGTTTGCACAAAACCCCCTCTCAATTACACTATTTGCAACTCCTTTACAAAATCTAACACCTATATAAACAATCTCCTTACATTTCTTTTCCTTTTTCTTCATTTCACCTAAGTGTTAGCCCTCACCAAGAGATCTCTCCTCCTTCTCAACCTCAACCCTAGCTCCAAGAACCACCTCAAGGACTTCATCTCCACCTCAAGCAACCACCTTGGACCTTGGATCATAGCCTTCTTCGCCACCGAAGATCACCTTGGCGCCATCCGTCGTCAGCGACTCTTTCGACCGCATAAAACGTCAATTGATCACTCCTAGTGAGTATTCTTACTCACCAAGACATGTGAATTCCCTAGTATACTTGTATTCCACATCCTGTTCACTTGTGCCTTCAAAATCACACATTTGACCTTCAAATTTGACCTGCAAATTCTGTTCTGTACGCTACTTACAGACCCAGATTAGTCGACTTGACCTAGGCACTAGTCGACTAACCCTTCTAGTTGAACCTTAACCTGTTTCTGAAACACAGTTTTAGTCGACTTACCCTGATCATTAGTCGACTAACCCTTTCTGGAAATGAACCTCAACTCTCTGGAAATCACTGTTAGTCGACTACACATTCCTCCCTAGTCGACTAACCTTACTTGAACCAGAAACCCAACTCTCGGCCCTAGTCGACTTATCCTATTTATTAGTCGACCATAGACTACTAGTCGACTAACCCTTCTCACCTTAGTCGACTCCTGAAACAAACTTAACTCTCTGTATCCCAGTTCTAGTCGACTTAGCTTGACTGTTAGTCGACTTGCGTGTCTGTTAGTCGACTACCCTTTTTACCTAGTCGACTAACTTTCCCTGAAACAGAATATCAACTCTCTGGAACCCAGTTTTAGTCGACTAATCCAGACTGTTAGTCGACTTAAGACCCCTACCAGTCGACTACACCTTCCACCTAGTCGACTAATTTGAGCTGTTTATTATAGTTGATTTCTTTTCTAAATTTGGATCTTACCCTGATACATGTGTATTATATTATGCTTGTTCATGCTTCATAACTGATACTACTTGACCTATTACTGGATGGATGTTATCTCTTGTAACTTCATGACTTGTTATTACATATTCTCGTTTCATGACATGTTAAATAGTGAATATCACCACTTATCATGCCATCTCTTGAACCAAGCATGATGCATTCAACTTTTGTATAAAATGGACCAACTTACATTGGGTCAGGGGGAAACATGCGGATATCGATATGTGTTCGTGTTTACAGTGGCATTAGGTATATTGTACAATTATATTCCGGTCTAACCTGAGGGCCTCCAGGAGACCGAGGGGAGTGCTTGCTCCCTCTTCCTGAGTACTATCATGATAAGGGCATACATAAGTCCCTCCTGAATAGCCTAGCGGCTGGCTTCCGTCACCAAGCAACGGAACAATCCTGGACCGTTATCCCGGGCATGTACGGGGTCCACTGTAAACATAGTTCGTTGATACCCCCGCTGTTTCCAATAACAACCTTGTATTACTAGGATATGGATCTATGTGCGCTGGGACGCTGGGTCACATAGCTAGATATCACAGTAAGACAAGTAATAATAATAATAGACTTTAACTAGTATCCATTTCATCCTGATTATCTTTATGCTTTCATTACTTGTTGGTTTATATTCATTATGCTGTTCCGTTCTTATTATTCATATCTCTTAGCCACTTGGCTATAACCTGTTCATTTTCGGGAGGTCCTGACTCCCTTGGATTTGTATGTTCAGGTTCCGAAGCTTGGATCGAAGTGGAGCCATCCACAGAAGATCGAGCTTTCTTTAGCAAGCAGGCTGATTAGCTCTAGTCCTTGCGCCAGATCTTTCTTTTTGACTCACGGGATCTTCATCCTACTCGTGAGCATTTTGTGTTTATGTTGTATCTTTTGCTTTTGGACTTAGTTGTGATAAAAGATACATGTAATGTGTAATATTTTATCGTATCTTGTGATGACTTGTACTTGTACTTTTATGTTGGCATATGTATGGAAATCACGCTTTGTCGTGCACTCTGATCCTTGTTGTACTTTTATGCTTAGCGTGTATACGTGGGGGCACCTTTTGACCTGCGTATATACGTCGCAGTGACGTCTCCGTATCCGTGGGATCGGGGCGTTACATCCTCTTTCCAACAAAATACAACATCTCACTAGAGACAAGGCACAAACACAAAATACCTCTACACTTAGAGGGTTACGCACTTAGCCAAAACAATAATCAACCTTTCACTAGAGGGATTAGGCTCAAAGCCAACACGAACAACAATCAGCTCACACTTGAGGGATTCCAACACAGCCTGCACAATCACCTCTCACTAGAAGGATATCAAAAAGTAAGGAGGGTTACAACACTTGGTGGTCTCTCTCAATCACAAACCAATTTTCCCAAAAAGATCCTAATAGATAGGATAGATAGATAAGATCAAGTGTGAGAAAATAAAGAGTTTGGAAATCAAAATCACAAAGAAAAACTCTAGGAAAAAACTCTAGATAGAAATGTAAATAAAGATCAAATCAATTCCCAAAGACTTTTCTTTTCTTTGATTTTCCAACCCTTTAAAACAAAATAAAGATCAAATCTTTAAGCTCAAAACTCTTTTAAAAACTTGCTGTAAAACACTTATAAAGATTGAAAATTTTGCTCTCTAAAAATTTATATGAAATAGCTCAAGAAATGGGGTATATATAGCCCCAAATGAAATCTGCCCGTTGGCAGCAAGAAAGGGCAATTTTGCCGGGCGGTCGACCGGCCCAACGGTCATTTTTATGACCGTTGTGCCTCCGGTCGACTGCCCGGTCGACCGGGCCTGGAATCAGAGAGTAACGGCTCTCTGGCCGGTCGATCGCCCGGTCGACCGGAACTGGATACAGAGAGCAGAGCTCTCTGCCGGTCGACCGGCTGGTCGAACGGGGCCATTTCCAGATAGCAGAACTCTCTGAACGGTCGACCGGCCTACCAGTTCAAATAGCCGTGCAGGTCTGTGCACGTCGGTCGACCGGACCAGTTGATCGACTTCTATCGCGGTCGACCGTCCGGTCGACCGGCAGAAGGCAGGCCAGTTAATATTAAGGGATTAAAAACTTGGTTTTTTATTATCAAATAAATCCCATAAAATCACATAAATTTCACAAAAATCAGTTCTTATTAGATCTTTGAAATACAAATATGTGAGACAAAATTCAACACATATTTTAAACAATTTGAACCATTTTTGTGACATTGAAAATTTGCCTTAAACCAAAAACTGTATTTTCCAAAACTTAGATTTTTGAAATGGAAATCCGATTTTTCCAAAACACAAGTAAATACAAAAACATGATATTTAAACAACTTTGAAGCATATTGTATATGGATAGAATCCAATATGCATATGAAGATTTATATCTATGTTTTTGACATGAAAACCAAAAATAAGTTTTGTTTAACTACAAACCTCCAAACTCATGAAATAGACTATCAAAATAAGTTTTTCTAAATGGATGAAGCATAGTTGTATATAGATCAAATCTAATATACATTAAACCATGTAAACTTGTTTTGATTCTATCATCCATGAAAACCATATGAAAAATCGAAACCGGTTAAACCGAAAACAAACAAATTGAAACTTGTGTGTGTGTATTGTGAACTTGAGGATATCAACACTATCTAATCTTTACAACAAGATCTAAACTATAAACTAAACAAACCGATGTCTTCTTGTAGAACTCCGTCCCCAAGTCGACTCGATCCAAACACGATCCAACGAGCTTGACTCCAACCGAATGCTAGATGCGATCTTGACGTTCGAGCTCTTGAATCATCATGTGAAAGCTCCTAAACACCTTTGTTGAAGCTAATCACCTACTAATATCTTGATCAAATATCTGAAACTAAATATCACAAGATTATTAGTAAACAATAACTACATGAGTTAATCATCATCAAAACTAGAGTGAAGGGCTTCTGGGCTAACACCTTCTCCTCTTCCCTTTCTCTCCTTCAGTCTCTCTCCCCCTTCTCTCCTCTCTCCTTACACGCTTTTTCTCTCTCTTCTTTCTTTCTCTCTCAACTTTCTCTCTCTCTGCTGGACTATCGGCGGCCAGGGCCGTCGTCGGCTGCCTCCTGGCCCGCTGATTGAGGTTTTATCTGCACACGAGAATACAGAATTTCAGAACTTTATAATAGTAGTGCAAAGAGCTCAATTCTACCGCTATAGAAAGTGGCTATGCGGGTCGTGATCCACAAGGAGGGACTAGCGATTGATGCTTTTTTAGTAAGTTCTCTTTTAAGTTACAATCAATGGTTAAAGATCTTCTTTTAGTACTTTAAAAGAAAAGGAAAATAGGTTAAAGTTAAGTTAGTAAGAAAGTGATAGATTGAGAAGGTGGAGAAAATGAAAATGGATATATATAAAAAAATTGAAAAGAGTGATAAAAGAGTTGTGAGATTGTGGTGTTGATGATCTAAACTAAAAGTTAAAAGAAAAGAAAGAAAGTTAAACCTAAAAATTACTTACCTCTTCAGGGCTCAATACCTTGGATCTGTAGCAACAACTTACCTATTCGTTGAAGGCGATCAAGCATGGCGTGTAGGATCTTCCCCATTCCCGATCTACACTATAAATAAAAGGGCAAGCTAAACTAACAAAAAAATGGTTGTTTATCACCATAGGCCATCAAGGGCACTTACAATGGCAAAGCAGTCTCGAGGCTATCAGATTCACTTGGATTGCAACACATCAGAGGAAAGTAAATGAAAACAATAGTAAAGAAGAAAAAAAACTTCGATTCGATTCAAATAACAATGAAAGAAAAGACTTACTTATATCGGTGTCACCATTAGTAAAAGCTTGCTCTCATTCCTTCATGAAACTCATCTCTCCTATTAGTTACATAAAGAAAAGTAAAAATTACATAAAAGAAAAAATAAAAACCTACACTAAAAAGAATGAAAAACTGGCCTAAAATTTATCTCTGCTTTTTCGTTCCCCTTTGCCTTTGAGATTGCAGGTATTTATAGGAAAAATGTAGAGGTTAGAGGAGTATAAAGATAGGGGAAGCTAGATATTTCTGAATTTGAATTCTCCCCTTATCTCCAAACTTGATTTGATGTAGATATTTAGTTCTAATCTGTAGCTTGTTGGTGTGTTGATTGCTGAATATAACTTATCAAATGATAGAATTTGAAATAGTGATCAACCAAATAGATCTAGTTAAATCTGAATTTAACTGATATTTATTTGATTTTATCCACTTTCTCCCCATTATTATCTTCTATAAAATAGATATTTAAGATAAGAAATTTAGCATATTTATTATATGAAAAATGTGAAAATGTAATAAAGAATAATGTGAAAAATTTGTGCAACCACACCCCCCACACCTATCTTTTGCTCGTCCTCGAGCAAAACAACAAAACTAAATCAAAGATTATTAGACCACTTTCGCAGGTTACGCGATTACACTGAGCATGTGTAACAAGCCGTTAAACCTCTTGGTTTCCCCTAGAGGACGAGTTTTATCTCATAAGGGTTTTCAGTGGATTACACCCACAAAATCCATAAAGAAAGGAAAATAAAGTGTTAGTATTTTTGAAAACACAGTTTGAAAAAGAAAAATATTTGAAATATTATTGTAAGAATTAAGTAATCTATAAGTTATAAGAAAACTGAATTTTTCATTCCTAAACTTAGTCTCTATTCAAAATTTGTTATCAATCAAAGTAAGGAGTAAAATTGTACTTCTCATCTAGTCTATTACTTTACCCTAAGTCATATGCATCTTTGTGACCGTGAAATTTTGACTAAGGGTTCTTTAACTCTAACTCTTATGCCTTATTTATTTATTTAATTTTTTTCATTTTTGGTGATATTATCCATTAGTTCTATTAGGCTTTCTAATATGCCCATGTAACGAGCCTTTAATCGGTGACTCCCAAACCAAACGGTCTTAGAGTACCAGGTGAGAAAACACCCCAAGGACTTAAGAACTCAAGCAAACAAGGCCACAAAACTAAGGATTTTATTATATGAACTGACTTTTAGGCGTGAATACTTATGCTTTATGAGGCACAAGCACCCATCTTAATCAGAGAATTTATATATATATTTTCTTTTTCTCACGTTTTTTTAAATAAGACATAAGAATCTTTATTTTTGAACCCTAAGTGTGAAAGTGTATAAAGCATGCATATATCAACAAGGTAAAAATCAAGATTAAATTACTTTTTCAAATTTTCTTCCTAACCTTGGAAATCAAACAAATAATTTTATTTTGACCAAGTATAAGAAATCCTAATTTTGATTCTCCTATTCCTTAAAATTGACTTAATTTCTTACAAAAATATGTCAAAATATTGTTTCTATTTTCAAAAAGTTTTTTGAATGTAAAGAAAATGTTAAAGAAATTTTTTTTAAAAAAATCCTAAGTTATGTTAGAACCCTCCCCCACACCTATCTCATGCATTGTCCTCAATGTATGAATTAATGCATAGATGTATGAAAAAGAAGAAAGGGATGGAAAATATTACCTTAAGGTGGTGATTCCGGTGGTGGTCTGATTGGTCCACGAAATGCGGCCCAATCGAATTTGCGTGGAGTTTAGAGGAACCCACCAGAAACCTCTCTAGTATAACCCACTAAAATGTTGTATATATAAATGATCTTTATTAAGAATTTTACTCCATCAAATTTCCAAATTTCACAAATAATTTTGGAGTCAATTTTATCAACACCCTTGTCCCAAAATGGAGTGTGAAAAGTGTAGGTTCACCTAGAGGGGGGGTGAATAGGTGAAGGCTAATCTAATGGTCACTTAATGCCAAATGATGCAAATAATGCGAAAGCTAACAACAATTATGACCTAATTAAAACTATTACACTAAACACTATGTATAACACAAGAGTGTTGCCGAATTCCCCGTGAAGGGCTCTGGACAAACTCCTCTAGATTCCCCTTGAATGGGTTGAGGTGCCGCGTTGGCTCTCTTGGTTGAATACAAGTGTTAGTCAACAATCCCACGCAAGTATATCAATTAAGCATAAATAAATATATCAAGCATATAAAGATAGACAATAATTGAATGCAAGATATAAACAAGTAAGGGAGAGAGAGAGAGAGAAAAGGCAATCGCAAACACAAGGGTATGTTTCGAGGTTCGAGCACACTTGCTCTACATCCCCGCCTTCGACACACGAAGGATTTCCACTATGCAAGATCTCAATGGATCTCTCCTCGGTGCCGCAACACCTACAAGCCCTCGGACTCCCTAGTCCCGTACACACCGCAAGCCCACCGGCTCGCCGAGGCCGCACCTCAAACAATGAGCTCGCACCCGAACTCAAAACACCCACGAGTCCACACTTGGACCCTAAACAATCACGAGCACACTTGCCCGTCTCCTCAAGGAACAAATGAAGTCTTTGGTGATCACAACACTTTGATCACCTAAAAACAATCTCACTACAACACACCTATAGAATGAATAATCAATGGATAGCTCAAGTGTGGTGTGAGAAAATAAGGATGAAAGCTATGGTGAAAAACTCAAGAAATCTCTTTTAACACACTCTAAATAAAACTCCCCTTTTGATTGGAAGTATTAGCTCTCTATTTTGTGGAGAAAACTCTTTTAAAGGAGTGGGAAAATCTGGCTCAAAACTCTCCTAAAATCTTCTTACAAAACAATGACCAAACCCTCAAATTTATAGGCCAGAAAAATATAGCCGTTGGGGTCTGTCAGTGCTGCCGGTCGACCGGCACGGTCGACCGCTAACGGTCAGATTTCTGACCGTTGCAG
This sequence comes from Agave tequilana, assembly GCA_038442645.1. Lineage (NCBI taxonomy): Eukaryota > Viridiplantae > Streptophyta > Magnoliopsida > Asparagales > Asparagaceae > Agave > Agave tequilana. The sequence continues at coordinate 140,686 of JAVJIF010001336.1, read as the reverse complement.
CTACGGTCAACCGGCCCGGTCGACCCAAACAAACAGAGAGCACTGCTCTCTGTCCGGTCGACCGGCCCGGTCGACCGTCTCAGGGTTTCCAAACGTGCACAGTTTTGTGCACGTCGGTCGATCGGCCCGGTCGACCGGACTTCAGCCAAGTCGACTAATAACCTGACTTAGTCGACTGGTTAAGTCTGGAACTGAAAACTGGGCTAGAAAACTAAGTCTTTTTGATTAAAATAAAATCCCATAAATACTTAGAAAATCTACAAAAATAGTTTAACCAATATACTTTGATATACAAACATGCTTGCACAAAATCAAGGCATGTTATAAAAAATTGGACTATTTTTGTAACTTGAAAATATTTGGCTCATGATAAAAACTGTTTTTCCAAAACAATATATTTCTAAAACATGTTTTTCCAAATCTTCATCAAATACAAAAACAAGATATACTTTTAAAGCATAGTGTGTATGGATATGATCCACTACACAATCAAGATGAAATATCTATGTTTTTGACAATAAGCATAAACTTGGTTTTGGTTGAAACATATAACTTTGAAAACCAAAAAAACCAAAACTATGTTTTTTCCAAAATGAAAAATCTTTTCTAAACCAAAAAATTCTTTTATGAAAAGACAACAAATTCAAGAGTGTGTGTGTGATTTAATACTTGAGCAATCCACCACTATACTATCCTTTACATTTTTAACTAAAATAAAAACAAAATCTTATACCTAGACACAAGTCTTCATCTTCTTGAAGTCTTCACTTGAAGGCTTCTCATCTTCTTGACTTGGTCCAAGCTTGATCCAAAAGCTCCTTGGATCACACCGTGCTAGCTCCAAATCTTGACTTTTTATCCTTTGTTGAGCTATGCACCTACTAAGATCTTGATAATGAATCTGTCACTAATTAAACACAAGATCATTAGTAAACATAACTACATGAGTTGATCATCATCAAAACTAGGGTGATAGGCCTTTGGGCCAACAATCTCCCCCTTTTTGATGATGACAAAACTCATGGAGTTATATATGCATGGATTAAAGTAAAGCTTCAAAGAAGCTCCCCCTTAACTCATGCATCACAAATAAATGAATAGATATGCAATAAAGCTCATAGACATGCATGCAAATGGAGATAAAACAAATCAAATCTTTTGCTCCTAATTGCAAAACAAACAAAACATATATGCATAAACATAAATATTACTCAACATGCATATAAACCTCAAATTCTTCTCCCCCTTTTTGTCAATCATGAACAAAGGGGTAAAAACAAAATCATCAAATTTTTTTCCCCCTTTTTGTCATAAACAAAGAGATCAAGAAGGGGTAAAACAAATCAATCAATAAAGATTTATATGCGATATACATTCATGAAGAGGAAGACGCTAAGTTAGCTTCCTTACACATATGCATTACATGAAGAAGAGATGACAAGCCCCAATTCACATAACACATATTATGTAATGCATAAGAGGAGATGTGAAGCTCCCCCTACACACGTATATCATATAAAGAAGAGTTGTCAAGCTCCTCAATTTATAATATACTCAACATGAATCTATATGTAAGAGAGATGTTAAGCTCTCCTTGCATATAAGAAATATAAATCAACAAAATGTTTTTTTTTAATTTTTCTTAAACAAAATTTTTAAAGGTATCAGAGCTTTTGTAAAAACAAACAAATTTTAAGATACCAAATTGAAAGTAATCATTATTGTAAAACATATTGATACCAATTGACATTTAACAAATATGAAGTTGAAGCATATTGATACCAATAGTAAACATAATGATCAAAAAAAAATTTTATTTTCCATCATAAACTTTGTGCTTTTTTTTTAAAAAAAATGTGAACCAATTGTAAGTTAAGCACATGAAGATCATATATATGTATGAAATGAGTATACCAAGTGAAATTGATACATACATATATAAGAAACAAAATATGAGTATATACAAAATAAGTTCATATTGATACCAATTGAAACGATTCAAAGATACCAATAGACATAACAATAAGATCAAGTGTATATCTCATAACCTACCACCCTTCATATGCTCAAGATAGAAGATTTTTAATGAAGCATACAAGGCATAATCTCCCATCCATCCTCCCATTGAGGGTAGGGGTTTTCAAAAATAGGTTTGAAAATATTTTAGCATTGAAAATCACTACCAAATGAAGAACAAGTAAGTAGTTAAAATAATTTTTGACAAACTAGTTAAGAGTCCTTCAAGTAAGGAATAAGGTAAAAATATTTCTCATGAAACACAAGTAAATCACATGGCACTAAAACACTCTAATATCCATAAAGTCCATAAAATTTTCAAAAGAGGTGAGTGCACTAGTGTTATGAGGAACATGGTATCATGAAATTGTCAATAAAGCTCAATATTCCTTTAAATCATAAATTATAAAACATGAAAATCATCACAAATTTTTCATTCATTTTCTTTAAGAATAATATTTCAAGGTATATGTATGTTTTGACAACACAATAAGTATACACACATATCTCTTAAACACAATTGAGTCCATATAAATAAATTTGCATTAAAGGCAAATGACTCAAGAGGTATACATGTATATCTTAAAGTTTGGCAAAATACACATATACATGAAATGAAAACACATGATCATAACACAAATCCAAAATGGGAATACAAGTTTAAAAATGTATGTATCATCAAAATTAAGCAATACAAGCACATTTCATGGGTTCAAATAAGCGTTCAAGCACAAATATAAATAGATTTATTTGTGGCCCACGATATGTACAAGTATAAATCCTAGTGTTGACAAAACTAACATATAAACTAATATTCAAATCATGAAGCATCAAAAATAGAATCATGTGTCAATCTCAAAAACTATTTGAAGAATAAATAACTAGTATAAATTGTTTTTGAAAAACTAGTTAAAGATCCTTCAAATATATCAAATCTTATGTTTTTCATAAAACACAACTAGATACACAAAAATTTAAGCACTCATGGTCTATTAGGCTCAAAATATTTTTAACAAAAGAGTGAGTGTTAAATGATCATGTAAATAGCATTTTTATGAAAATAGTCATTGAAGCTCAAAAAGATCATAAGTCACATTTTAACAAAAACACGAAAAATCATTTTTCATCAACACACTAATCTTCATGGTATATGTATGATTAATCCAATCCTAACAATACACATACATATCCCAAACATAAAAGAGTCTATTAATAATGTTTGCATGAAGGCAAGAGACTCACGGGTATACTTGTATATTTATTAGATTTGAATTAAAAGTACATATACATGAAGTAAAAATATGAAAATTGGCAAAACATGTATAAAAGAGAATCATCAAAACTAGTCTATACATATGCATATAGTGGATACAAAGGAGCATGAAGTTCAAATATATATGAGTCAATTGTAATTCACTATTTGTATATGTATACAAGTAAGTTTGACACATTCTACATCTAAGCATGTAAATACCACATGAAGCACAAAAATACATAAAACATGAACATGCTCAAAATAATATGAATGAACAAGCATGAACATGAATAAAAAGGGAGTTTAGAGTTTGATACCAACTCCAAAGCTCCAATCATGGTGGCCTATCCACCAGAACTCCTTGATAGCGATGCATCCAAATGTATGTCCATCAAGTCCATTGCATCCATTACCAAGGCACCATATCTCTCACGTCTTGAGAGATCCCTCACCTATATCAAAAACATGGGGTGGGGGTTTTGGTACCCAAATTTTCTTGTTGGGTCCACGGGGGTTAGCTTTGTGTTGAGGGACCCAAAATCTTTTATTAGCAAAATTAAAAGCATTAATCTTATCATAACAAAATTTTACTAAATGGCCTTTGCGGCCACAATGTGTACATATGTACACCTTAGTATGCTTATGTGAATGTGTATGATCGTGACGTGCTACATAAGCATATGCATGATGAGGATGATGTGCATGAATGTGTGGAGTTTGTTTCTTTGAAAACAAGGACTCCAATCTAGAATGATTGAAAGCACAAGAGTTCAAAGTTGAACTCAAATTATTCATTTTATTTTTCAAAACATTAATCTCACTAGTGGTGGCATGTAAAGCATGGTGAGATATATGATCATTTTTCCTTTTCTTTTGAGAAACAAAACCTTTTTCTTTTTCAACAAATTTTCTTTTCAAAGTAATATTTTCTCGAAAAACAACTTCTTTTTGTTTTTCCACCAAATCAATTTTATTTTTCAAAGTAGTGTTCCCTTCACATAAATCATTCAATTTAGAAAATAAGGAAACATTCTCATTTTTCAAATCTTCCTTTTCCTTTTCTAAGCATGCAATCTTATTTGCTAATGAATCTTTTTCTTTAAGCATGCAATCAAAATTCTTTTTCAATTTTTATTATCTTTTTCTAAACATGCAATGTTACTTCTAAATGAATCATGTTCTTTATGCATGCAAGCAATGTTCTTTTTCAAATTTTTATTTTCTTTCTTAAGCATGTCATATTTTTCAAGAATTGTTTGACAAAATGAAGTGAGCTCATCATATGACATGTCCTCATCATCGGATTCGGAGTTTACCTCAAGGGGGTTATCCCCTTGGACCATATAGCACACGTTGGAGGTGTTGCTTTCAACGTCCTAATCACTCCCCGCATAGTATTGATCTTTTTCGCCGAGGGAGATGAGGGTATTCCAAACTACAAAAGCCGAATCAAAGTTAGAAACTCTAGATAAATAAACATCATCTAGGGTAGACTTTAAAGTATGAAGGGCTTTTGTATTAGCCTTAAAATTCTTACCATCTAAACAATATGCATTATTAGTAGTGGCAAGATATACATGAAAACCTAGGGCTTTGAGGTACAAGGACATCTTCACCTTCCATATATGGATGTTAACAATGTCAAACATGGGTGGTGACATGAAGTCCATGGTGTGTGTACAAAATATTGTGATTAGCCTAAAATGGAGGATCTTTAACTCTAGGTTGTTAGACCCAAATCAGAGTACTAAACTCTGATACCAATTGTAGGTTCACCTAGAGGGGGGTGAATAGGTGAAGGCTAATCTAATGGTTACTTAATGCCAAATGATGCAAATAATGCCAAAGCTAACAACAATTATGACCTAATTAAAACTATTACACTAAACACTATGTATAACACAAGAGTGTTGCCGAATTCCCCGTGAAGGGCTCTGGACAAACTCCTCTAGATTCCCCTTGAATGGGTTGAGGTGCCGCGTTGGCTCTCTTGGTTGAATACAAGTGTTAGTCAACAATCCCACGCAAGTATATCAATTAAGCAAGAATGAATATATCAAGCATATAAAGATAGACAATAATTGAATGCAAGATATAAACAAGTAAGGGAGAGAGAGAGAGAAAAGGCAATCGCAAACACAAGGGTATGTTTCGAGGTTCGAGCACACTTGCTCTACATCCCCGCCTTCGACACACGAAGGATTTTCACTATGCAAGATCCCAATGGATCTCTCCTCGGTGCCGCAACACCTACAAGCCCTCGGACTCCCTAGTCCCGTACACACCGCAAGCCCACCGGCTCGCCGAGGCCGCACCTCAAACAATGAGCTCGCACCCGAACTCAAAACACCCACGAGTCCACACTTGGACCCTAAATAATCACGAGCACACTTGCACGTCTCCTCAAGGAACAAATGAAGTCTTTGGTGATCACAACACTTTGATCACCTAAAAACAATCTCACTACAACACACCTATAGAATGAATAATCAATGGATAGCTCAAGTGTGGTGTGAGAAAATAAGGATTAAAGCTATGGTGAAAAACTCAAGAAATCTCTTTTAACACACTCTAAATAAAACTCCCCTTTTGATTGGAAGTATTGATTAAGACTAAGAAAGGTATACGTATTATGAGTATAAAAATGTATTTTATGTACCTTTTCTTGTCTCCGCTATAGCATAAGGCTATACCGAGTCGATTCTCAGGGAGAGCTCGCGATGGAAGCTTTGACGTGTGGTAGTGAAGTGAACAAACGAGAATTCTTCTCTTTCTTATAAACTTAATGAATCAAATGAAAAAGAAACTAAAGAAAAGGATGGATATGTTCATGGTGGAAAAGTCGGAAAAGAAATCAAGATTGGGATTTGGTATTCACAAGAAAAAGGAAAGAAAACTTAAGAAAGCTTGAATGAAAAGCCATGACTAGCTTACCTTGCTAGCTTGCCAAGACTTACCACACTCCTTGATAGCGAACGCGTGCCTAATGTTGTCACTCCATTGGCGTATGGTTCGTCTTGCGTGTTGACCTAATTACTTTCTCACTTGGAAGACGGTGGTTTAACCATCGGAGAAGAGAAGATCATACATCTTGCAAGATGAAGTAAAGCAATCACCCATGAGTTAGTAGTTAGCAAGAGTAGTGGTTAGCTAGTACATGGAGAAGGAATTAGCTACAAGCCATTAAAGAAGTAAAACAAAGCTTGAAGTAAATTGCAAGGAATTAAAGAAAGCAATAAAGAAAGCATGTAAAGAAAGCACATAAACTAGAACCAAGCTTCAAGTAGAGGAAGGAGAATGGATGAATCCTTGCATAGCTTCAAGTTGTCACCCTTGATTACACAAGCTCTCTCTCTCACAATCTCTCTCTTTTACAATGAATTCTAGGGAAGAAGAAGAGGGATCTAAAGAACAAAACCTAGAGAAAAACTAAACAAAATTACAACATACTAACTATTCTCCTCTCTTCTCCATTCAGTTTTTGTACGCAGGTCCAAGTCCAGTATTTATAGCATGGGAGAGAACCTTCGAGAGCCAAGTTTGTTGGCGCAAAATCCGAGGTCATAACGACCTAGGATTGCCGCGGATCTGCCGCGGATCGCGGCTTGATCCTGGCCGTTGAGCCAGATCTTTCTGTTGAAGATTAGTTGAGAGTTTGTTATCCACGTGGTATATCTGGAATCTTCGTTTGTTGCGCGGATTTCTCTGGATCTGGGATTCAAATCTTTGGCTTATCTTTAATCTTTGATTAATCACTTAATTATTGCTAATTAAGGTGATTAATGGCTTTCTCTCCTTTAGAGTGTGTACCTGCAAATATATAGAGAAGAGGATTAAAAATCATATATTTATTTGTAATATGCATGGTATGGAAGTGGTATAATATGCAAATATGTGTAACAATCACACCCCCATACCTAGCTTTTGCTCGTCCTCGAGCAAACAAGAAAAAGAAAGAAAAAGAAAATCCTAACTACTTTATTACACCACTTTCGTAGGTGACACGATTGCACTGAGCACGTGCAACAAGCCGTTAAACCTCTAGGTTACCCTAGAGGAGGAGTGTTGTCTCCTGAGGGTTTTCAGCGGATTACACCCACAAAATCCATAAAGAAAGAAGACAAATGTTAGTGTTTTGAAAATGCATTTTGAACAAGAGACATGTTTACGAACTATTTTCGCAAAAATATAAGTGATCCTAGGTCATAAGTCCACTTATAATCATTCTTTCTTAAACTTAGTCTCTATGCAAGATCTTGTTTTTAATTAAGGTAAGAGTTCAAAATTGGATTGAATACTTTATCTTTCATAAAACCTAGATAATATGCACACCGTGCTCTGTGAAAATTTCTGGGATTTCAACTCTAACCATCAAGCCATTTATTTATTTATTTATTTTTCTTTTCTCTTTTTTTTTCTTCCCTTAGTTTTCTTAGGCTTTCTAGTTCACCCATGTAGCGAGCCTATAACCGATGACTCCCAAACCAGATGGTTCTAGGGCACCAGATGAGAAAACATCCCTCGGGTTAAAGGACTCGAGTGAAAAAGGCCACAAAACTAAAGGGAATTATTTATAATCACCGTTAGGCGTGAATAATCATGCTTCTTGAGGCACAATTATCCAGCTTAATAAGTGAGATCACCGTTAGGCGTGAGTAACCATGCTTCTTGAGGCATAGTTATCCAGCTTAATAAGTGATCTTTTATTTATATTTTTTTTATTTATATGGCATTTTTGGTCTTTGTCTCCATCCCAAGAAATGTGTAAGTGTAAAGTGCATATCTAAGGCAAAAAATTCAAGATAAGAATATCTCCCCAATTTTTCTTACTTAGCCTATAATTTCAAACAAGATCTATTATTTCAACTAGGTTTAAGATGTCATAATTAAGGCTTTCTTAATTCCTAAGATACATCTTAATTTTCTTAAAAATAGATCAAAACTTTGTCTCTTATTTCAAAAAGTTTTTTTTTTTTATATATTTATTATTTTTTTATTTTTCTAAAAGAAAAGTCAAATCTAAAAAGAAAGTGGAAAATCTAAAAATAAAATGGAAGACCTAAAAAAAATAAAAATCCTATAAAGAAAATAAAAAGTCCTATGTTAGTACATACCCCCCCATACCTATCTCATGCATTGTCCTCAATGTATGCAAGATAAAAATGATGCATGAAATAGGTAAGGTAAAAAGTCACTCCCTCCTCCTCTTTGGACCCGCAGTGGTACTGGGTCCTGCTGACTGTGTCCTCCTCAATCTCGCCTCAATGCCCTCTAATCTGGAGGTTTGCTCCTCCAACCTGGAAGATTGCTCCTCCATCTTCTTCCTCAATCTCACTTGACCCCTAAAAATTTTCTTCATGCCCTTCCAGATGGAAGACATGAAAGCTCGTGATTCTGCTGGGGGTTCCTGCCTCCAAAATTCAGGCTCATCCTCTTCCTCAAAACTTTCTTCAGAGGAGGACTCTACGGGTACATCCTCAGCTTGGACTGTAGGAGTCCATACTGCGTGTAAACAACTAGTGTACGAACTGGTAGATCTCTCGGGTGCAACAAACACTCTATCAAATGAATCAAAGAGATCATCTGGTAGAAAAGTCCTACACAGACGTGTTATTAAGGTGGGATGTGAGTATTTGGCACCTCTTGTGCGAGAAGAGTTGGTGATAAGTGCGTGGAAGATGACCTTGTTTAAACAAACCGTGTGCTGACGTGTCATTAAGTCATGTATAATCTGCAACACAGGCATGTTAAAGGTCGTGGTATGGTCTAACCCTAAAATATTGCGTTGGATCCAACGTCCAACGCAATGAACATTCCTAAACGTGGTGTTAGCCTTTAACCCACGATCCTGCTCAGTACAGCGAGCCCCCATAACAGTCATATAGTCAATCAAAGGGAGAGGCTCGCTTGGGTATGTGACGGTTGGGACATTAGTGACTTCCTCAAGAAGAGGAAGCGTGATAATAAAATCTCCTGTGGGCATGTGGACAGTGAATTGGTATGTTTGTGGATCTACCGAAGCTAGGTCAAGATGACTGTAAAACGTCTTCACAAGTTCGGGACAATAAAATGCCTCGGTCTCAGAGTTATCATATATCAATGTGTACCAATTCCTAGCCCTAATCCTTTCTAAAAACACATGTCCATAACCATTTGGATCAATTAAAATCCGCCCAAAATCTTTCTCAGCAAAAATTGGAGGTGCCATAGTATGAATTTAAGAGCAAAGCGGTAAAAAGAAGAGATTAGAAGTCGAACCACCCCCGGATTACGTGGGGGGAATAGAATCGATCTCTGTTGTGGATTCAGAAAGCTCTGAAGGAAGATTTAGCACCAGATCTGTGGAAAGTGCGCGAAATCGATCGGAGCAGAATTTTTCTGGGCTCAGGAAGCTTCAGATGTGCCGCGTTTGCGCGGCTGGGACGGCGGGTACGCGGCAGATCTGAGAGATCTGGGGAGAAGAAAAAGTACAGTGGCGGCGCTTTGAGAGAAGATTGGGGATCTGAAGATAGGTTTCTCGTGTGACGGTTGAAGTGTGGGGTAGAGGGATATTTATAGGAGGGAGAAAAGTGGAGTTTCCAAAATTATCCCTAGGTCAAAGATTTAATTACAACCCTAGGTCAAAGGATTTTGAATTGGAATGGAATCCTAGGGAAGAGAGAGAATCCTAGGAATTTAGAAAGATTGGAAGTTGGAAAGTGTGGGAACTCCTTTTAAGCATAAAAATCCCTCCTTTATTTCTATTTATTATTATTTTTTTTATTTATTTTCTAAATTCTATGTTACTAAATCCTATGTTAGTAAAAAAAAAAATTATCTTAAGGTGGTGGTTCCGGTGGTGGTCGGATTGGTCCACGGAACATGGCCCAATCAACTTGTCGTTGGGTTTTCAGGAACCCACCAGAAATTTCAATAATATGACCCACAAAAATGATGTGTGCATTTAAGATTATTATGTACATTCCCCCATCTAATTTCCAATTTTTAAAATAATTTCTGAGTTAAATTTATCAACTACCTTGTCCCAGGATGGAATATGGAATGATAGAACGGTTGACTTGGACTCGGAAAGGAACACCGACTCAGGGAAGTGAATGAAGTCAAGTAAAGGTTCAGGAGTCGGAATGGATTCAAGAACTGGGTCCAAGTCAAGAAAATGAAGCTCAAGTCCACATTCAGTTTCCCATGATGGAATGTGACTATCTAAGATTAGTGATTCAAGTTCAGGAGGGTTGGGAATCAAAACTGACTCTGAAATGTTACTCAAATTGGGTAACAAAACAGGAGTCATTAATGATTCAGGTATTTAAACTAAATCACAAACTTGAGGGTCAAAGTCACATTTCTCATTGAGTTCAATTCCACAAAATTGTGAACTTGCCAATTTGTCAATAGGATCTTCAAAAAGGTATAATTGGTCAAGTTCAACATGATCCTCAAAGATGGGTGATTCAACTTCATTGTGAATTGGGCAAGGATCCAAGGTTGACTCCGGGAAAAGATTGATGTGAGGTAGAGATACCGGAGTCATTATCGAATCAGAAAAGAGGATTGAATCACTAAGTTGGAGTTCAAGATCACATTCCTTATGTAATTCAATTTCAGAAAAATGTGAACTTGCCAATTTATCAATGGGATTTTCAGAAGTATGGAATTGGCCAAGTTCAATGTGATCATCATAAAATATTGGTGATTCAATTTCACAATGGATAGGTACTGGATTCAATTCTGACTTTGGAAATGGATTGAAATCAGGTAAAGATATGGAAGTCATGATTGAATCAGGAAGTAGAGTTGAATCATCTGATGAAAGTTCAGGATCATAATCATGTTCAAGTTCAATTTCAGGGAAAGGAAAACTTGCCAAAATGTCAATTGGATCTGAAGTTTGGACAAATTCATTTGGTTGTGCTGAAATTGAATCTTGATTTCCAAAACAACATGATTCTTTGGCTCGGACAGAATGGTTAGTGACATTAGAAGAATGAGAATGAAGAGTTTGAATCATCAATTCTACGTCACGATTACGAGTATTTCGAGTCTGAGCCAAGAATTCAAGCATCTTTTCACAATTCATTGGTTCATCATTTTGTGGAAAAGATGAAGTGTTGTTTTGGAATTGGTGATGAAATTGTGAGTCAAAAATGTATGGTGATGGAAAAGTGGACTCACACAAGAAATCTTTACTCGTTTCCATGACAAATGGTTGTTCATTAGGAAAAGGTGGAACTGAGTAAGACTCTTGAAAATACTGTGGAATTGGAGGGGCAAATGTTTCTTGAAGTTGTTGCTCGACCCTTTGAAGATTAGCTTCTATACTCCTGAGTAACTCAGATTTTTCTTCAATTGGTGGTTCAGAAAAAGGAGTATATGAAGCGGATTCTGGAAATGAATATTGAGGATATTGTGGACTCGGTGAATATGGTGGACAAGGAGGTTGATAATTAAACTCGGGGGACTGGAATCCCCAATTACTCGGTGAAGAGTTGAAATTATTATGAAAATTATAGTTATTAGATGGGGGGTATGGGTCATATTGATTCGGATAAGGCCAACCCGGTGTATTTGGTTGGTGCATATTGTAAAACACCGGGTTGGAATTATCCGAATATGGAGATGGTGTGAAATATGGATTATTATTGAAAGAATTGTTGAAGGCCATATCACACAATCACAAACAAAAACAAACAAACAAACAAACAAACAAAAGAAAGAAAACTTCTAACCTAAGTTAGGGTAGACTTAGGACCTAGACGACTCCTAACTGATAGACTGTCCACGGGAGGTTTAGTGTAGACTCTAACCACAAGCTAATCAGCCAGGGAAGGGTAAGGTTGGTGGGAGGTTTTCCGTCCGGAGACGTTCCTTAATTAAGTAACCAGCAACCTTCGGGCTTTCGGCCCTCAACCCCTTTCCTAGACACTGATTTTGCAAGAGTTAAATTCCAACACTTTTCCCCCTTAGGATAATCTCCTAAATGAGTCCGAGATGTCCCTAGGGCCAACGTCTACTTTTTTATTAAATTAGGCTTGGGTTAGTGAGTGCTTGGGAAAATGATTTTCGGGCTAAGGAAAGGGTAATGAACTCCCCACCTTATCTTATTTACGGGTTATGCCCTTAAAATTGATTTGTGCAAGTGTACAAGAAATATCACAAGGATTCACTCAAAGCATGAAAATCAAGCAAGAGATGATTCCTAGTCTATATGCAATGCGAAACGTACCTTGCCTCCAGCACTCTTCAACAGTAAAAGTAAAGAATTGAAAGACACGTGCCTAGAAATGCAAGTGTCTAAACAATTTTTAACAATTTCAACCAACTTTTTACTGTTTTTTAATTAAGCAGGTATATGGTGCAGAATACAGAAAGTTAAGTATTGCAGAAGCTGTATCTTGCAGAGCTGAATACCCTGCAGAAAATTTGTCAGAAGTGAACTCCTCTTTGCCGCGTTTCCACGGCAAATGCCGCGGATCCGCGGCAATTTGGAGGGATCCTGGGCTCTGCTTTCTTGAGCAGAGACCCAGGTCCACTTATATGTTTCTGCACTGAAGATTTTCCTGTTTCTTGAACCTGTAACCTGCAACAGAGAAGAAGAATCGTTTAGTACTTCACTTTAAACCAAAAAAATACGTTGCTCTCCCCGGCAACGGCGCCATTTTGATTAAGACTAAGAAAGGTATACGTATTATGAGTATAAAAATGTATTTTATGTACCCTTTCTTGTCTCCGCTATAGCATAAGGCTATACCGAGTCGATTCTCAGGGAGAGCTCGCGATGGAAGCTTTGACGTGTGGTAGTGAAGTGAACAAACGAGAATTCTTCTCTTTCTTATAAACTTAATGAATCAAATGAAAAAGAAACTAAAGAAAAGGATGGATATGTTCATGGTGGAAAAGTCGGAAAAGAAATCAAGATTGGGATTTGGTATTCACAAGAAAAAGGAAAGAAAACTTAAGAAAGCTTGAATGAAAAGCCATGACTAGCTTACCTTGCTAGCTTGCCAAGACTTACCACACTCCTTGATAGCGAACGCGTGCCTAATGTTGTCACTTCATTGGCGTATGGTTCGTCTTGCGTGTTGACCTAATTACTTTCTCACTTGGAAGACGGTGGTTTAACCATCGGAGAAGAGAAGATCATACATCTTGCAAGATGAAGTAAAGCAATCACCCATGAGTTAGTAGTTAGCAAGAGTAGTGGTTAGCTAGTACATGGAGAAGGAATTAGCTACAAGCCATTAAAGAAGTAAAACAAAGCTTGAAGTAAATTGCAAGGAATTAAAGAAAGCAATAAAGAAAGCATGTAAAGAAAGCACATAAACTAGAACCAAGCTTCAAGTAGAGGAAGGAGAATGGATGAATCCTTGCATAGCTTCAAGTTGTCACCCTTGATTACACAAGCTCTCTCTCTCACAATCTCTCTCTTTTACAATGAATTCTAGGGAAGAAGAAGAGGGATCTAAAGAACAAAACCTAGAGAAAAACTAAACAAAATTACAACATACTAACTATTCTCCTCTCTTCTCCATTCAGTTTTTGTACGCAGGTCCAAGTCCAGTATTTATAGCATGGGAGAGAACCTTCGAGAGCCAAGTTTGTTGGCGCAAAATCCGAGGTCATAACGACCTAGGATTGCCGCGGATCTGCCGCGGATCGCGGCTTTATCCTGGCCGTTGAGCCAGATCTTTCTGTTGAAGATTAGTTGAGAGTTTGTTATCCACGTGGTATATCTGGAATCTTCGTTTGTTGCGCGGATTTCTCTGGATCTGGGATTCAAATCTTTGGCTTATCTTTAATCTTTGATTAATCACTTAATTATTGCTAATTAAGGTGATTAATGGCTTTCTCTCCTTTAGAGTGTGTACCTGCAAATATATAGAGAAGAGGATTAAAAATCATATATTTATTTGTAATATGCATGGTATGGAAGTGGTATAATATGCAAATATGTGTAATAATCAAGTATTAGCTCTCTATTTTGTGGAGAAAACTCTTTTAAAGGAGTGGGAAAATCTGGCTCAAAGCTCTCCTAAAATCTTCTTACAAAACAATGACCAAACCCCCAAATTTATAGGCCAGAAAAATATAGCCGTTGGGGTCTGTCAGTGCTGCCGGTCGACCGGCGCGGTCGACTGCTAACGGTCGGATTTCTGACCGTTGCAGCTACGGTCGACCGGCCCAGTCGACCCAAACAAACAGAGAGCACTGCTCTCTGTCCGGTCGACCGGCCCGGTCGACCGTCTCAGGGTTTCCAAACGTGCACAGTTTTGTGCACGTCGGTCGACCGGCCCGGTCGACCGGACTTCAGCCAAGTCGACAACAACCTGACTTAGTCGACTGGTTGAGTCTGGAACTGAAAACTGGGCTAGAAAACTAAGTCTTTTTATTAAAATAAAATCCCATAAATACTTAGAAAATCTACAAAAATAGTTTAACCAATATACTTTGATATACAAACATGCTTGCACAAAATCAAGGCATGTTATAAAAAATTGGACTATTTTTGTAACTTGAAAATATTTGGCTCATGATAAAAACTATTTTTCCAAAACAATATATTTCTAAAACATGTTTTTCCAAATCTTCATCAAATACAAAAACAAGATATACTTTTAAAGCATAGTGTGTATGGATATGATCCACTACACAATCAAGATGAAATATCTATGTTTTTGACAATAAGCATAAACTTGGTTTTAGTTGAAACATATAACTTTGAATACCAAAAAAACCAAAACTATGTTTTTTCCAAAATGAAAAATCTTTTCTAAACCAAAAAATTCTTTTATGAAAAGACAACAAATTCAAGAGTGTGTGTGTGATATAATACTTGAGCAATCCACCACTATACTATCCTTTACATTTTTAACTAAAACAAAAACAAAATCTTATACCTGGACACAAGTCTTCATCTTCTTGAAGTCTTCACTTGAAGGCTTCTCATCTTCTTGACTTGGTCCAAGCTTGATCCAAAAGCTCCTTGGATCACACCGTGCTAGCTCCAAATCTTGACTTTTTATCCTTTGATGAGCTATGCACTTACTAAGATCTTGATAATGAATCTGTCACTAATTAAATACAAGATCATTAGTAAACATAACTACATGAGTTGATCATCATCAAAACTAGGGTGATAGGCCTTTGGGCCAACAAAAAGATGAATGATTGACTTGTACTTAGGAAGTACGGAAACTAATACCGACTCAGAAAAGTGACTCAAGTCAAGTAAAGGTTTAAGAGTCGAGATCGGTTCAGGAAGTGGGTCCAAATCAAAAAATTGAACTCAAGTCCACATTCATTTTCCAACAACGGAATGTGACTAACATTGGTAATTCAAGTTCAAGAATGACAGGTGTGGGAATCAAAACTGACTCTAAAATATTACTCAAGTTGGGTAACAAAACAGGAGTCAATATTGATTCATGAATTTGAACTGGATCAAAAATTTGAGAATTTACGTCACATTTCTCATTGTGTTCAATTTCTTAAAAATGAGAACTTGCCAATTTGTTAATAGGACTTTCAAAAGTATGAAATTGGTCAAGTTTAATATGATGATCATAAAAGATTGGCGATTCAATTTCATAATGAATTGGCACAGGATCCAATATTGACTTAGGAAAAAATTAAAATCAAGTGAAGATATCAGAGTCTTTATTGAATCAGGAAGTAGAATTGAATTACCAAGTTTAGGTTCAGGATCATATTCATTCTCAAGTTCAATTTCAGGAAAAGGATAACTTGCCAAAATGTCAATTTCGTTTTAAAAATTTGGGGTTTAGGCAAGTTCAAATGGGTGTGCTGAAATAGAATCTTGTTTTCTAAAATAACATGAATCTTTGGCTCTAACAGAATGGTTGCGACATCAGAAATGGTCAAACAGTGAGAATGGAGAGTTTGGACCATTATATCTATGTCATGATTACGAGCAATTTGAGTTTGAGTTATGGCTTCAAGCCTCTTTTCATAGTCGATTGGTTCATCATTTTGTTGCAATTGGACTTGAAAAGATGAAGTTTTACTTTGGAATTTGTGGTGAAATTGTGAGTCTATCAGATTTTGTGATTGTTGCTTGGACTCACGCATACTGATTTCCAAGATTGATGGTTTTCTATTTTGAACTGGTGGAACTGAGTATGAATCTTGAAAATATTGTGGACAAGGTGAATAAGGAGGACAAGTAGGTTGAAAATTGGACTCGGGGGAGGTGAATCCCCATTGACTCTGTGAAGAGTTGAAATTATTTTAAAAATTATGGTCATAAGATTGGGGGCATGGGTTATATTGATTCGGATAAGACCAATCTGGCACACTAGGTTGGTTAAAGTTATGATATGTCGGTTTGGTAATATCTAAAAAAGAGGTTGGGGTATAATATGGATTACCATTAAAATTGAAAAGATTATTGTTATAAGACATATCATACAGGAAATGTCAAACACAAACAAAGAAAAACAAACAAATAAGCAAACAAATAAAAAGGAAAGAAAAAAATCTAACCTAAGTTAGGGTAAACCTTAGACCTAAATGACTCCTAACTGGTTAGACTGCTCACGAGGGGTATATTGTTGAATCAAATGACAAGTTAGCAAGATTGGTGGAAGGTATCCGTGCTTAAAGCAACGGGCCTAATTACAGCTTTCGGGGTTTCGCTCCTCAATCCCCAATCTTAGACACCGATTTAGCAAGAGTCAAATTCAAATTACCTTCCCCCTTAGGTCAGTCTCCTATTTGAGTCCGAGATGTCCCTAGGGCCAACGTCTACTCAGTTTTAGTTAGGCTTAATTTAGTAAGTGAGGAGATTGTTTGTGGGCTAAGGGAGGGTAATGACTTTCTGACATTATCTTGTTTATAGGACAAACCCTTAAATCAATTTAGTGCAGTGTACAAGTATATAGAAAAATGTAACACTCAAGTAATATTTCATACAAGAATATACCTTATACTAAATGCTATGCATACATACCTTGGCTCTAACACTCTTCAACAGTAAATAGAAAATATAACGAAATAGACACGTGTCTAAATGCAAAGTCTAAATCATTTTTAGCATTTTACAATCAACCTTTTACTATTGTGTTAGAAATGTATATACAATGAGTCAAACAAGAATATAGCTACAGATATTAAACTTTACAATTCAGCCAACCTATAAAAAATATATGTTAGTAGTTCACTAAGATTTCAACAGGAATGTAGCAAATCTGAGGGCTTCTGGGCTCTACTTTTTTTAACAGAGTTTAGGGCCACTTATATTCCACTGCAATAAAAATTCCTTGTTGTTAAATCTGTACACCAAGTACAAAGAAGAAGATTAACCAAAAGTGTAAACTTAAAAAGAGAATAACTTACCGTCCCTCCTCGGCAACGGCGCCAAAATTTGATTGAGGTTTTACCTGCACACAAGAATACAGAATTTCAAAACTTTATAACAGTAGTGCAAGGTGCTCAATTCTATCGCTATAATAAGTGGCTATGCGGGTCGTGATCCACAAGGAGGGACTAGCGATGGAAGCTTTTTTAATAAGTTCTCTTTTAAGTTACAATTAATGGTTAAAGATCTTCTTTTAGTTCTTTAAAAGAAAAGAAAAATAGATTAAAGTTAAGTTAGGAAGAAAGTGGTAGATTGAGAAGGTGGAGAAAATAGAAAATGGATATATACAAAGAAATTGAAAAGAGTGATAAAAGAGTTGTGAGATTATGGTATTGGTGATCTAAACTAAAAGTTAAAAGAAAAAAAAGAAAGTTAAACCTAAAAATTACTTACCTCTTCAGTGCTCATATACCTTGGATCCGTAGCTACGACTTACCTAGTCGTTGAAGGCGATCAAGCATGGCGTGTAGGATCTTCCCCATTCCCGGTCTGCACTATGAATAAAAGGGCAAGCTAAATTAACAAAAGAATGGTTGTTTATTACCATAGGCCATCAAGGGCACTTGCAATGGAAAAGCAGTCTCGAGGCTATCAGATTCTCTTGGATTGCAACACATCAGAGGAAAGTAAATGAAACAAGAGTAAAGAAGAAAAAGAAACTTCAATTCGATTCAAATAACAATGAAAGAAATACTTACTTACACCGGTGTCACCCTCAGTACAAGCTTGCTCTCAGTTCTTCATGAAACTCGTCTCTCCTCTCAGTTACATAAAGAAAAGTAAAAATTACATAAAAGAAAAAATAAAAACCTACACTAAAAAGAATGAAAAACTGGCCTAAAATCTATCTCTGCTTCATCGTTCCCCTTTGCCTTTGAGATTACAGGTATTTATAGAAGAAATGCAGAGGTTAGAGGAGTATGAAGATAGGGAAAGCTAGATATTTCTGAATTTGAATCCTCTCCTTATCTCCAAACTTGATTTGATGTGGATATTCAGTTCTGATTTGTAGCTTGTTGGCGTGTTGATTGATGAATATAATTTATCAAATGACAGAATTCAAAACTTTAATCAACTTAAGAGTTGTATCCTTTTAAGTCTTCTTTCTAGATCATCTTGAATCATTAGATTTAAATTTCGGTAGCGAAAGTTATGATTCAATTACTAAAATGTATCCAGTCAGAATCTGAATCAAATTTGCTTCATCTCATCCGTTGATCTTCTCTCTATCCATTTATCCCTTTGGATTTGGACTCTGTATTTGACGTTATCCTCGGTTGATCTTTATATTTAATCACTTGATTCACCAAAAACTGAATTTAACCTATTGGATTGGGGATCATCCTCCTCTAACCAAATAGATCTAGTTAAATCTGAATTTAACTGATATTTATTTGATTTTATCCTCTTTCTCCCCATGATTATCTTCTGCAAAATAGAAATTTAAAACAAAAAATTTAGCAGATTTATTATATGATAATGTGAAAATATAATAAAGAATAAGGCAATAAATGTGTGCAATCACCGACCGTGGCTGACCAGTCCTCCTTCCTCTCAGATCTCTCTCTCTCTCTCTGATCTCTCTCTCCTTCACTCTCTTCCTCCTATCTTTCCTTCTTTCTCCTCCCTCACTCTCTCTTTACTCTGTCTGAGGGCCGATGGCGGCCAGAGCTATTGCCAGCCACCCAACTCCTCTCCCGCTTTCTCCCTCTCTAGCCATCTCTCTTCTTTCTCGGCCGGCCACCCCACTTCTCTCCCTTTTTCTCTCTAGCCCTCTCTCTTCTTTCTCTCTCTCTCTTATTTCTCTCTAGCTCTTTCTCTTTACAAAATATATCTCTCTCCTGGTGATGATGCGTGTGTCATGCCCGTGCGCATGTTTTGGGATTCTGAGATTTGTAATATTTTTTAAGATTTAGGTGAGCGTTCTCGCCTCTTTTCTGGGTTTCCCGTCTCAGCGGGTGATTGTATTTTACTCATGTAAATGGTGTAATTTCTGAGATTGTATATTTGTATTGGTGTCTTTGTATCGGTATTGTAGACATATAATCAGTGTTATGTTTGTACCACTATGGGTGTGTATATTGTGGACATGTATATGTACTGATGTGATGAATGCCTGTAGTAGTGTAGTTTATTACCTATACATATATACTACATGTGACATTATTCTATTTCTATTTTATATCATGAGTGGCTGACCCTTTGTGGTCGTTTAGCCTTCAGGCTCTCTACTCAGCCTCTGAGCCCTATCAGCCACCGGGCTCTACACTCAGCCTTCGGGCTTACCACTCCATGGGTAGTCTAGTCATTACCATGTAAATATGTGTGTTTGTGTGTACTAATATTATTTTATGTAGATACCTACTTGGCCCTCTGGCCCTATTAGACCTTATAGTCTCTCTTATGGCCACTTCCTCGAAAGAGGGAGTGGTTCAGACCGTCAGGTCTTTCAGCCCCGCCTGGTAGGCGAGTTTTGCACTCAGCACTTTATCGCTAACTCTATCCGAGTGTAGTTACGTTGTGAACGATAGTTGTACGTTATCGGGGCTTCGCTGCGAGTGGTAACTACGCCGAGCATGATAGTGTCCAGCGCTGAGTGCTAGCTTTGCTTCATCCTTACTTAGCTTCACTTGATTGTTCGCTTGTCTGTTCGCTTACTTTATTCCTGTCTTGTTCAGCCTCTGGGCTTCACTACTCTACTGATACCTTAGTTATTACCTGTTATATGCGTGTGTTTGGCACTGACACTTCTGCAGGTACTTACTCTTCCTTCGGGCCTATTAGCCCTTTAGGCTCTCACCCACTTTCTCGAAAGAGGGAGTGACTGTTAGGTCTTTTAGCTACACCTGGTAGACTAACCTAGCACTCAGCGCTTTACCGCTAACTCCATTCGAGCGTCGTTACACCGTGAGCATTGCTTTGTCACGTGCGGTAATATAGCTTTCATACGCTCGCCTCGCTGTGTGTGTTAAGCTGCCGCGAGCGGTAACCACAGCGAGCGTGATCGCGTCTAGCATTGTACGCTAGTTGCACTCCAGTACTGCTTAGATGCGCTTTGATGTTCGCTTGTTTACTTGCTCGCTTGCCTGCTTGATGTTTTAACTATTATTCTTCCAGATGGCTGTGAAGAGTTTGAAATCTTTACTTGTACTGTTTTCCAAAACTGTATTGTTTTTCATTATTTGTACTGTTCCCTTGTATCAGTACTGTTTTCTTGTATTTGTACTGATCTCCTATATTGATACTATTTTCTTGTATTTGTACCGACCTCTGATATTGGTACCATTTTGATGTATTATAATCTCAATTGTGATATCTATTGTGCTTATTATTTGACGTGCTATCACTTGCTATATTCATCACTTGACATGCTATTAATTGACACCTAAATCCTGCATGCTATCACCTGACACCTGCTTATTATCACCTGACACCTGCCTAACACTTAACTTATGATTATCATATTTCGGAAATCCTGTCCTGCTATCCTGTATTATATACAGTGATCTGTATTTCTAGTACTTATGTACTCCTGTTACCCTAAACTCCTGAACTTGTTCTGCTCCTGCTATTCCCATAATATGATAATTATATAATAATAAACTATAAAAAGTCCAACCTATATCGGGTAAGGGGAAAACCGATGGACTTCAAGTGGTGAATATGTTTGTAGTGGTATTAGGTATGTTGTACAACTCAAACTTTTGGTTCTACTTGAGGGCCTCTAGGTGTTCCTATGGGAGCGCTGGCTCTCTACCTCTTGTTACCTTCCTGAATGAGCAAATATATGACCCTCTTCCTGTACGCCTTGCGGCCGGTTCCATACACCAGCAAACAGAACACCCTGGAATGTGGTTCTGGGCATGCACGGGACCCACTGTAAACATAACACATTGGTTTCATCATCAGTTTTCAATAATAACCTCTACTTACTCATATATAGATGTATGTGGGATGGAACGTACGCCTGTACACATACTTAGATATATAGGTCGGATAAGTAATAATAATAAGATGCTAATTAATAATTCATTATGTTGTTTTACAATTCGGGTTGTATACATTCAGATTACGATAACGTGAGGTATATGGTATATAGAAGAAAGTTTCCTTGTTTAGATTATTCCTTCGACGTACTTATCTCATGAAGCCGTAATCTGGATTGTACCATTGGTTTTACCATGATTTCTTTCCTCATATTTTAATTCAGATTTTTTATTTTGTTTTTATTATTGTTATTATTTTATATATATATATATATCCTGATTTATCAACTGTGTACTACTCCACTGCTCTTCTATTGTTACCATATTATACACAGCTTGTCTCTTACTTGACATTATACTTGTACTACTATACTTAACCTCTGAACTTGCTTATTCTTGGTTTATACGGTTACTTTAGTTACTGTATAATTACTGCTTCCTGATGATTCATATTGTTCTCTTAAGTTGTTACTGTGGATAGCTTGGGTTGTGCGTACTCAGTCGATGGAGACTAAGGTATATGGTATATAGATGAGGGTTTCCTCATTTAGATTATTCCTCGAGGTATCAATCTTATGAATCTATCTACTGAGCCCGTACAACTAGTTTTGTCACTTCTGTACAACTCATCACTTGATGCCCCTTTCATGTTCGGGTGTGTATGCTCACGACACGATTTTCAACGCATGCTTTTGATTCGAATTTATCGATACACGTGTGCTTGTCCCTGTACGCCACTTGAAATTCATCATACCACTCGTTGGGGAGTTTCTGACTCCCCTGGATCTACATTTTCAAATCTTGGAGCTTGTGGATTCTCTCAGTTGCTGATCAGAGATGCGCAGTGAAAGCGCGATCACTGGTAGACCGTCCAGAGCCCTTTCCTTCAAGACCCCCTTATTAGGCTCTTGAGTTTTCTTTTTGTAGCTCGTGAGCATCTTTTGTATTGTTCATAATTGTATCTCTTTGTATTCTCGCATTTGCGTCTATCGGTGATGTAATATTCCTATAATATTGTGTCACATCTCGTAGTAACTTTGAATTATACTCATATGTTAGAATGTATAATGCACCACATACTTTCGTACTTTTGAATCTTGCCTGTACTAATGCTTAATGTATATATGTGAGGGTTTTTTGACTTGTGTATATACGTCGCAATAACATCTCCGTACCGGTGGGATCGAGGTGTTACACTAAGTTAGAGTGGTTTTCAACTAAGGGTTGAAGAGTAGATCAGATTATTATGAATAGTGCATTTCATATATATGTGACAGATTATTATCATTGATTATTAAATGAAGGAGGGTTAGATATTTTGATGATAATAGATCAGATAGACACTTGAAGTTAAGTGTATACGAACACTAGGTCTGGTTACAGAGATGTGAGTACTTTCCATTTGTTCATATCTAGTTGTATATCACTTGATTCGAATTTAGATATGATAAATTTAGATAGTAATCTGTTTAGATCTTGAGATTAATTTAGTTTGTGTTTGAAGATAAATGATAGAATTTATGTGTATTAATTATCAGATATTTATTTGGTGATAAATCAGATGGAAAATTAATTTGAATTGAGGATAGATTAAATATAATCTTACTTTATTAAGAAACTGATTTTTCTGATACTTGATCTATATATGAACTTATTTAGAGTTGGAGTTGATCTGGGACTTATGTTCTTTTATCGAATCTTGATCAGTATTTAGATGGGATGGATGATAGATAAATTTTGATTATACGAGTAAATATCTTACCTTTAATTTTGATGGATACTATGAGCTGATTATGGATTATTGGTTGTCAGTATTTCCAGACTTACTCACTTATTAGTTATAAGAGTATTAAAGATTTTTTATTGATGACGAGGAGATCTAGAGATATTCTAGATTCCTTATTAATTGATGATATTCAGTTATTTAATTACAAATACAGGATTACTCTGACAGTGATCTCTTAGATATCAGTGACTTTACATCTTCAGAGTTTTACATCAGTTATCAGTTATCTGTGATTAACAACATCATTTATGTTAATGACTCTATATCTCTAGTATTCTTCATCAGATTTCAATTATTACCTGTCAGTTATCAATTATCAGATACCAGTTTTCAGTTGTTAGTTATCAGCTATTATTGACATCAATAGTTGTTGGAGATATTCAGTTATTAATACCTCTAATAATAACTTATATTTTTGTATGTTAATAAAAGACATTATACTCAGAGAAAAAGGCTAATTGCCTGATAATGTATCTCGTGTATTTTGAAAGGACTTGTGATGGCTAACCGAATTTTAGATTCCACGATGGTGAGCCAAGGTAGTACTGGTTACCAAGTTATTCAGTTGTCAGTTGTCAGGGCTTTGCCCGGATTATAGCGCCACACCAATTATCTTTTGTGTAGGGTTGTGGTCTTAGTTATTAGGGCTTTGCTGCCTGTTCTAGTTCAGCGTCAGAAGGGTTAGACCGTGACACCCAGCATGCACAACCCTTCCAAAACACATGGACTACATTGGTAGGCAACACAAATGATAAGCTTGTTTGATATGTGAGAAAACGGTCGTGGTATGGGATGCAACTAAGTACCACATTAGTTAAGTTAATAATAATCAACAACTAGAGACATGTGCTAGGCTACACATATTTGACATCAGTAGTTATTTTACAGTGATGAGTTATCTGTTATTTGCGGCTTTATTTATGATATTCTTTATATTGTGTTTTCATGATTAGTATTATCTAGTATTTACATGGTAGTGTTGTAGCATATTTACATGTACCATGCTCTTGCATATTTCCTTCATTTTACTACTCATTAGGTCACTTACTGACGACCCTTGATTTGTGCATCTAGGTATAGGATGTTTTACTTTATTGATCAGGTGTTTCATAAGGATTATACATATCACGAGGAGCCCAGAGTTTCTCTCTATTGATTACCAGAATTCTTACTTCCTTTCTATTCTTATTGTTCCCTCTGGTTCCATATATATCAGACTCTGTGTTTATTTCATTCTTTTATTCATGTGTTATTTGTGTGGACATTTATATATATTGTTGCAGTGATAGTAATTCATTATAGTGATTTATATAGCTTGTTCATGTTACTTAAAGCTTAGCATGAATACGTGAGGTATTCTCCTTGCGTATATGCGTTGCTGACTCTCATCACGTCTTTGTTCCAGCGTATTTTGGGAAGCGATGCATGATAGGATTTTTTGGTATCAGAGCTTAGGTTTTTGACTTATGACTTGACTCTTGACTTTTGCTTTTCGCAAGAAGGACCTAATTCTTACTGGTAACTTGAAGTATGTTATATATACGCTGTAATATACATATACTATTCACACAATAATATTGAGTCCACTTAGAATCGATCGTTCTTCTTTTGAAAACTATCTCTTTGATATTTCGACGTTCCCGACTCCTATATTTTCACTGATTTTAACATCTCCATGTAATTTGAATTCTTCTCCTTGAATCCAATTTTTCATCCTGATTCCATTTTCTTATTCTATTCCTTGAGACTAGTCACTCCATGCTGAAGCTGGTAGCAGAGTTCAGAGTAGTGCAGCAGAATTGTTGAGCCGCTAAGAAGCGACGTGGAAGCTTGATACCTTCTCCCTTGACTTTGATTCTTTTTTTATTATTCCCTGCTTTATTGAAATTTTGGGGATGAAATTTTTGTAAGGTGGGTAGAGTGTAATATCTCTAATCTTTAATACATGATTTAATATGTATAATAGTATTTTAGTATGTATATATGATTTGTATTAAAAGTTATTATTATTTTATGTAGGTTTTCATTACTATTAAATTATCAATTCTATTATTATTATTGGTGATTATTATTAGTAATTGTTACTATTATTTCATTGTGAATATTTTTATTATTATTATTAGTGTTATTATTATTATTAATATTGTTGTTCTTGTTATTATTATTATTATTATTATTATTTTATTGTTTATTATTATTAGTATTATGATTAATTACTAATATTATTATTATTAGTAGTAGTAGTAGTAGTTACCTAGACCCAAATCCATTTGCCTAACCCGAAACCCAAAACCCATAATCACTTCCCTATATAATCATCATCTCTTCACTTAATCTAATCCTAACCCTAACCTTAATCACCCCTCATCTCCTTACTCCTCTTTCTATAGTCGTCATCACTATCTCCCATCACGGCAACACCTATGGCCACCATCAACCCCGTCAATCATTGCACTCTCTCACGGCCTCTATCGACCAATGGACCACCCAACGGCCACCTTCACCCACACGAACACCCAACCATGCCCAACACCCGAGCTCACCGTGCCTTCACCCTCCTTGCTACCCATGGCCACATCCCCACCTCATCAGCAAGCTCATGTAACCCAATGGCAGCCCTTCACGCCTGCAAACCCCACACAAGCCATCTCTGAGATCACCGCAGCACCCAACCACCGCCATCTCCTCTAACCATGTGACAACCCTCCACCGTCCTCTTCACTTGCCTACGCACACCATAACCACCTTGTGGCCGACCACCATTGCATGATTTTCCCCACTTGTAAACTTGCTATCTCCCTTCCGCGACAGCCCTCCTCCGTTACCCACGCTGCCCTCTCATGCTGTAACCCGAGCCCCTACTCCACTGAGCTTGCCACCACCTCCCTCTTCCCCTCGACAGCACTGGTTGCATCCTTCGGCTATCACCAACTCAGACACCACTGTGTCATCCTCCTCCAATAGCCTGAGGGGACTCCATAGCCATCCGAGATTACCGCTGCACCCACCTTCTCCGTTCTCCCAGAGCCACTGTTGGCTCAGAGGCCCATCACTCTAGTTTTGATGATGATTAACTCATGTAGTTATAGTTTACTAATAATCTTGTATTTAAATAGTTTCAGTGATTGACCAAGATATTAGTAGGTGTTCAACAAAGGAGTTTTGGAGCTAACACGTGTAGATTCAAGAGCTCGAGCGTCAAGATCGCATCTAGCACTCGGTTGGAGTCAAGCTCGTTGGATCGCGTTTGGATCGAGTCGGTTTGGAGGCAAGAAGACTTCGGTTTATGTTTAGTTTAGTTTATTTAAATCTTGTGTAAAGATTAGATAGTGTTGATATGCTCAAGTTCACATACACACGCAAGTTTAAAGTTTATTGGTTTTAGTTTTCAGTTTAACCATTTTGGATTTCATGTCAAAAACATAGATATATGTCTTACAAGTATATTGGATTCTATTCATATACAATATGCTTCAAATTTGTTTCAATATCATGTTTTTGCATCCATTTGAGTTTTGGAGAAAACGATTTTACATTTCAAAAATCTAAGTTTTGAAAAATACCGATTTTAGTTTAAGCCTAATTTCTATATCACAAAAATGGTTCAAATAGTTTGAAATATGTGTTGAATTTTAGTCACACATATTTGTATTTCAAAGATCTTATAAGAACTTATTTTTGTAGAATTTATGTATTTTTATGGGATTTAATTGATATTAAAAAGATAAGTTTTTAATCCCTAAAAAATACCAGCCAAATCAACTGGCAGTCGACCGGACCGGTCGACCGGACCAGTGGTCAGTCGACCGGCACGGTCGACCGATGTGCACGAGAACGTGCACATGGCCAGCTAATTCGGCTGGTCCACCGTGCGGTCGACCGATTGAAAGCACTCCACTCTCGGGTGGGGGCCGGTCGACCAGGCGGTCAACCGTTAGCTGTGGCCAGTCGACCGGGCGGTTGACCGGAGGCACAACGGTCATAAATATGACCGTTGCGCCAGTCGACCGGGTGGTCGACCGAAAGGTCATTTCTGACCTTTTCAGGCTGCCAACGGGCAGATTTTTGAGAGGCTATATATATGTCTTCTCTTGAGCTGATTTCCACAAGATTTGAGAAAAGAAAAATTCCTATCTTTCAAGTATTTTTCAGCAAGAGTTTTTTTGGTTAAAAGTTTTATCTTTATTTGTTTTAAAGGGTTGGAAAATTCAAAGAAAAAGAGTCTTTGAGAATTGATTTTGATCTTCATTTATATTTCTATCTAGAATTTTTCCTAAGAGTTTTTCTTTGTGATTTTGATTTCCAAACTCTTTATTTTCTTACACTTGAGCTATCATATCTATCCTATCTATAGGATCTTATTTTTTATGAGAAAATTGGTTTGTGATTTAATGAGACCACCAAGAGTTGTAACCTTCTTTGTATTGTTTTTATCCCTCTTGTGTAGAGGTGATTGTGGAGGTTGTTTTTGGGTTTGTAACTATCCCTCTAAGTGTAGAGGTGATTGTGGTTGGTTTGGCTTAGGGCCTTATCCCTCTAAGTGTAGAGGTGATCTTTGTTTGGCTTTGTGCCTTATCCCTCTAGTGAGAAGTGATTGTGTTGTGCCTTGCCTCTTGTGTAGAGGTTGTGTTGTTGGAGAGAGGAATTGTGTACTCTAAGTTTGTATTACCCAAATCCTCAGTGGAGGTTCCCTGTGTGGGAAGTCCTGTATGGGCGAATTAGTGAAAATCCTTCTGTGTGAAGGCGGGGACGTAGAGCAGTGGCTCGAACCTCGAAACATATCTCTGTGTTTACGATTGATTCACTGTCTCTAAAGTCTCTCTCTTATTTATCTTATGTTTGGTATTGTTTGTGTGTGCCCATACTTGTGTTGAACAAAGAGAGCTTTACATAGCACCTCAACTCTTATTTAGAGGAATTTAGAGGAGATAGTCCAGAGCCCTTCACCGAGAATTTGGCTACACTCTTTGATTACACTAAGTGTGTTGCAATTAGTTTTTAATTCTGCATCATTTGTTATTAGATTAGCCATACACCTATTCACCCCCCTCTAGGTGTACTTACAATTGGTATCAGAGTCTACGCTCCTGATATTAGGTTTAACCATCTAGGAGTGAGATCTTGGTTAGCTAATCTAATTTTGTATTTACACACATATTTGTTTACACACACTCATGGATTACCTTGCCCCTCCCATGTTTGATGTTTCTAACATCGATATTTGGAAGCTTAGAATGAGTGCTTACTTAAAAATCCTAGGCTTGCATGTTTACCTTGCCACTACTAAGAAATCTTATCTTGATAATAGCAACCATATAGAGGCCAATGCATAAGCCCTAATGGCACGTAGGAACACACCAAGTAAAGAATATCTTATGATGATTTCTCATTGTGATTCCGCTTTTGCAGTGTGGAACACTTTGACCTCTCCCAAGCTTCAAACGCCAAAATATGTGAAGAAGGAATCTAGTGAGGATGAATCCGAATAAGCTTGCTACATGGTCCAAGGGAATGACTCCCTTGAGGTAAACTCGGATACTCAACTAGATGATAGTGCAAGTTCTTCTGGAGATGATTATGTTGATACTGATGCATTAAATGAAGAACTATCTATTGTTTGTGAAAACTTAATAGAAAAGTATAAACTTTTGAAAAAGAAGACTTTTAAAATAAAAGAAAAAAATAAGTATTTGTCTTCTAAACTTGATTCGATTTTGCAAGAGAGAGATGAGATTTCAAATGAAAGGGACTCATTGAAATCCCAACTTAAACTTGCCCTAAATGAAAACAAAATTTTAAACAGTAAAAATAATTGTGACATTGTTTTGAAGAAAAATGAGGGTTTAACTTCAAAACTTGAAATTGTTATAAAAGAGAACTAATCTTTGAAAAATAAAATTGCTTTAATTTCAAAAGAATTGGAAAGTGTTTCAAAAGAAAATGCTTCTTTGAAAAATAATATTGATTCTCATGTTTTCCATGCTCCATCATCTGGTATTCCTATTGCATGGTCCACCTCTTCTTCAAATATTAAAAATGATATATGTATGTTAAAGAAGAGTGTTGATTGTTTGGGCTCCACTTTGAGCCAATGTGCCATGAACCACACACGGTTGGAATCCATGTTTCACAAGAAACATGCTCCTCCTATGCATGCACACAAATCACGGCATACATATGCTTCTCACGTTCATATGCATAACACGATGTATGCTCATGTGTACACTTGTACACATTGTGGACGTAAGGGCCACCTTGCAAAATTTTGTTATGATAGATTAAATGATTCAAATTTTGCAAATACGTTTGTTTGGGTTAGGAAGGGCGCTAATCCCCATGGACCCAATAGTGTATGGATACTAAAAGTCACTCTTATTTTATTTGATATAGGTAAGGATTCTCACTTGATGTGAGAATGTTGGTGCCTTGATGGTGAATGCGTTCCGGGCTAAATGGTGACAATTTTGGATGCATCACTTTCAAGGGAAGTTTGGTGGGAGGATCACCATGGTTTGGAGACCTAAACCCTATTGGCTTTGGTAATTATCTCTAACTCCTTATTTATGTTTACATGCTTTTAGATTATTAATTTTTTTAGCATGTCATGTTTTTAATGCTCATTATGTTATATACTTTGATAATTAGACTTATGACATACATGTATAGTCATTGAGATACACCCATGTTTATTTGGATTTATATTTTTGTGTTCTCACTATAGTTTAGCTATGTTGTATATCATAGTCTAAGATATGTGTATTTACATAATGATCATATTGATTTTTGTTTATCGTTTTACACTTCATGTTTTAATTACATGTTTAAATGTAGTTTTCATTAAAACTTGTGTCAATACTTGTACAACTAGAGAGCCACAAATTGATTATTATATATTTGTGCATAATTGCTCATTTGTACCCATTAGATGTACTAGTATAGCCTAGTTTTGATGATTCTTACATTTCAACTTGAATTCCCTATTTTGTACATGTTTTTTTTATGATAATGTGCTTAGCTTCATGTATATGTTAATTTTATTTAAAACTTTTAAATATACATGTATACCCTTGAGTCACTTGCTTTTCATGCAAATTCTATTATGGACTCACTTGTGTTTGAGATATATATGTATACTTTTAGTTTTAACTAAACATACATATACCTTGAAGTATATTTCGTTTTAATGATTTTTCATGTTTTTGATAAGGAATTTTATATGTGTCTTAAATGCCCTATTTTTATGATTTTGTTGATTACATGACTTTTTACACTCAATGTTTAGTGTTTACTCATGATGTTTGATTCATGAGGTTATATGAGCTTTATTGCTATTTGAGTGTCGATGATCGTGTGATTTTCATGTTTTCATGGATTCATTCATGTTTTATTCCTTACTTGAAGGACTTCGTACTAGTTTACAAGATTATCATAAAAATAGTTCGTATTCTTCAACTTGGTAGAGTTTTCAAACGTGTTATAATTATTTTCAAATCCTATTTTTGAAAACCCTACCAACCTAAGAGCGGTTAGATGGGCGATCATGCCTTGTATGCTCTTATTGAAAATCTTTTTAAACGTGTGCATGAAAGGGAGGTAGTATGAGTTATACACTTGATTCTCATTATATTTTCAATTGGTATCACAATTGATATTTTTTATGTATACTCATATTTATGCTTTCTATATATGTATGCTTTAAATTTCAAATAGTATCAATTTCGATTGGTATTTATATTTTCATACATATATATATGATTTGATTATGCTTACAATATCTTTACATCTTAAAGCACAAATTATGTTTATGCAAACCTTGATTTACTCCTTAATGTGAATTATTTTTCAATTGGTATTTTATACAAGCTTATGCATTATTTTTATTAGTATTTCATAAAGGGCAGAAAATTCATGTTTTATCTTTCAACCGATTTTATTTTCAATTGGTATCTTACTCCCATTCTTTATGATAAAAAATACTTTGTTTTAGTATATGCTAATATTTTCAATATATGTATCATTAATCTTAAATTGATAACTGTATTGAAATGAGTCATGTTTACCTAAAAATTTGGTTTTTAATTCAATTGATATCAAAAATTACAATTGGTATCAAAATTTACAATATATATCTTCCAATTGGTATCAAAAACATACAATGTCTCATTTTCTATTGCTATAAAAAATTTACAAGATATTTTCAATTGGTATCTTTTGGTATCTTAAAAATTTTATTTATTTTCAATTAGTATCATAAATAGGTATCATAATGTTTCGATATATACCTCTATCATAAATTGGTATATTTTCAATTGGTATCATAAATTTATTTTTAAAGAGGTTTCAAAATGTTTTGATATGTATTGCTTATATGCAATGGAAGCTTAACATCTTCTCTACATATAGATTCATGTTGAGTGTATCTCATATTGAAGTGATTAACCTCTCCTGGGTATGTAGTACACATGTGTAGGGAGAGTTTAACATCTACACTTATACATTGTATATTATGTGTTATGTGATTAGGGTTTAGTCATCTCTTTTTCATGTAATGCATGTATGCAGGGGGAGTTAACTTTACGTCTCTCCTCTTCAAGAATGTATATCGCATATATATCTTTATTGTTTGATTTGACAAAAAGGAGGAGAAGATTTTTTTTTGAGATTTTTTTATGCCCCTTTGTTGATGAATTGACAAAACGGGGGAGAAGTATTTTGGAGTTTTATATATACATGTTAAGTATTTTTTGGAGTTTTATATATGTATGTTTATTTCATTTCCTTATTTTATACAAAAAAGGGAAAAGAATTTTAAGAGAAATTTTTTCCATCTTCTTAAGTGTTTTAGCAACAAGTTTTCAAGAGTTTTTGGGCTTAAAGATTTTATCTTCATTTGTTTTAAAGGGTTGGAAAATTCAAAGAAAAAAAGAGTTTTTGGGAATTGGTTTTGATCTTCATTTATATTTATATCTAGAGTTTTTCCCAAGAGTTTTTCTTTGTGATTTATTTTCCAAACTCTTTATTTTCTCACACTTGAGCTACATATCTTGTAACGCCCCGATCCCACGGGTACGGAGACGTTACTGTGATGTATATACGCAGGTCAAAAATACCCTCACGTATATACGTTAAGCATCAGTACAGGCAAGAATAAGAGTACGAAAGTACGTAGTGCATTATACATTCCAACATATGAGTACAATTTATAAAGTTATCACCAGATGTGACAAATATTACAAGAATATTACATCACCGATAGGTACAATGCGAGAATACAAAGGGCTATACAAGTATGAATAGTACAAATAGCGCTCACGAATTTACATAAGGAAAACTCGAGCGACGCGCAGGGGGCCTGAAAGGATTGGGCTCAGGACGGTCTGCTGGGGACCACGCCTCAGCTGCGTCTCTCTGGTCAGCAACTGGGGGAAACTACACGCTCCAAGCTCCAAAACCTGGACATGAGGATCCAGAGGAGTCAGACAGAACTCCCCTGTGAGTGGTGATGCGAATACCAAGTGGCGAGCATAGATAAGCACATGAGTATCGATAAATCCGAATCATAAACATGCATTGAAAAATCGTGTCGTGAGCACAAGCATACAGGAGAAAGTAGATATAAAGCAAGTAATATCAAGTAGGAATACTCATGGTATGATAAGATAGCAAGAGACAAGTGGAATAGAATACAAGTAGAAAGGCAGGATGTAAGCAGTTATAATATAACAAGGGTCATAACCGGAAATCCAATATAAAACCCGATGAAAGCATGCTCGGCAAAGCATACAACAAATACATGTTGGCATCTTTTATTATTATTATTACTTGTCTTACCCAGATGTCTAGATATGTGAACTAGCATCCCAGCACACATATATCCACATCTGAGTAAAGTAAGGTTGTTATTATAAATCAACGGGGGTATTAACGAACAATGTTTACAGTGGGTCCTATGCATACCCGGGACCACGGCCCAGGATGTTCTGTTGCTGGAGAACGGAACCTATCACAAGGCGATCGGGAGGGTCTTATAGAATGCCCTTATCAAGATGGTACCAGGAAGGAGGGAGCCAGTACTCTCTTCGGTCGCCTGGAGGCACACAGGTCAGACCAGAAGTTTTAGTTGCACAACATACCTAATACCACTGTAAACACGAACATATATTGATAGCCGGAAGTTTCTCCCGAACCGATATAAGCTGTCTCATTTTATAGTTTATTAGATAATTATCAGATTCTGGGAATGAGCAAGAACAAGCCAGGAATGTCAAGAGTACAAGTATATCAGGAGTACGGTTTGTAACATAATGTATCAAGATGTAAACAAGATGTCAGATCATCATTCCCGTTATCGTGATAATTATAAGAGTCAAGTATATCATGCCGGGTGTCAAGTGATAGCATGACAAGAGGGTGATATTAGGCAGGTGACAGGTCATGTCATAACAGGGAGCGATTGTCAAGTAGTAGCATGTAGGATGTCAGGTGATAACACATCAATTGTCAAGTGATACAAACAGGTGTTAGACATTAGCATGCAATTGACAGGTATTAAGTAATAGCGTATCAACTGTTAACATATCAAGTATGTACATGGCATGTGATAGAATAATAGCTGAGCACAATCAAGCGGAGCTAAGCAAGCTGAAAGTATGGACAGTAAACAGTGTATAACACAGGAGCGCCTGGTGAAGTTACGAGGACGACTTGGCTTAAAGTGCGAGTAGAAAATCCGGCAGCATCTCGCCTAAATGAATCTAGTAATAAAGCGCTGAGCGCTAAGCATGCCTACTAGGTGGAGCTTAAAGACCTGACAGTCTGAACGCACTTCTCTTTCGAGATAGAGGGCGAGAGCCTGGAGGCTAAAATACGCTCGGGGTCTAAGCGCACTCTCGGTAGTTACCACGAAACTCGTAAGGGAACAGGCATACAACCAATTGGGTACCCAGAGGGGAGTGGGCAGAAACTCAGAGTTGGTACAAGAGTACCTGCGATGTTAGTACCATGCAAGCATGTTATATCGTGATAATAGCTAATCTACCGTAGAGTAATAAAGCCTAAAGGCTGAGTAGAGAGCCCGAAAGTTGAAGGGCCTGGAGGCCAAGTATGAAGCGTGGAGGCTGAAGGCTCGGAGGCCAATTATGAAACCCGAAGACAAATGACCACGAAGGGTCGGCCACGCATGGTATAAGGTACATCACAGGCATGATATATGTACAAGAAGTAAACAATCCTAATACAAGCAGTCATCACATAGCAATACATGTCCAGTCATTGGCACTCGGCCACATACAAATACAGGGACACAACCCAATACAAAATATATATAAATTTATAATAAATAACATGTCGACCCGACGAAGAGGGGAAAACCAAATGGAGGCGAGGACACTCGCCTAAATCTCTGGAAAGGCCGAAAACTCTGAAATCCCCGGAACTCTCGCATGCGCCAAAATATAATTAATAAAGATATATATTATTATTTTAGAGACGAAAGAGTAAGAGAGATTTAGAGAGAGAAAAACCTAGAGAGAGAAAGAGATTTTTAGAGAGAAAATCTAGAGAGAGAAAGGGGGAGATCTAGAGGGAGAAGAGATTAAAGAGAGATGAGAGAGAGAATTTGGAGAGAGCGGCAGTTAGAGAGAGAATTGGAGAGAGAGAGGAGGAGAGAGAGAAAAAGGGGGCTGTTGCCCCCCTCTCATAAGCCCACAGCCAGGCCTCCTGGCTTGGCCGTGGCCCTGCCACAGCCGGCTCCGGCGGCCCTCCGATGGCCGCCGGCCGAAGTGACCGCGTCGGCCACCCCAAAGAGAAGAGAGAGAAAAGAGGGGAGAGAGAGAGAAAACTGGAAAGAGAGAGATCCAGGGGGGCTGTTGCCCCCTGCTCACACACAGCGCCCCCCTCTAGGGGACGCACGGCCTGGCCGCCGGCCAGGCCACGCCCGGTAGCGGCGCAAGGGCGGTGCCAGCCACCGGCGGGCAGGGGTGGCGCCGACCACCCTAAAGAGAGAGGGAGAGGACAGGGAAAAAGGGGAAAAGAAGAAGAAAAAGAAAAGGAAAAGAAAAGGAAAGAAGAAGAAAAAGAAGGAGAAAAAAGAAAAAGAAAGGAAAGGAGAAGAGGGGCTCGCCGGAGTTGGAGGGGGCTCGCCGGCGGTGGTGGTCGAAGTCCCGGTGGTGGTGGTGGTGGTCGGATCTTAGGGGGAGGAAGAGAGAGAGGTGGGAGAATTGAAGGGTGGAGAAGAAAGAGGAGGAGATGGGGAGGGGGAGAGAGAGAGAATTGAGGGAGAGATTAGAAGTTGAAGGGAGAGAGGGAGAGAATTTGGGAGAGAGAGGAAGAAGGAGGAGGCGGCGGTCGTTGGCACCAGGGGAGAAGAAAAAGAAGGAGAAGGGAAAAGAAAAGGGAA
Organism: Agave tequilana; assembly: GCA_038442645.1. Taxonomy (NCBI): domain Eukaryota; kingdom Viridiplantae; phylum Streptophyta; class Magnoliopsida; order Asparagales; family Asparagaceae; genus Agave; species Agave tequilana. Next base: position 104,872 of record JAVJIF010001336.1, on the reverse strand, counting down.
GAAGGAAAAAGAAGAGAAGGAAAGGGAAAAGAAAAGAAAAGAAAAGAAAAAGCAAAAGCAAAAGAAAAAGAGAAAGAGATTGATAGGGAGTAATGGATGGAGTTGTAATAAATGAAGGAGAGTGGGCTGGTTGGTGAAGTCTGTGGGAAAAGAAAAAGAAAAGGAACGAAAGAAAGGAAGAAAGAAGGGGAAGTTCGAAAAATATAATATTATAATAAAGTCAGGAAATATTGACTGTTCCAAAAAAATACCCAAAATTACCCAGAGATAGAGAACGTCATCTTGGGGAATAATATGAAATCGGTTTTCAGAAATAAAATCCCATTTTCAAATTAAATAACCTGAAGTAAACTGTCGATACCGGTTTACACCAAGTCGGCCGGATTTTGATAAATTCTGAAAATTTTCAAAAAATGCTTGAAAGAAGAAAATATGATTCTAAGAAGCAATGCGAAAGAAGAATTTAGAAATTCAATTTTTATTGTAAATTAAAAATCCTGAAATCAGCTAGCGATATCGGCCGACACCAAATACGGTGGAATTTCAATAAATTCAGAAAATTCTCAGAAAAAGTATTTAGATAAAAAAATATGATTTTAAGAAATAATATGAAAAGAAATTTTTAAAAATTCAACTCCGACTGTAAATTAAAAATCTGAGAATCGGCCAGCGGTACTGGTCGACACCGGTTTTGAAGATTTTCAATTTAATTAAGAAAAATTCCAAAAAATCATAGAAAATCTAAAATACTAGAAAATGATATTCGAAACTGAAATTGGTCAAATCTGAATAACAAAAGACCAAATTGAGCAATACCCTAAGATCGGGTCCCCAGTTCAGACTAGCTGACTCCGAGTTCACGAATCTAGATTTAAGGCAAAACGATCATATAAATAATTCATAATACAAAACAAATACAGAAAGTAAATCGAAAAATACGATCAAAAAATATGAATACGCAACTAAGTACATATTTCGAGAGCAGGGTGTTACATTTCATCCACCTTACAAAAATTGCGTCCTCGCAATTTCGATAAGGGGTAAGATGAACACAAAAGGGACAGGGACAAGAATTATGCCAACTAAGATATGAATTACTGCCGGTAGGGCTCTCAAGTCGACTGAACAACAGTCGAAATATAGATATCTTCTGCACTTCCTACTGTTAAATCTTCGAACGATGCCGAAAATATTAACCTAATAATACAGCTTCGCAATAGAATTTCCACTGTACTGCATACTTAATAGCTCTCCGAGAATACGTCAGAATACCAAAAATAAAGGAAACCCTGATAATACTTAGCATAATAAAGAAGACCGATAATTAAGAATTCCGAATACCTGGCGTCGATTACTCTGAAAGATACAGCCAAGAATATAGAATACCCGTAGAGAATGCCGACTACTGACTTCTGAAAGAAAACCCGATTGCAGATCTATTCTGAGAATACCCGAACTCCCGAACTTCATAGAGTTGGTCGAAGAGATCAAGTAATAGCTTCATTCTGAACCAGCCGCTACCTCCCTAGTCTATTCATATCTTAAGTTGGTATAAAGGCTTCAAAAAACCAAAACAGTGGAAAGATGGAAGGATTATGGATTAAAGGAAGGATGATCAAGAAAAATAGATAACTCTGTACTTGTCGTGGACTGTATAACCAGGACTCATGTATTCCAGTTGCAAATTTCTTTACCATTAATTTGCCATCTAGACATACTGAGGATGTGAGAGCCTAGGCTCTAATACCATCCTGTAACGCCCCGATCCCGCGGGTACGGAGACGTTACTGTGACGTATATACGCAGGTCAAAAATACCCTCATGTATATACGCTAAGCATCAGTACAGGCAAGAATCAGAGTACGAAAGTACGTGGTGCATTATACATTCCAACATATGAGTACAACTTACAAAGTTAACACCAGATATGACAAATATTATAAGAATAGTACATCACCAATAGGCACAATGCGAGAATACAATGGGGTATACAAGTATGAATAGTACAAATAGCGCTCATGAGTTTACAGATGAAAAAGTCGAGAGACGCGCAGGGGGGCCTGGAAGGATAGGGCTCAGGACGGTCTGCTAGGTATCTACGCCTCAGCTGCATCTCTCTGGTCAGCAACTGCGGAAAATCACACGCTCCAAGCTCCAAAACCTGGACATGAGGATCCAGGGGAGTCAGACAGAACTCCTCGGCGAGTGGTGATGCGAATGCCAAGTGGCGAGCATAGATAAGCACATGAGTATCGATAAATCCGATCATAAACATGCATTGAAAAACCGTGTCGTGAGCACAAGCATACAGGAGCAAGTAGATATAAAGCAAATAATATCAAGTAGGGAATACTCATGATAAGATAAGATAGCAAGAGACAAGTGTCATAAACCAGAAATCCAATATAAAACCCGATGAAAGCATACTCGGCAAAGCATACAACAAATACATAGTTGGCATCTTTTATTATTATTATTATTACTCGTCTTATCCAAATGTCTAGATATGTGAACTAGTGTCCTAGCACACATATATCCACATCTGAGTAAAGCAGGTTGTTATTGGAAACCAACAGGGGTATCAATGGACAATATTTACAGTGGGTCCCATGCATACCTGGGACCACGGCCCAGGATGTTCCGTTGCTAGAGAACGGAACCTACCGCAAGGCGATCAGGAGGGTCTTATAGAATGCCCTTATCAAGATGGTACCAGGAAGGAGGGAGCCAGCACTCCCCTCGGTCGCCTGGAGGCCCATAGGTCTAACCGAAAGTTTTAGTTGCACAACATACCTAGTACCACTGTAAACACGAACATATATTGATAGCCGCAAGTTTCCCCCGACCCGATGTAAATTGTCTCATATTATAGTTTATTAGATAATTATCAGATTCTGAAAATGAGCAAGAACAAGCCAGGAATGTCAAGAGTACAAGTATATCAAGAGTAAGGTTTGTACTATAATGTATCAAGATGTAAACAAGATGTCAGGTCATTATTCCGGTTATCGTGATAATTATAAGAGTCAAGTATATCATGCCGGGTGTCAATTGATAGCATGACAAGAGGGTGATATTAGGCAGGTGACAAGTCATGTCATAACAGGGAGCGATTATCAAGTAGCAGCATGTCGGATGTCAGGTGATAACACATCAGTTATCAAGTGATACAGATAGGTGTTAGATATTAGCATGCAATTGACAGGTATTAAGTAATAGCATGTCAACTGTTAACATATCAAGTATGTACATGGCATGTGATAGAATAATAGCTGAGCACAATCAAGTGGAGCTCAGCAAGCTGGAGGTATGAACAGCAAACAGTGTTTAACACTGGAGCGCCTGGTGAGATTACCGGGACGACTCGGCTTAAAGTGTGAGTAGAACATCGGGCAACATCTCGCCTAGACGAATCTAGTGATAAAGCGCTGAGCGCTAAGCATACCTACCAGGCGGAGCTGAAAGACCTGACAGTCTGAACGCACTTCTCTTTCGAGATAGTAGGCGAGAGCCCGAGGCTAAAGTACGCTTGGGGTCTAAGCGCACTCTCGGTAGCTACCACAAAACCCGTAAGGGTTCAGGCATACAACCAATTGGATAGCCAGAGGGGAGTGGGCAGAAACTCAGAGTTGGTACAAGAGTACCTGCGATGTTAGTACCACGCAAGCATGTTATATCATAATAATAGCTAATCTACCATAGAGTAGTAAAGCCTGAAGGCTGAGTGGAGAGCCCGAAAGCTTAAGGGCCCGGAGGCCAAGTATGAAGGCCGGAGGCTGAGGGGCCCAGAGGCAAGTATGAAACCCGAAGACAAACGACCATGAAGGGTCGGCCACGCATGGTATAAGGTACATCACAGACATGATATATGTACAAGAAGTAATGTAACGCCCCGATTCTGCGGGTACGGAGACGTTACTGCGACGTATATATGCAGGTCAGAAATACCCTCGTGTATATACGCTAAGCATCAATACAAATAAGAATCAGAGTACGGAAGCACGTGGTGCATTATACATTCCAACTATGAGTACAATTACAAAGTTATCACCAGATGTGACAAATATTACAAGAATATTACATCACCGATAGGCACAAATGCGAGAATACAAAGAGATATACAAGTTTGAATAGTACAAAAGGAGGCTCAGAGTCATCACAGGAAAACTCTAAAGCCGAGCAGGGGGGCCTGGAAGGATGGGGATCTGGACAGTCTGCCGATGATCCATGCTACCGCTGCGCTTCATAGGTCAGTAATTGGGAGAATCCACAAGCTCCAAGCTCCAAAACCTAGACATGAGAATCCAAGGGAGTCAGAACTCCCAGGCGAGTGGTGATAGATGGCGTGCAAAGATAAGCACACGTGTATCAATAAAACCGAATAATAATCATGCATTGAAAATCGTGTCGTGAGCATAAGCATGCAGGAGCAAGTAGATATATAACAAGTGATATCAAGATAAGATAAGAGCAGGAAACTGTTGGAATAGAACACAAGAACACAAGTGGCAAAGCAGGATGTAAGCAGAAATCTGATGTAAAACCCGATGAAAGCAATTGTGGCAAAATAAGTGACATAACCAAATTTACAAAGCAACACAACCAGTTGTTATCTTGGCATCTTATTATTACTTATCCGACCCATATATCTAGGTATGTGTCCTGGTGTACATCACAACACACATACATCCATATATAAGTACGTCGAGGTTGGTTATTGGAAGCTGATGAAGAAATGATAACTCTAACTTATAGTAGTTCCCGTCCGCCCGGGACACAGCCATTTAGGGGTCTGAAATCCCCCTAACACGCATCTTCTGGGGGCCTGAAATCTCCCTAACATGAATCGTCGGTTTTAGTATTCCACCACTATAAGTAAGGCATCATACCGGCATCCATCAGTTCCTCTCATTCCCCATGTAAGTTGTTCTTTTTATAGCTTATTAAACATAATTATCAGATTACGGGAATGAGTAGGAACATAACTGGTCATAACAGGAGTACATAACAAGCATAACGGGAGTTCATAACAAGCATAACGGGAGTACATAACAAGAGATCAGGTACTATATTCCCGTAATGTGATAATCATGAGTAGAGAGTTAATCATAACAGGTATCAGGTTTTATCATGCCAATGACAAGTGTTCATGTAGGTGACAGGTGATAAGTCATGTCATAACAAGGGGAAGGTGATAAGAGATAACATAACAGGAGCAGGTGTCGAGTAGTAGCATGTTAGGTGATAACAAATCAGTTGTTAAGTGATACAGACAGGTGTATGTCAAGTGTTAGCGTAACAAGTATGTACATGACAAGTAATAGAGTAATAGCTGAGCACAATCAAGCAGAGCTAAGCAGGCTGGAGGTATAGACAGCGAACAGTGTTTAGTCACTAAAGCACTTGGCGAGGTTACCAGGACGACTCGGCTAAAGTGCGAGTAGAAAATCTGGCAGCATCTCGCCTAGACGAATTTAGTGAATAAAGCACCGAGTGCTAAGTATGCTCACCAAGCAGAGCTGAGAAACCTGATGGTCTAAGCGCACTCCTCTTTCGAGGAAGTGGGCGGAGCCCGGAGGCTAAAGTACGCTCGGGGTTTAGGTGCACTCTCGGTAGCTACCACGAAACCAATAAGGGTACAGGCCTTAAACCATTGGGTAGCCAGCCTAAGAGTGGGTATATCCCAGAGTCGGTACAAGAGTACCTACTATGTTAGTACCACGCAAGCATGTTATATTGTGATAATAGTTAATCTACCGTAAAGCAGTGAAGCCTGAAGGCTGGGTAGAAAGCCCGAAAGCTGAAGGGCCCGGAGGCCAAGTATGAAGCCAGGAGGCTGAAGGGCCCGGAGGCCAAGTATGAAATCCGAAGACAAACGACCACGAAGGGTCAGCCACGCATGGTATAAGGTACATCACAGGCATGGTATATGTACAAGAATTAAACTACCCTAATACAAGCAGTCGTCACTGGCATATACATGTCCAATCATTGGCACTCGGCAACATACAAATACAGGGACACAGCCCAATATAAAATACATTTAAATATGGAATAAATACATGTCGATCCGATGAAGCGGGAAAACCAAATGGAGGCGAGGACACTCGCCTAAATCTTTGGAAAAGCTGAAAACTCTAAAATCCCCGAAGCTCGTGCACGCGCCAAAGTATAATTAAATATATATTTATATATAATTATTTAGAGAGAGAAAGAGATAGGAGAGAGAAGAGAGAAAGAGTTAGAGAGAAAGAGATATAGAGAGAGAAAGTCTAGAGAGAGGAAGGGAGATTTAGAGAGAGACTAGAGAGAAAGTGATGAGAGACAAAGAGAGATGAGGGAGATGGAGAGAGAAAGAGAGAAGCAGAGGGACTGTTGAGAGAGAGAGAGGGGGGGAGAGAGATGGTTAGGGAGAGAGAAACTAGGAGAGAGAGAGGAGAGAGAGAGAGAGAGCCAAGGGTGGGGGCTGCTGCCCCCCTCACCTCTGGTCACAGTCTGGCTGTGCCAGGCCGTTGCTAGGCTAGCCCTGGCCAGGCGGCCAGGGGTGCCAGAGGGGCGACCGGCGTGGCCGCCTAAGGAGGGGAGAGGAGAGAGAAAAGGGGGCTGTTGTCCCCCTAGTCCACACACAGGGGGCCAGGGGGCCCCTGGCCGCTCATGGCTGTCGGCGTGCCGCCGGCGGCACCCATCCCCGGGGTGGCACCGGCCACCCCCAAAAAGAGAGGGGAAAGAGAGGGGGTTTGGGTTGGAAGAGATTTGTGGTGGTGGTGGAGATGGTGATTTTGGTGGTGATTTTGGGTGGTGGTGGAGAAATTGAAGGAGATATGAGGAGAAGGAGGAGTAGGGTGTTGTGGGGGTAGAGTTTGATTAGGGAAGATGGTGGTGGTGGTGGCTAATTTGAAGAAGAATAAGAAGAAGAAGAAGGTGGAGATGGTGGTGGTTTTGAGGAGGAAGGAGATGGAGATGGAGTGTTGTTGGAGATGAAGGAGAAGGGGCTTGGCCGCCGGAGTTGGGGAGCCTACCTCGCCAGAGAGGGTGGCCGGAGCGCCAAGGTGGGCTCGGTTGGGCGTCGGCCAAATGATGAAGAAGAAGAAGAAGAGAAGAAAGAAAGAAAAGAAAAGGAAAAAGAAAAAGAAAAAGGGGAATGATGGATGGAGGTGATAGATGGGAGAGGGTTTTAATGAAAAGGGGGGTGAGGTGGCATTGGTGAAGTCGGTGGAAAGAAAAGAAAAAGAAAGAAAGAAAGGAAGGAAGAAAAGAGAAGATTCAAAAAAAAATATTATTATAATAAGGTCAGGAAATATCGACTATTCCAGAAAAATCTCCAAAAATACCCAGAGGTAGAAAACGTCATCCTGAGGAATAATATGAAATCAGTTTTTAGAGATAAAATCATGTTTTCAAATTAAAAATCCTGAAGTCAACTGTCGATACGGTCTATACCGGGTCGGCCGGATTTTGATAAATTCTGAAAATTCTCAGAAAATGTCTGAAAGAAGAAAATATGATTCTAAGAAGTTATGCAAAAATAGAATCTAGAAATTCAATTTCAATTGTAAACTAAAAATCTTGGAATCAACTAGCGCTACTGGCCGACACCAATTTCGCTAGAATTTTGATAAATTCAGAAAATTCTTAGAAAAAGTATTTAGATAGAAAATGTAATTTTAAGAAATAATATAAAAAGCCATTTCTAGTAATTCCACTCCGTTTGTAAATTAAAAATCTGAGAATCGGTCAGCGGCACTGGTCGACACCGGTTTTGAAGATTTCCAATTTAATTCAGAAAAATTTCAGAAAATCATAAAAAATCTAAAATATTAGAAAACAATGTTTGAAACTAAAATCAGTCAAATTTGAATAGCAGAAAGACTAAATTGAGAAATACCCTAGGATCGGGTCCCCGGTTCAGACTAGGGCTGACTCCGAGTTCACGAATCCGGATTCAGGAAAAATGATCATATAAATAATTCATAATACAAAATAAATATAGGAAGTAAATCAAAAAATACGATCGAAAAATCTGAATACGCAACTAAGTACGTATTCTGGGAGCGGGGTGTTACATTCCATCCACCTTACAAAACTTGTGTCCTCACAATTTCGATAAGGGGTAAAATGAATACAAAGAGGACATGGACCAGAATTATACCAATTAAGATATGAGTTACTGCAGGTAAGGCTCTCAAGTCGACTAAATAATAATCGAAATATAGATATCTTCTGCACTTCCTGCTGTATAAATCTCCGAACGATGCCAAATAATACTGACCTGATAACACCGCTTAGCAATAGAATTCTCGCTGTACTGCATGCTTAATATCACTCCGGGAATAAGCTAGAATACCAAAGATAAAGAAACCCCTGATAATACCGAGCATAATAAAGAAGACCGTTAATTAAGAATTCTGAGTACCGGGCGTCGATCACTCTAAAAGACATAGCCAAGAATAGAGAATAACTGTAAAAAAATCTGAATAACGACTTTTAAAGGATAACCTGATCGTGGATCAATTCTGAGAATACCCGAACTTCATAGAGTTGGCCGAAGAGATCATATAATAGCTTTATTCTGAACCAGCCGCTACCTCTCTAGTCTGTCCATATCTTAAGTTGGTATAAAGTCTTCGAAAAACCAAAACATTAGAAAGATGGAAAGGATTAGGGATTAAAGGAAGGATGATCAAGAAAAATAGATAACTCTGTAATTGTAGTTGGACTGTATAACCAGGACTCATGCATTCCAGTTGTAAATTTCTTTACCATTAATTTGTCGTCTGGACGTACTGAGGATGTGAGATCCTAGACTCTGATACCATCCTGTAATGCCCGGATTTCGCGGGTACGGAGACGTTACTGCGACGTATATACGCAGGTCAGAAATACCCTCACGTATATACGCTAAGCATTAGTACAAGTAAGAATCAAAGTACGGAAACACATGGTGCATTATACATTCCAACATTTGAGTACAATTACAAAATTATCACCAGATGTGACAAATATTAAAGAATATTACATCACCGATAGGCGCAAATACGAGAATATAAAAAGATGTACAAGTATGAATAGTACAAAAGGAGGCTCAGAGTCATCACAGGAAAACTCTAGAGCCGAGCAGGGGGCCTGGAAGGATGGGGATCTGGACGGTCTGCCGATGATCCACGCTACCGCTGCGCTTCATAGGTCAGCAACTGGGAGAATCCACAAGCTCCAAGCTCCGAAACCTAGACATGAGAATCAAGGGGAGTCAGAACTCCCAGGCGAGTGGTGATGTGAATGCCAGATGGCGTGCAAAGATAAGCACACGTGTATCGATAAAACTGAATCATAATCATACATTGAAAATCGTGTCGTGAGCATAAGCATGCAGGAGCAAGTAGATATATAACAAGTGATATCAAGATAAGATAAGAGTAGGAAACTGGTGGAATAGAACACAAGAACACAAGTGGCAAAGTAGGATGTAAGCAGAAATCTGATGTAAAACCCGATGAAAGCAATTGTGGCAAAACAAGTGACATAACCAAGTTTGCAAAGCAACACAACCAGTTGTTATCTTGGCATCTTATTATTACTTATCCGACCCATATATCTGTTGGCCCAAAGGCCTTCCACTCTAGTTTTGATGATGATTAACTCATGTAGTTATGTGTACTAATAATCTTGCAATGTTTAAGTTTCAGATATTTAACAAGATATTAGTTGGTGAAAGCTTCCACACATCTTTCACATGTTGATTCAAGAGCCCGCGCATCAAAGATCATACATTGCACTTGCTCGGTGAATCAAGAGTTTTTGGATCGAGCCGACTTGGAGATTGCGCTCTAACTTGGAGATTGCGCTCTACAAGAAGACTTAGGTATCCATAGTTTTAGTTTTAAGTTTAGATCCTAATTGTAAAGATTAGAATAGTATGATAAGCTCAAGTTCACAACACACACCTTTCATGTTTTGATTTTCGGTTTTAGGTTTAACCGATCTTGGTTTTCATGAATAGATTTTTATCAAAACAAGTTTACATGGTTTATGTATATTAGATTTGTTCTATATACATGCATGCTTCAATTGTTTAGACAAACTTTGTTTGATAATCTATTCCATGTGTTTTATGTTTTGGTATTTACAACAAAACATATTTTTGGACTTAATGACAAAAATCATGATATATATATATGTTTCTTGTATATTGAATTTCTATTCATATACAATATGCTTCAAAGTGTTTAAATATCATATTTTTGTATCATGGATGAGTTTTAGACAATGTGTATTTTCTATTCAAAATACAAGGTTTTAGAAAATACGGTTTTTGGTTTTTTGGCAAAATTTCTATGACACAAAAATAGTCAAATATGTTTGAAATTTGTGTTAGGATTTTTAACACAAGTTTGTATTTCAATATAAAATAATAAAACTATTTTTGTAGAATTTTAGAGATTTTGTGGGATTTATTGGAATATTTTTTACCTCAGTTTTCTGACCCATTTGCTGCCTACCAGGCTAGTTCGGTCGACCGTGCCGGTCGACCGCATGTAGCCGGTCGACCGTCACGGTCGACCGACGACGTGCACAAACCTGTGCACGTTTTCTGGCACAGTCAGCGGTCGACCGGGACGGTCGACCGGAGCAGAATAGTCTGCTCTCGGGATTATTCGGTCGACCGGGCCGGTCGACCGTTAGTTGCCAACGGTCAAAAATTGACCGTTGGACGGTCGACCGGGCCGGTCGACCGGAAGGCTATTTCTGGCAAAAATTCTGTAAACGGCTAGTTTTCTAAATTGCCTATAAATACTCCATTTGAGAGAGTTTTTCTCTAAGAATTTTTGGGCTAAAATTTTCTATCTCTCTGGTGTTTTTGCTGCAAGAAAAATAGGTTTTTAGATTCAAAGTGAACAATCTTTTGTGTTTTTGATTAGGGTTTGAAAAACCAAAGAAAAGGGTTTTTGGGAAAAGCTTTTGTTTGAACTTCTATATCTTGATTTCATTTGTTTCCCAAAGGTTTTTCTTTGAGTTGCTGGTTTCAAATCCCTTGGTTTTCTCCACACTTGAGCTAAAATCTACTATCTTGTCTATAGGATTTTTGTGGGAGAAAAAGAGATTGTTTGTGGTTGTTGCTTTAAACCACCAAGTAGCAAGAGATTGTTTTGTGGTAGTTGTTGGAAACCACTCAGTTGTAACCTTACCTTTGTGTGGCTGTGTGCCTTTTTGGGAGTTGTGTACTCCGGTGATTGTAACTGTCTGTGTGATAGTGAAGCTAGAATCTATCTGGGGATGGCGGGGATGTAGAGCTGGGTGCTCGAACCTCGAGAACATATCTTGGTGTTTGCGTTTGATCGATTGGCTCTCTCTATCTCTATCTCTATTACTTTGTGTCTTGCATTACTATTCATATTGTTCATCATATTTGCTTGGCTTGGTTGTGTGTGCATCACTAGTTGATCACACTTGAGTGCTCATTGCATTTAGAATTTTAATTCCGCATTTTAGTTCCATTGATTAGCATCATCACCTATTCACCCCCCCTCTAGGTGATTTTTCAATTGGTATCAGAGCTAGCGCTCCTGATATTTAGGTTTAACCACCTAGGAGTTAAGATCTTGGTTTGCTAATCTTCATTTGCATCTCATTTGCACTCATACTAGTTTGCTCTCATGGCTAGCCCTCCTATGTTTGACCATACTAGACTTGACTCTTGGAAAGTTAACATGACTAGATATTTAAAAACACTAGGTCATCTAGTTTATCAAGCCATCACCATAGAAGCCCTCCTAAATACTAGTAAGCATAAGAAGGCCAATGCACTTGCACTTCAAACACTTAGAGCATCTTTTGATAATAATCTCTTACTTGTTTTTGATAGTTTTAACTCGGCTTTTGCAGTTTGGAGCGTCTTGACATCTCCGGAGCTTTCAAGGATCATCAACAATATGAGGAGATCTAGGAGAGATGTATCCGAAGAGCCTTGTTTCATGGCATATGGGAATGACTCTCATGAGGTACAATCGGACTCTCAAATACATGATAGCTCTAGCTCTTATTGCCATGGATGTTTTGAGGTTCAAAATTTAAATGTTGAACTTGCTTCTAAGCTTGAAAAATACTTGGAAAAACATAACTCTTTGAAAGAAAAACATTTTGATTTACAAAAAGAAATGAAGGATTTATGCTCTACTTTTGAAACCGTTTTGCAAGAGAAGGAAGAGATTACTAGTGAATGTGACTCACTAAGATCTCAACTAGACATTGCTTTAAAAGAAATTGAAGTTTTAAAAGGCAAAAATGATTGTGATGATATTTTGGAGCACAATGAGATTTTATCCTCAAGATTGGATTGTGTTTTCAAAGAAAACCTTACCTTGAAAAATAAAATTGATTCTATTACTAAAGAATTGAATTTGTTTTGTCTAAAAATGAATCTTTGCAAAATGATATTGATTTGCATGTTTGTCATGCTAATGTAGCTTCTACTTCTTGCACTTCTATAGCATGTTCCACTTTGTCTTCTAGCATAGAAAATGATATAAATAATTTGAAGAAAAGTGTTGATTGTTTGGGCTCCACTTTGAGCCATTGTGCCATGAATCACACACGTTTGGAACCTTGATTCGCAAGAAACAAGTTCCAACCTTGCATACACACCCATCTAGGCATACACATGCTTCTCATGATCATCATCATATGTATGCTCACGTGTACACATGTACACATTGTGGTCGAAAAGGCCACCTTGCTAGATTTTGTTATGATCGCATTTATCATGAAAATTTAGCAACTAATTTGGTTTGGGTGAGAAAAGAAACTAACCCCCGTGGACCCACTAGAAAATGGGTACCAAAAACCACCTCTTTGGCTTTTGATGTAGGTGGGAGCTCTCGCATCACGTGAGAGTGGAGGTACCTTGAGGTGGATGCGTTCCGAGCTTGAATGAAAACTATTTGGATGCTTCACTCTCAAGGAGATTAGGTGGAGATGACCACCATGTTTTGGAGAACTAGAGATGCACCGTCATTGGTTTTGGTATCATTCTCTAACTCCCATTTATTATATACATGCTTCTTAGATCATTCATTTATAGCATGTTGTATTTTGATGTTCATTATGATTATGCCTTGTTCATTAGACTTGAGATATACATGTTTAGTTACTTGAGCACCCATGTTTCATATGGATCTATATTTAGTGTTCACTTCTTATTTAAGCTAACATGTATGCCCTAGATCTAATGCACATGCATATGCATAATGATCATATGATGTTCATGATTCCATGATTTTTGTTTAGATGATTATATGGATGTTTGTGATATATCTTGTGTGCATTTCATCATTGCACTTTATTCATTCTTTGTTCGATCTATTCTCATACAACAAGGTTGCATTGCGCACCTCTAACCCATTCAAGGGGAATCAGGAGGAAGGAGTTCAGAACCCTTCACGGGGTATACGGCTCTTAGTCTTGTTTTGAGAGATCGTTGCATCATACATCCATCTTAGTTTTAAAAGGTCATTAATACTTCATATTTTTGATTAATATGATCATATTGATTTTTGACCCATTTTATGCCTCATGATTTGATTACTTACTTGAATGTTAGTTTTTCATTAAGACTAAGATTTATACTTGTACAACTAGTGAGCTACAAATAGACCTTTATATATTTGTGCTTGAACGCTCATTTGTAGTCATTTGATGTACTAGTATAGTATAGTTTTGATGATTCATGCATTCATACATGTATTCCTCATTTTTGATATGATTTATGATCATGTGATTTCTATGATAAAGTGTTTTCACTTCATGTATATGTCTATTTTGTCAAATCTTAAGATATACATGTATGCCCCTTGAGTCATTTGCCTTTCATGCAAATCTATATTTTGGACTCAATTGTGTTTAGGGATATGTATGTATACTTTTGCTTTGTCTAAACATACATATACCTTGAAGTATAAATTGACTTTTAATGAAGAGTTTTAGATTTTCATGTTTTTAGGAGATTTCCTTTAGTAATGAAAATTTAGTTCTCATATGTTTATATTTTAAAGGAATTTCAATTGAGCTTGATTGTCCATTTTCATGATGATATGTTTCTCACAACACTTGTACACTCACCTTATTTTGATTTTTCTCATGATTTCATTTTCATGAGTACTATTGGTGCCATATAGATTTTGAGTGTTTAGTGATCTTGTGATTTTCATGTTTCATGAAATATCCTTTTTGTTTTATCTTGAAGGATTTCTACTAGTTCTCAAATTTTCATAAACTAGTTGGTATTCTTCAAATTGGTAGAGACTTTCAAACATACTATATTGTTCAAATCATTTTTTTGAAAACCCCTACCATCTATGGGCGGTTGGATGGGAGATCATGTTCTTGAATGCTTTATAATGAAAATCCTTTTTATCTTGAATCATGATTGGGTGGTAGGTTATATGAGATATACACTTGTATTTATTGTTGTTTCAATTGGTATCATTGAACTCTTTCAATTGGTATCAATGTGACATTTTTTTTGTATACTCATATATGTTTGTATTTTATATATGTATGCATGCACTTCATATAGTATCAAATTTCAATTGATATCTATCTTTTACATACATATATAGATGATTTATTTGTGCTTCAAGATATCACAAATTTTGTTTATGCTTAGCTTGAACTTTTCAAATTGAAACAATGTTAAAGCGAATTTTCAATTGAGTTAATTTTCAATTGGTATCTTATTTCAAGCATATGCATATTTTCATTTGGTATTTCATAAAGGGGGAGAAAACTAGTATTTTATTTTTTTTAAATTGGTATTTTATCTTTCAATTGATATTTTTTTGGTATTCCACTCCCTTACTTTATGATAGAAAATAAAGATTTCAATTGGCAAAGAAATAATTTCAATTGGTATCTTGTGTTTTAAAGAACAATAGTTTCATTTGGTATCAAGATTTTTATTTTTTTGTGTTTTCAATTGGTATATGTTCTCGTTTTGATTTCAATTGATTTGTTGTTTTTCAATTGGTATCAATATACACTTCATTGCCACATTTTTTTTTGGTATCATATTTGATTTAACCCTTTATTAGTTCTTTGCTTTGAACAAAAAGGGGGAGAAAATTTATTGTTTTTGCTTTTATTTTTAACCCTTTTTGATGATTGACAAAAAGGGGGAGAAGAATTTGAGTTTTATATGCATATTTGTGTTTGCATATAATTTACATTTGATGAAAAGAAGCCTTGTTTATATGCATGTCTATGCACGTTTTATGTGCATGTTTCATGTTTCATTTTTATTGATATCAAGAGTATGTTTTGGTAATTTAGTTGTTTTGTTTTAATTGGAATCAATAGCATGTTTCATATGCATATTCATTTATGTCAAGAACCCTGTTTATATGCATCTTATTGTTTGTTTATTCCTATGCATGAGTTAAGGGGGAGCTTCTTTGAAGCTTTACTTTAATCGATGCATATATAACTCCATGAGTTTTGTCATCATCAAAAAGGGGGAGATTGTTGGCCCAAAGGCCTTCCACTCTAGTTTTGATGATGATTAACTGACTGATTTTTCCTGCACAGAAAATAATGAATATTAGATTTAAGAATAGATCGTGCGAGGAATCAGTTCTAATCCGCGGTAGCAGGGCTATGCGGGTCGTGATCCTCAAGGAGGGACTGCGATAGAAGCGTTAAGCAAGTTATACTCTAAAAATTTATCTTTTTTAGTTATTTTGTTAGTCACGATGGTATTTACAATGAGTTGTGGTATTTACAATGGATCGAAGAAAAGAATATGGAGAGAGATGGATTTAATCTACAAAAAAGAAATAAAAAAGAAGAAAAGGAAACTTACTTGAGTTGGAGAAAATAAGTGAAAACCTAATACTTTCTACCGTTTTTCGGAGGCGTTGAACGTATGAACCTTGGGATCGAACTCAGTCCGTTGTCGCATTAGGTCATCAAGCCTTGGGCAAGCATGAGTTGATACGCCTCGAGGAGGAGAACATCGCCATGGAATATCGTTGGAACCCCGATCTTCGGTATACTTATGGTTCGGTAATCGCTTGCATGTCATCATCACCATCACAGAGATGAAAGAGAAAAAGAAATAGAAAACAAGAATAAAAGTAAAACATAGAAATAAGAAACAAAACAAAATAATACCTTTATTGCTTTAATCCATGGCAGAGAAGAGAAGATACATCAGTGTCACCCTCAATATAATCATCTCTCTCTCTCTTTAAAATAAAAAGAAAAGAAAATCTAACTACAAAGGAAGAAACCCTAGAAAAAACCTAACTTTGGCCCTTGGCTCGCCTCTGGACGCCCTGTACGTTGCACTTTGCAGAGATATTTATAGTGTAGAAGAGAGAAGAGTCCCGGACGAACTTGCCCACAAAAACTGGTATTCCATCTCATCTGTATTGCCGCGGATGCGCGGCTTTTGCCGCGCCTCCGCGGCAATTAAGTGGCTGCTGGCCACGCGCTTTGGCGCGTGGCCTCTCCTGGTCCGTCCCTGTGGGCTTTGCTTCTGGAATTTTAATCCTGGCCTTTTAAATCTGGATTTTCGAGGTAACTTGGTAATCAAGTTACCCTTAATCCAGATTTCTTCAAATCTTCCTCCACGAATTTCCTTCTCATCTTTGGCTTTTATGCTCATCCTGCACGAGTTTAGGGTTGGGTAGAATTCTATCCTTCCCTCACTTTAATAATTGCAATTTTAGCCCTTGCATAATTGCACTTTGACAATTGATATTTGCACTTTGACTCTTGGGCTTCAAATATGGGCTTGGATCTGGGCTTTTGGGCTCTTTAAGCTTTATTTCTTTCTTTTTATTATTTCGAGGCCTGCACACAATAAATCACAAAATATTAATAATTGTGCAGAATTAAATGAATAAATATGAAATGTGATGGTAAATATGATGATAAAAATGCACTTTTGACTACCAATCATTAACTCATGTAGTTATGTGTACTAATAATCTTGCAATGTTTAAGTTTCAGATATTTAACAAGATATTAGTTGGTGAAAGCTTCCACACATCTTTCACATGTTGATTCAAGAGCCCGCGCATCAAAGATCATACATTGCACTTGCTCGGTGAATCAAGAGTTTTTGGATCGAGCCGACTTAGAGATTGCGCTCTAACTTGGAGATTGCGCTCTACAAGAAGACTTAGGTATCCATAGTTTTAGTTTTAAGTTTAGATCCTAATTGTAAAGATTAGAATAGTATGATAAGCTCAAGTTCACAACACACACCTTTCATGTTTTGATTTTCGGTTTTAGGTTTAACCGATCTGGTTTTCATGATAGATTTTTATCAAAACAAGTTTACATGGTTTATGTATATTAGATTTGTTCTATATACATGCATGCTTCAATTGTTTAGACAAACTTTGTTTGATAATCTATTCCATGTGTTTTATGTTTTGGTATTTACAACAAAACATATTTTTGGACTTAATGACAAAAATCATGATATATATATATATGTTTCTTGTATATTGAATTTCTATTCATATACAATATGCTTCAAAGTGTTTAAATATCATTTTTTGTATCATGGATGAGTTTTAGACAATGTGTATTTTCTATTCAAAATACAAGGTTTTAGAAAATACGGTTTTTGGTTTTTGGCAAAATTTCTATGACACAAAAATAGTCAAATATGTTTGAAATTTGTGTTAGGATTTTTAACACAAGTTTGTATTTCAATATAAAATAATAAACTATTTTTGTAGAATTTTAGAGATTTTGTGGGATTTATTGGAATATTTTTTACCTCAGTTTTCTGACCCATTTGCTGCCCTACCAGGCTAGTTCGGTCGACCGTGCCGGTCGACCGCATGTAGCCGGTCGACCGTCACGGTCGACCGACGACGTGCACAA
This sequence comes from Agave tequilana, assembly GCA_038442645.1. NCBI lineage: Eukaryota > Viridiplantae > Streptophyta > Magnoliopsida > Asparagales > Asparagaceae > Agave > Agave tequilana. Next base: position 86,980 of record JAVJIF010001336.1, on the reverse strand, counting down.
ACCTGTGCACGTTTTCTGGCACAGTCAGCGGTCGACCGGGACGGTCGACCGGAGCAGAATAGTCTGCTCTCGGGATTATTCGGTCGACCGGGCCGGTCGACCGTTAGTTGCCAACGGTCAAAAATTGACCGTTGGACGGTCGACCGGGCCGGTCGACGGAAGGCTATTTCTGGCAAAAATTCTGTAAACGGCTAGTTTTCTAAATTGCCTATAAATACTCCATTTGAGAGAGTTTTTCTCTAAGAATTTTTGGGCTAAAATTTTCTATCTCTCTGGTGTTTTTGCTGCAAGAAAAATAGGTTTTTAGATTCAAAGTGAACAATCTTTTGTGTTTTTGATTAGGGTTTGAAAAACCAAAGAAAAGGGTTTTTGGGAAAAGCTTTTGTTTGAACTTCTATATCTTGATTTCATTTGTTTCCCAAAGGTTTTTCTTGAGTTGCTGGTTTCAAATCCCTTGGTTTTCTCCACACTTGAGCTAAAATCTACTATCTTGTCTATAGGATTTTGTGGGAGAAAAAGAGATTGTTTGTGGTTGTTGCTTTAAACCACCAAGTAGCAAGAGATTGTTTTGTGGTAGTTGTTGGAAACCACTCAGTTGTAAACCTTACCTTTGTGTGGCTGTGTGCCTTTTTGGGAGTTGTGTACTCCGGTGATTGTAACTGTCTGTGTGATAGTGAAGCTAGAATCTATCTGGGGATGGCGGGGATGTAGAGCTGGGTGCTCGAACCTCGAGAACATATCTTGGTGTTTGCGTTTGATCGATTGGCTCTCTCTATCTCTATCTCTATTACTTTGTGTCTTGCATTACTATTCATATTGTTCATCATATTTGCTTGGCTTGGTTGTGTGTGCATCACTAGTTGATCACACTTGAGTGCTCATTGCATTTAGAATTTTAATTCCGCATTTTAGTTCCATTGATTAGCATCATCACCTATTCACCCCCCCTCTAGGTGATTTTTCAATTGGTATCAGAGCTAGCGCTCCTGATATTTAGGTTTAACCACCTAGGAGTTAAGATCTTGGTTTGCTAATCTTCATTTGCATCTCATTTGCACTCATACTAGTTTGCTCTCATGGCTAGCCCTCCTATGTTTGACCATACTAGACTTGACTCTTGGAAAGTTAACATGACTAGATATTTAAAAACACTAGGTCATCTAGTTTATCAAGCCATCACCATAGAAGCCCTCCTAAATACTAGTAAGCATAAGAAGGCCAATGCACTTGCACTTCAAACACTTAGAGCATCTTTTGATAATAATCTCTTACTTGTTTTTGATAGTTTTAACTCGGCTTTTGCAGTTGGAGCGTCTTGACATCTCGGAGCTTTCAAGGATCATCAACAATATGAGGAGATCTAGGAGAGATGTATCCGAAGAGCCTTGTTTCATGGCATATGGGAATGACTCTCATGAGGTACAATCGGACTCTCAAATACATGATAGCTCTAGCTCTTATTGCCATGGATGTTTTGAGGTTCAAAATTTAAATGTTGAACTTGCTTCTAAGCTTGAAAAATACTTGGAAAAACATAACTCTTTGAAAGAAAACATTTTGATTTACAAAAAGAAATGAAGGATTTATGCTCTACTTTTGAAACCGTTTTGCAAGAGAAGGAAGAGATTACTAGTGAATGTGACTCACTAAGATCTCAACTAGACATTGCTTTAAAAGAAATTGAAGTTTTAAAAGGCAAAAATGATTGTGATGATATTTTGGAGCACAATGAGATTTTATCCTCAAGATTGGATTGTGTTTTCAAAGAAAACCTTACCTTGAAAAATAAAATTGATTCTATTACTAAAGAATTGAATTTGGTTTTGTCTAAAAATGAATCTTTGCAAAATGATATTGATTTGCATGTTTGTCATGCTAATGTAGCTTCTACTTCTTGCACTTCTATAGCATGTTCCACTTTGTCTTCTAGCATAGAAAATGATATAAATAATTTGAAGAAAAGTGTTGATTGTTTGGGCTCCACTTTGAGCCATTGTGCCATGAATCACACACGTTTGGAAACCTTGATTCGCAAGAAACAAGTTCCAACCTTGCATACACACCCATCTAGGCATACACATGCTTCTCATGATCATCATCATATGTATGCTCACGTGTACACATGTACACATTGTGGTCGAAAAGGCCACCTTGCTAGATTTTGTTATGATCGCATTTATCATGAAAATTTAGCAACTAATTTGGTTTGGGTGAGAAAAGAAACTAACCCCCGTGGACCCACTAGAAAATGGGTACCAAAAACCACCTCTTTGGCTTTTGATGTAGGTGGGAGCTCTCGCATCACGTGAGAGTGGAGGTACCTTGAGGTGGATGCGTTCCGAGCTGAATGAAAACTATTTGGATGCTTCACTCTCAAGGAGATTAGGTGGAGATGACCACCATGTTTTGGAGAACTAGAGATGCACCGTCATTGGTTTTGGTATCATTCTCTAACTCCCATTTATATATACATGCTTCTTAGATCATTCATTTATAGCATGTTGTATTTGATGTTCATTATGATTATGCCTTGTTCATTAGACTTGAGATATACATGTTTAGTTACTTGAGCACCCATGTTTCATATGGATCTATATTTAGTGTTCACTTCTTATTTAAGCTAACATGTATGCCCTAGATCTAATGCACATGCATATGCATAATGATCATATGATGTTCATGATTCCATGATTTTTGTTTAGATGATTATATGGATGTTTGTGATATATCTTGTGTGCATTTCATCATTGCACTTTATTCATTCTTTGTTCGATCTATTCTCATACAACAAGGTTGCATTGCGCACCTCTAACCATTCAAGGGGAATCAGGAGGAAGGAGTTCAGAACCCTTCACGGGGTATACGGCTCTTAGTTCTTGTTTTGAGAGATCGTTGCATCATACATCCATCTTAGTTTTAAAAGGTCATTAATACTTCATATTTTTGATTAATATGATCATATTGATTTTTGACCCATTTTATGCCTCATGATTTGATTACTTACTTGAATGTTAGTTTTTCATAAGACTAAGATTTATACTTGTACAACTAGTGAGCTACAAATAGACCTTTATATATTTGTGCTTGAACGCTCATTTGTAGTCATTTGATGTACTAGTATAGTATAGTTTTGATGATTCATGCATTCATACATGTATTCCTCTTTTTGATATGATTTATGATCATGTGATTTCTATGATAAAGTGTTTTCACTTCATGTATATGTCTATTTTGTCAAATCTTAAGATATACATGTATGCCCCTTGAGTCATTTGCCTTTCATGCAAATCTATATTTTGGACTCAATTGTGTTTAGGGATATGTATGTATACTTTTGCTTGTCTAAACATACATATACCTGAAGTATAAATTGACTTTTAATGAAGAGTTTAGATTTTCATGTTTTTAGGAGATTTCCTTTAGTAATGAAAATTTAGTTCTCATATGTTTATATTTTAAAGGAATTTCAATTGAGCTTGATTGTCCATTTCATGATGATATGTTTCTCACAACACTTGTACACTCACCTTATTTTGATGTTTTCTCATGATTTCATTTTCATGAGTACTATTGGTGCCATATAGATTTTGAGTGTTTAGTGATCTTGTGATTTTCATGTTTCATGAAATATCCTTTTTGTTTTATCTTGAAGGATTCTACTAGTTCTCAAATTTTCATAAACTAGTTGGTATTCTTCAAATTGGTAGAGACTTTCAAACATACTATATTGTTCAAATCATTTTTTTGAAAACCCCTACCATCTATGGGCGGTTGGATGGGAGATCATGTTCTTGAATGCTTTATAATGAAAATCCTTTTTATCTTGAATCATGATTGGGTGGTAGGTTATATGAGATATACACTTGTATTTATTGTTGTTTCAATTGGTATCATTGAACTCTTTCAATTGGTATCAATGTGACATTTTTTTTTGTATACTCATATATGTTTGTATTTTATATATGTATGCATGCACTTCATATAGTATCAAATTTCAATTGATATCTATCTTTTACATACATATATAGATGATTTATTTGTGCTTCAAGATATCACAAATTTTGTTTATGCTTAGCTTGAACTTTTCAAATTGAAACAATGTTAAAGCGAATTTTCAATTGAGTTAATTTTCAATTGGTATCTTATTTCAAGCATATGCATATTTTCATTTGGTATTTCATAAAGGGGGAGAAAACTAGTATTTTATTTTTTTTAATTGGTATTTATCTTTCAATTGATATTTTTTTTGGTATTCCACTCCCTTACTTTATGATAGAAAATAAAGATTTCAATTGGCAAAGAAATAATTTCAATTGGTATCTTGTGTTTTAAAGAACAATAGTTTCATTTGGTATCAAGATTTTTATTTTTTTTGTGTTTTCAATTGGTATATGTTCTCGTTTTGATTTCAATTGATTTGTTGTTTTTCAATTGGTATCAATATACACTTCATTGCCACATTTTTTTTTGGTATCATATTTGATTTAACCCTTTATTAGTTCTTTGCTTTGAACAAAAAGGGGGAGAAAAATTTATTGTTTTTGCTTTTATTTTTAACCCTTTTTGATGATTGACAAAAGGGGGAGAAGAATTTGAGTTTTATATGCATATTTGTGTTTGCATATAATTTACATTTGATGAAAAGAAGCCTTGTTTATATGCATGTCTATGCACGTTTATGTGCATGTTTCATGTTTCATTTTTATTGATATCAAGAGTATGTTTTGGTAATTTAGTTGTTTTGTTTTAATTGGAATCAATAGCATGTTTCATATGCATATTCATTTTATGTCAAGAACCCTGTTTATATGCATCTTATTGTTTGTTTATTCCTATGCATGAGTTAAGGGGGAGCTTCTTTGAAGCTTTACTTTAATCGATGCATATATAACTCCATGAGTTTTGTCATCATCAAAAAGGGGGAGATTGTTGGCCCAAAGGCCTTCCACTCTAGTTTTGATGATGATTAACTGACTGATTTTTCCTGCACAGAAAATAATGAATATTAGATTTAAGAATAGATCGTGCGAGGAATCAGTTCTAATCCGCGGTAGCAGGGCTATGCGGGTCGTGATCCTCAAGGAGGGACTGCGATAGAAGCGTTAAGCAAGTTATACTCTAAAAATTTATCTTTTTTAGTTATTTTGTTAGTCACGATGGTATTTACAATGAGTTGTGGTATTTACAATGGATCGAAGAAAAGAATATGGAGAGAGATGGATTTAATCTACAAAAAAGAAATAAAAAGAAGAAAAGGAAACTTACTTGAGTTGGAGAAAATAAGTGAAAACCTAATACTTTCTACCGTTTTCGGAGGCGTTGAACGTATGAACCTTGGGATCGAACTCAGTCCGTTGTCGCATTAGGTCATCAAGCCTTGGGCAAGCATGAGTTGATACGCCTCGAGGAGGAGAACATCGCCATGGAATATCGTTGGAACCCCGATCTTCGGTATACTTATGGTTCGGTAATCGCTTGCATGCTCATCACCAATCACAGAGATGAAAAGAGAAAAAGAAATAGAAAACAAGAATAAAAGTAAAACATAGAAATAAGAAACAAAACAAAATAATACCTTTATTGCTTTAATCCATGGCAGAGAAGAGAAGATACATCAGTGTCACCCTCAATATAATCATCTCTCTCTCTCTTTAAAATAAAAAGAAAAGAAAATCTAACTACAAAGGAAGAAACCCTAGAAAAAAACCTAACTTTGCCCTTGGCTCGCCTCTGGACGCCCTGTACGTTGCACTTTGCAGAGATATTTATAGTGTAGAAGAGAGAAGAGTCCCGGACGAACTTGCCCACAAAAACTGGTATTCCATCTCATCTGTATTGCCGCGGATGCGCGGCTTTTGCCGCGCCTCCGCGGCAATTAAGTGGCTGCTGGCCACGCGCTTTGGCGCGTGGCCTCTCCTGGTCCGTCCCTGTGGGCTTCTGCTTCTGGAATTTTAATCCTGGCCTTTTAAATCTGGATTTTCGAGGTAACTTGGTAATCAAGTTACCCTTAATCCAGATTTCTTCAAATCTTCCTCCCACGAATTTCCTTCTCATCTTTGGCTTTTATGCTCATCCTGCACGAGTTTAGGGTTGGGTAGAATTCTATCCTTCCCTCACTTTAATAATTGCAATTTAGCCCTTGCATAATTGCACTTTGACAATTGATATTTGCACTTTGACTCTTGGGCTTCAAATATGGGCTTGGATCTGGGCTTTGGGCTCTTTAAGCTTTATTTCTTTCTTTTTATTATTTCGAGGCCTGCACACAATAAATCACAAAATATTAATAATTGTGCAGAATTAAATGAATAAATATGAAAATGTGATGGTAAAATGATGATAAAAATGCACTTTTGACTACCAATCACACCCCCACACTTATCTTTTTGCTCGTCCTCGAGTAAAAACAAAGAAAAAGAAAAGAAATGAAAAGTTAATCTAAGCTAACTCACTTTCGTAGGAATCACGATTGCACTTAGCACGTGCAACAAGCCGTTAAACCTCTAGGTTACCCTAGAGGACGAGTGTTGTCTCGTGAGGGTTTTCAGCGGATTGCACCCACAAAATCCATAAAAAGGAAAATATTTGAATTATTATTGAAGAGACTAAGTAGTCTATAAGTTTTAGGATCCTCATTTTTATTCATTCTTCAGACTTAGTCTTTATAAAGTAAATTGTTATCCATTTTAGGTAAGGATTAAAATTGAATTCTAATATAGTCTTTTTCGTTACCAAAAGTCATACGCACCCTTGTGAATCTAGGAATTCCTTAACTTGGACTCTCATGCCTCTTTATTATCTAATTTTCTTTCGTGTAAGTATCAAGGCTTCTTGAGGCCCTCATACCTAACTAATTGACTATTAGATGTGTTAATATATTTATTTATTTATTTATTTTTTTTTTTGGCATGTATAACTATCTAATTTTCTTTCGTATAAGTATCAAGGCTTCTTGAGGCCCTCATACCTAACTAATTGATTATTAGATATGTTAATACATATATTATTTTTCTTAGTCTTTTTAGGCTTTCTAATCCACCCATGTAACGAACTTAAAGTCGATGACTCCCAAACCGGTTGGCTTTAGGGCACCAAGTGAGAAAACACCCCGCGGACTCAAATTCGAGTGAACTAGGCCCCAAAACTAAGGATTTTATTTTATTTACTCACCTTTAGGCATGAATACTTATGCTTCTTGAGGCACATGTATCAGCTTAATTGGTGATTTTTTTTTTTTTTTATGAGGCACAAGGTCTTTGTCTTAGAATCCTAGATATGCATTTGGTATGCACATTTCATTAAGGTAAAAATCAAGACTAATTATTTATTCAATTTCTCTCCTATACCTAAAATTTAAACAATTTATTTATTTTGACCAAGTTTTTAGAAATCCTAATCATGATTTTCCTAATCCTTAAAACTAACTTAGATTTCTTTCAAAAAAAAAAAAGTCAAAATATTTCCTTTTTATAACATTTTTTTTTAATTTTAAATTTTTTTTTTTTAGCAAATTTTGTTAGTATCTACTTATGTTAGTATGTTAGTAAAGCCCACCCCCACACTTATCTCATGCATTGTCCTCAATGTATGAATGAATGCATATATGCATGAAACAGAACAAGGGAAGGCGGAAAATTACCTTAGGGGGTGGTTCTGGTGGTGGTCTAATTGGTCCACGAAATGCGGCCCAATCAAGATAACAGATAATTTGGTGGAACCCACCAGAAACTTTCCTTACATAACCCACTAAAATATATATATAATCATTTTTTAGTATTTCCACCCATCAAATTTCCAAATTTCATAATAAATTTCAGAGTTAATTGTCTCAACCTCCTTGTCCCAAAATGGAGAATGAAAGGATGGAATTATTGACTTGGACATTATAGGTGCGGGAACGAATACCGACTCAGGGAAGATGCTCAAATCAAGTAAGGGCTCAGGAGTCGGGCTAGGTTCAAGAATTGGGTCCAAGTCAAGAAATTGAAACTCAAGTCCACAATCTTCTTCCCACAATGGAATGTGACTCAATGGTGGTGATTCAAGTTCAGGAATGATAGATGTGGGAATCAAAACTGACTCTAAAATATTACCTAAGTCGGGTAACAAAACAGTCAATAATGATTCAGGAATTTGAACTTGATCATAGATTTGAGAATCTAGGTCACATTCAAGTTCTAATTCGGGAAAGGAAAAACTTGCCAAATTATCAGAATTTGAAGTTTCGGCAAGTTCACAAGATGGTACTGAATTAGAAACTTGTTGTTCCAAGCAACTTGGTTCGTCGGCTCTAATCAAGTGGTCATCGATATCAGAATCAGCCGGCCGGTGTAAGCATTCCACCATCAAATCTATGTCATGATCACGGGCTAATTTAGCCTCAGTCATGGCAGCTAGCATCCCTTCATAGTCGATAGGTGGATCATATTCTGATTGGACTTGAAAATAGGACGGGTAATCGTGATAAATTTGTGAGTCGGTGGACTCACGTATCATCATGTCTAAAATTGATGGTGATTTTTGCTTGGACTCATTCCTACTCATCATTTCCAAGATAGAAGGATTTCTATTCTGAATGGGTGGATCTGAGTATGAATTTGGGAAGAATGTGGACTAGATGGATATGGAGGACAATTTGGTTGAGAATTAGACTCGGGGGACTCGAACCCCATGAACTCTGTGACGAGTTGAAATTATTATGAAGATTATAGTCATAAGATGGAGTGTGTGGGTTATATTCATTCGGATAAGACCATTCCGGCACACTAGATTGGTCAAAGTTAGGGTATGCTGGGTTGGTAATATCCGAATAATAGTTAGGGGTGTAATATGGATTAAAATTGGAATTATTATTATATGCCATATCACACCAACACAAACAAAACAAACAAATAAACAAACAAAAAGAAAAATTCTAATCTAAGTTAGGGTAGACCTATGACCTAGACGACTCCTAACTGGTTAGACTGTCCACGGGAGGTAGGGTGTAGACTTTGACCACAAGTTAATCAGCCAGGTCGGGGCAAGAGTGGTGGGAGGTTTTCCGTCAAAGACGTTCCTTAATTAAATAACCACCACACTTCGGGCTTTCGGCCCTCAATCCCCTTCCTAGACACTGATTTGGCAGGAGTCAACTTCCAACACCGTTCCCCCTTAGGATAATCTCCTATTGAGTCCGAGATGTCCCTAGGGCCAACGTCTACTCTTTTTTTATGTTAGGCTTGGTTAGTGAGTGCTCGGGATATGATTTTTGGGCTAAGGAAGGGTGATGAAATCCCCACCTTATCTTGTTAATGGGTTATGCCCTTAAGATGAATTAGTGCAAGTGTACAAGATAAATAGATAAGAATCACTCAAAGCAGAAATCAACCAAGAGATGAATCCTATTCTACATGCAATGCGTACGTACCTTGCCTTTCCAGCACTCTTCAACAGTAAATAAAAATAATTGAAAAGACACGTGCCTAATATGCAAACGTCTAATCAATTTTTAACGATTACAACCAATTTTTTACTGTTGATTAAATTAGCAGGTATATGGTGAATAATACAGAAAGTTAAGTACTGCAGAAGCTGTATTTTGCAGAGCTGAAGAGCCTGCAGAAAATTGGTTAGGAGTCAACTCCTTTGTGCCGCGTTTGCGCGGCTTTTGCCGTGGGAACGCGGCACTTTGGAGGGATCCTGGGCTCTGCTTTCTTGAGCAGAGTCCCAGGTCCACTTATATGTCACTGCAGTTGCCAAAATATTGTTTCTTCACCTGTAACCTGCAACAGAAAAGAATAAAGAATAAGTTAATAATTAAAATTTTTTTGTTTTAGAGATAACTTACCGTCCCTCCCCGGCAACGGCGCCAATTTGTTGACTGATTTTTCCTGCACAGAAAATAATGAATATTAGATTTAAGAATAGATCGTGCGAGAATCAGTTCTAATCCGCGGTAGCAGGGCTATGCGGGTCGTGATCCTCAAGGAGGGACTGCGATAGAAGCGTTAAGCAAGTTATACTCTAAAAATTTATCTTTTTTAGTTATTTTGTTAGTCACGATGGTATTTACAATGAGTTGTGGTATTTACAATGGATCGAAGAAAAGAATATGGAGAGAGATGGATTTAATCTACAAAAAAGAAATAAAAAAGAAGAAAAGGAAACTTACTTGAGTTGGAGAAAATAAGTGAAAACCTAATACTTTCTACCGTTTTTCGGAGGCGTTGAACGTATGAACCTTGGGATCGAACTCAGTCCGTTGTCGCATTAGGTCATCAAGCCTTGGGCAAGCATGAGTTGATACGCCTCGAGGAGGAGAACATCGCCATGGAATATCGTTGGAACCCCGATCTTCGGTATACTTATGGTTCGGTAATCGCTTGCATGCTCATCACCAATCACAGAGATGAAAAGAGAAAAAGAAATAGAAAACAAGAATAAAAGTAAAACATAGAAATAAGAAACAAAACAAAATAATACCTTTATTGCTTTAATCCATGGCAGAGAAGAGAAGATACATCAGTGTCACCCTCAATATAATCATCTCTCTCTCTCTTTAAAATAAAAAGAAAAGAAAATCTAACTACAAAGGAAGAAACCCTAGAAAAAACCTAACTTTGGCCCTTGGCTCGCCTCTGGACGCCCTGTACGTTGCACTTTGCAGAGATATTTATAGTGTAGAAGAGAGAAGAGTCCCGGACGAACTTGCCCACAAAAACTGGTATTCCATCTCATCTGTATTGCCGCGGATGCGCGGCTTTTGCCGCGCCTCCGCGGCAATTAAGTGGCTGCTGGCCACGCGCTTTGGCGCGTGGCCTCTCCTGGTCCGTCCCTGTGGGCTTCTGCTTCTGGAATTTTAATCCTGGCCTTTTAAATCTGGATTTTCGAGGTAACTTGGTAATCAAGTTACCCTTAATCCAGATTTCTTCAAATCTTCCTCCCACGAATTTCCTTCTCATCTTTGGCTTTTATGCTCATCCTGCACGAGTTTAGGGTTGGGTAGAATTCTATCCTTCCCTCACTTTAATAATTGCAATTTTAGCCCTTGCATAATTGCACTTTGACAATTGATATTTGCACTTTGACTCTTGGGCTTCAAATATGGGCTTGGATCTGGGCTTTTGGGCTCTTTAAGCTTTATTTCTTTCTTTTTATTATTTCGAGGCCTGCACACAATAAATCACAAAATATTATAATTGTGCAGAATTAAATGAATAAATATGAAAATGTGATGGTAAATATGATGATAAAAATGCACTTTTGACTACCAATCATTAACTCATGTAGTTATGTGTACTAATAATCTTGCAATGTTTAAGTTTCAGATATTTAACAAGATATTAGTTGGTGAAAGCTTCCACACATCTTTCACATGTTGATTCAAGAGCCCGCGCATCAAAGATCATACATTGCACTTGCTCGGTGAATCAAGAGTTTTTGGATCGAGCCGACTTAGAGATTGCGCTCTAACTTGGAGATTGCGCTCTACAAGAAGACTTAGGTATCCATAGTTTTAGTTTTAAGTTTAGATCCTAATTGTAAAGATTAGAATAGTATGATAAGCTCAAGTTCACAACACACACCTTTCATGTTTTGATTTTCGGTTTTAGGTTTAACCGATCTTGGTTTTCATGAATAGATTTTTATCAAAACAAGTTTACATGGTTTATGTATATTAGATTTGTTCTATATACATGCATGCTTCAATTGTTTAGACAAACTTTGTTTGATAATCTATTCCATGTGTTTTATGTTTTGGTATTTACAACAAAACATATTTTTGGACTTAATGACAAAAATCATGATATATATATATATGTTTCTTGTATATTGAATTTCTATTCATATACAATATGCTTCAAAGTGTTTAAATATCATATTTTTGTATCATGGATGAGTTTTAGACAATGTGTATTTTCTATTCAAAATACAAGGTTTTAGAAAATACGGTTTTTGGTTTTTGGCAAAATTTCTATGACACAAAAATAGTCAAATATGTTTGAAATTTGTGTTAGGATTTTTAACACAAGTTTGTATTTCAATATAAAATAATAAAACTATTTTTGTGGAATTTTAGAGATTTTGTGGGATTTATTGGAATATTTTTTACCTCAGTTTTCTGACCCATTTGCTGCCTACCAGGCTAGTTCGGTCGACCGTGCCGGTCGACCGCATGTAGCCGGTCGACCGTCACGGTCGACCGACGACGTGCACAAACCTGTGCACGTTTCTGGCACAGTCAGCGGTCGACCGGGACGGTCGACCGGAGCAGAATAGTCTGCTCTCGGGATTATTCGGTCGACCGGGCCGGTTGACCGTTAGTTGCCAACGGTCAAAAATTGACCGTTGGCCGGTCGACCGGGCGGTCGACCGGAAGGCTATTTCTGGCAAAAATTCTGTAAACGGCTAGTTTTCTAAATTGCCTATAAATACTCCATTTGAGAGAGTTTTTCTCTAAGAATTTTTAGGCTAAAATTTTCTATCTCTCTGGTGTTTTTGCTGCAAGAAAAATAGGTTTTTGGATTCAAAGTGAACAATCTTTTGTGTTTTTGATTAGGGTTTGAAAAACCAAAGAAAAGGGTTTTTGGGAAAAGCTTTTGTTTGAACTTCTATATCTTGATTTCATTTGTTTCCCAAAGGTTTTTCTTTGAGTTGCTGATTTCAAATCCCTTGGTTTTCTCCACACTTGAGCTAAAATCTACTATCTTGTCTATAGGATTTTTGTGGGAGAAAAAGAGATTGTTTGTGGTTGTTGCTTTAAACCACCAAGTAGCAAGAGATTGTTTTGTGGTAGTTGTTGGAAACCACTCAGTTGTAAACCTTACCTTTGTGTGGCTGTGTGCCTTTTTGGGAGTTGTGTACTCCGGTGATTGTAACTGTCTGTGTGATAGTGAAGCTAGAATCCATCTGGGGATGGCGGGGATGTAGAGCTGGGTGCTCGAACCTCGAGAACATATCTTGGTGTTTGCGTTTGATCGATTGGCTCTCTCTATCTCTATCTCTATTACTTTATGTCTTGCATTATTATTCATATTGTTCATCATATTTGCTTGGCTTGGTTGTGTGTGCATCACTAGTTGATCACACTTGAGTGCTCATTGCATTTAGAATTTAATTCCGCATTTTAGTTCCATTGATTAGCATCATCACCTATTCACCCCCCCCCTCTAGGTGATTTTTCAATATCTAGGTATGTGTCCTGGCGTACATCTCAACACACATACATCCATATATAAGTACGTCGAGGTTGGTTATTGGAAGCTGATGAAGAACTGATAACTCATACTTATAGTAGTTCCCGTCCGCCCGAGACAGCCATTTGGGGGCCTGAAATCCCCCTAACACGCATCTTCTGGGGCCCTCAAATCTCCCTAACACGAATTGTCGATTTTAGTATTCCACCACTATAAGTAAGGCATCATTCCGGCATCCATCAGCTCCTCCCATTCCCCATATAAGTTGTCCTTTTATAGCTTATTAAACATAATTATCAGATTACGGGAATGAATAGGAACATAACTGGTCATAACAGGAGTACATAACAAGCATAACGGGAGTTCATAACAAGCATAACGGGAGTACATAACAGGAGATCAGGTACTACATTCCCATAATGTGATAATCATGAGTAGAGAGTTAATCATAACAGGTATCAGGTTTTATCATGCCAATGACAAGTGTTCATGTAGGTGACAGGTGATAAGTCATGTCATAACAAGGGGAAGGTGATAAGAGATAACATAACAGGAGCAGGTGTCGAGTAGTAGCATGTCAGGTGATAACACATCAGTTGTTAAGTGATACAGACAGGTGTATGTCAAGTGTTAGCGTAACAAGTATGTACATGGCAAGTAATAGAGTAATAACTGAGCACAATCAAGCGGAGCTAAGCAGGCTGGAGGCACAGATAGCGAACAGTGTTTAGTCACTAAAGCGCTTGGCGAGGTTACCGGGACGACTCGGCTAAAGTGCGAGTAGAAAATCCGGCAGCATCTCGCCTAGGCGGAGCTGAGAGACCTGATGGTCTAAGCGCACTCCTCTTTCGAGGAAGTGGGTGGAGCCTAGAGGCTAAAGTACGCTCGGGGTTTAGGCGCACTCTCGGTAGCTACCACGAAACCAATAAGGGTACAGGCCTTAAACCATTGGGTAGCCAACCTAGGAGTGGGCATATCCCAGAGTCAGTACAAGAGTATCTGCAATGTTAGTACCACGCAAGCATGTTATATTGTGATAATAGTTAATCTACCATAGAGCAGTGAAGCCTGAAGGCTGAGTAGAAAGCCCGAAAGCTGAAGGGCGCGGAGGCCAAGTATGAAGCCAGGAGGCTGAAGGGCCCGGAGGCCAAGTATGAAACCCGAAGACAAACGACCACGAAGTGTCGGCCACGCATGATATAAGGTACATCACAGGCATGGTATATGTACAAGAATTAAACTACCCTAATACAAGCAGTCGTCACAGGCATATACATGTCCAATCATTGGCACTCGGCCACATACAAATACAGGGACACAGCCCAAGATAAAATACATTTAAATATGGAATAAATACATGTCGACCTGACGAAGCGGGAAAAACCAAATGGAGGCGAGGACACTCGCCTAAATCTCTCTGGAAAAGCTGAAAACTCTGAAATCCCCGAAGCTCGTGCACGCGCCAAAGTATAATTAAATATATATAATTATTTAGAGAGAGAAAGAGAATAGGAGAGAGAAGAGAGAAAGAGTTAGAGAGAAAGAGATGTAGAGAGAGAAAGTCTAGAGAGAGGAAGGGAGATTTAGAGAGAGACTAAAGAGAGAAAGTGATGAGAGAGAAAGAGAGAAGAGAGAGATGGAGAGAGAAAGAGAGAGAAGCAGAGGGACTGTTGAGAGAGGGGGGACGGTGAAAGAGAGGGGGAGAGAACTTGAGAGAGAGATGGTTAGGGAGAGAGAGAAACCAGGAGAGGGAGAGAGAGAAGAGAGAGGAAGGGAGAGAGAGCCAAGGGTGGGGGCTGCTGCCCCCCTCACCTATGGTCACGGCCTGGCTGTGCCAGCCGTGGCCAGGCCAACCCTGGCCAGGCGGCCAGGGGCGCCAGAGGGGCGGCCGGCGTGGCCGCCCAAGGACGGGAGAGGAGAGAGAAAAAGGGGGGCTGTTGCCCCTAGTCCACGCACAGGGGGCCAGGGGGCCCCCTGGCCGCTCACGGCCACCGGCGTGCCGCCATCCCCGGGGTGGCACCGGCCACCCCAAAAAGAGAGGGGAAAAAGAGGGGGTTTGGGTTGGAAGAGATTTGTGGTGGTGGTGGTGGGATGGTGATTTTGGTGGTGATTTTGGGTGGTGGTGGAGAAATTGAAGGAGATGGGAGGAGAAGGAGGAGTAGGGTGTTGTGAGGGTGGAGTTTGAATGGGGAAGATGGTGGTGGTGGTGGCTAATTTGAAGAAGAAGAATAATAAGAAGGTGGAGATGGTGGTGGTTTTGAGGAGGAAGGAGATGGAGATGGTGTATTGTTGGAGATGGAGGAGAGGGGGCTTGGCCGCCGGAGTTGGGGGGCCTTCCTCACCGGAGAGGGTGGCCGGAGCACCGGGGTGGGCTCGGTTGGGCGTCGGCCAAATGAAGAAGAAGAAGAAGAGAGAAGGGAGAAGAAGAGAAGAAAGAAAGAAAAGAAAAAGAAAAAAAAAAGAAAAAGGGGAATGATGGATAGAGGTGATAGATGGGAGAGGGATTTAATGAAAAGGGGGTGAGGTGGCGTTGGTGAAGTCAGTGGAAAGAAAAGAAAAAGAAAGAGAGAAAGAAAGGAAGAAAAGAGAAGATTCAAAAAAAAATTATAATAAGGTCGGAAAATATCAACTGTTCCATAAAAATCTCCAAAAATACTCAGAGGTAGAAAATGTCATCCTGAGGAATAATACGAAATCGATTTTCAGAAATAAAATCCTATTTTCAAATTAAAAATCCTGAATTCAACCGTCGATACCGGTCTATATCGGGTCGGCCGGATTTGATAAATTCTGAAAATTCCCAAAAAAAATGCCTGAAAGAAAAAAAATACAATTCTAAGAAGCAATGCGAAAATGGAATCTAGAAATTCAATTCCGATTGTAAACTAAAAATCCTGGAATCAACCAGCGATACTGGCCGACACCAATTTCGGTGGAATTTTGATAAATTCAGAAAATTCTTAGAAAAAGTATTTAGATAGAAAATATAATTTTAAGAAATAATGTAAAAAATCATTTCTAGTAATTTCACTCCGTTTGTAAATTAAAAATCTGGGAATCGGTCAGCGGCATTGGTCGACACCGGTTTTGAAGATTTCCAATTTAATTCAGAAAAATTCTAGAAAATCATAAAAAATCTAAATATTAGAAAATAATGTTTGAAACTAAAATCTGTTAAATCTGAATAGCAGAAAGACTAAATCGGGCAATACCCTAGGATCGGGTCTCCGGTTCAGACTAGGGCTGACTCCGAGTTCACGAATTCGGATTCAGGGAAAAACAATCATATAAATAATTCATAATACAAAATAAATACAGGAATTAAATCAAAAAATACGATCGAAAAATCTAAATACGCAACTAAGTACGTATTCCGGGAGCGGGGTGTTACAAGTAAACTATTCTAATACAAGCAGTCATCACAGAGCAATACATGTCCAGTCATTGGCACTCAGCCATATACAAATATAGGGACACAGCCCAATACAAAATACATATAAATTTATAATAAATAACATGTCGACCCGACGAAGCGGGGAAAACCAAATGGTGGCGAGGACACTCGCCTAAATCTCCTGAAAGGCCGAAAACTCTGAAATCCCTGGAACTCACGCATGTGCCAAAATATAATTAATAAATATATATATATTATTATTATAGATAGAAGGAGTAAGAGAGAGCTAGATAGAAAACTTAGAGAGAGAAAGAGATTTTTAGAGAGAAAATCTAGAGAGAGAAAGGGGGAGATCTAGAGGGAGAAAGAGATTAGAGAGAGATGAGAGAGAGAGAGAATTTGGAGAGAGAGGCAGTTAGATGAGAGAATTAGAGAGAGAGATGAGAGAGAGAGAGAGGAGAGAGAAAAAGGGGGTTGTTGCCCCCTCTCATAAGCCCACGGCCAGGCCTACTGGCCTGGCCGTGGCCCTACCATGGCCGGCTCCGGCAGCCCTCCGGTGGCCGCCAGCCAGCAGCCACCCCAAAGAGAAGAGAGAGAGGGAAAAGGGGAGAGAAAGATTAGAGAACTGGAAAGAGAGAAAGATCCAGGGGCGTTGTTGCCCCCTGCTCACGCACAGCGCCCCCTCTGGGGGGCGCACGGCCTGGCCGCCGGTCAGGCCACGCCCGGTGGCAGAGCCAGGGTGGCGCCGGCCACCGGCAGGCAGGGGTGGCGCCGGCCACCCCAAAGAGAGAGGGAGAGGAGAGGGGAAAGGGGAAAAGAAGAAGAAAAAGAAAAGGAAAAGAAAAGGAAAGAAGAAGAAAAGAAGAAGAAAAAAGAAAAAGAAAGGAAAGGAGAAGAGGGGCTCGCCGGAGTTGGAGGGGGCTCGCCAGTGGTGGTGGTCAAAGTCCCTGTGATGGTGGTGGTGGCCGAATCTTGGGGGGAGGCGGGGAGGGGGGGAGAGAGAGAGAGAGAGAGAGAGAGAGGTAAGAGAAATTGAAGGGTGGAGAAGAAAGAGGAGGAGATGGAGAGAGCGAATTGAGGGAGAGATTAGAAGTTGAAGGAAAAGAGGGAGAGAATTTGGGAGAGAGAGGAAGGAGGAGGAGGCAGCCATCGTTGGCACCCGGGGAGAAGAAAAAGAAGAAGGGAAAAGAAAGGGAAGAAGGAAAAAGAAGAGAAGGAAAAGGAAAAAGAAAAGAAAAAGAAAAAGAAAAAGAAAAAGAGATTAATAAGGAGTGATGGATGGGAGTTGTAATAAATGAAGGGGAGTGGACTGGTTGGTGAAGTCGGAGGGAAAAGAAAAAGAAAAGGAAAGAAAGAAAGGAAGAAAGAGGGGGAAGTTCGAAAAATATAATATTATAATAAAGTCGGAAATATTGACTGTTCTAAAAAAAACCCAAAAATACCTAGAGGTAGAGAACGTCATCCTAAGGAATAATACGAAATCAGTTTTCAGAAATAAAATTCCATTTTCAAATAAAAAATCCTGAAGTCAACCGTCGATACCGGTCTGCACCGGGTCGGCCGGATTTTGATAAATTATAAAAATTTCTAGAAAATGCCAGAAAGAAGAAAATATGATTCTTAGAAGCATTACAAAAGCGGAATTTAGAAATTCAATTCTGATTATAAATTAAAAATCCTGGAATCAGCCGGCGATATCGGCCGACAACAAATCTGGTGGAATTTCAATAAATTCAGAAAATTCTTAGAAAAAGTATTTAGATAGAAAAATATAATTTTAAGAAATAATGTGAAAAGCCATTTCTAGAAATTCAACTCTGATTGTAAATTAAAAATCTGAGAATCGGTCAACGGTACTGGTCGATACCGATTTTGAAGATTTTCAATTTAATTCAGAAAATTTTCAGAAAATCATAGAAAATCTAAAATATTAGAAAATGATGTTTGAAACTAAAATCAGTCAAATCTGAATAACAAAAAGACCAAATCGAGTAATACCCTAAGATCGGGTCCCTAGTTCAAACTAGGGCTGACTCCGAGTTCACGAATCTAGATTTAAGGTAAAACGATCATATAACTAATTCATAATATAAAATAAATACAGAAAGTAAGTTAAAAAATATGATCAAAAAATCTGAATACACAACTAAGTACATATTTCGGGAGCAGGGTGTTACATATCTATCCTATCTATGGGATCTTATTTTTGTGAGAAAAATTAGTTTGGGGTCTTTGAGATCACTAAGAGTTGTAACCTTCTTTGTGTTTGTTGGTAACCCTCTTGTGTAGAGGTGATTGTAGAGGTTGTGTTGGTATCCCTCTAAGTGTAGAGGTGATTAAGGTTGTTGTTTGGCTTTGTGCCTTGTCCCTCTAGGTGATTGTGTTTGGCTTTGTGCCTTATCCCTCTAGTGAGAGGTGATTGTTGTTGTGCCTTGCCTCTTGTGTAGAGGTTGTGTTTGTTGGAGAGAGGAGTTGTGTACTCCTAGTTTGTATTACCCAAATCCTCAGTAGAGGTTCCCTGTGTGGGAAGTCCTGTGTGGACGATATAGTGAAAATCCTTCTGTGTGAAGGCGGGGACGTATAGCTGGATGCTCGAACCTCGAAATATATCTTTGTGTTTGCGTTTGATCCACTATCTCTAACTCTCTCTCTCTCTCTTATACCTTGCATTATTTCATATTGTTCATATCATACTTATATGTTTGGTATTGTTTGTGTGTCATACTTGTGTTGAACCAAGAGAGCTTCAAATAGCACCTTAACTCTTATTTAGAGGAATTTAGAGGAGATAGTCCAGAGCTCGTCACCGGGAATTCGGCTACACTCTTTAGTTACACTAAGTGTGTTACAATTTATTTTTAATTCCGCATCATTTGTCATTAGATTAGCCATACACCTATTCAACCCCCCTTTAGGTGTACTCAATAGCCAGCCACCACACTCACGCCATTGCCAACCCATGCTGAGCCACTCCACCATGCCACCGAAGCCCAATTTTCGTATGGCCGCAACCCACGCACTGCCGCCTCCTCCAATCTATGGTCGAGCTCCACCTCCCCGTGCGTGAATCCCTCTTCTTCTCTCTCTTATTCTCTTTCTATCCTATGTGAATTATTATGTTAGTGTGTGTGCACACGCGCGCGCACGTGTATTTGTGCACAGTGTGTGTGTATTATGTAGTGTGTGAACATGTGTCTATGTGTGCGAGTGTGTGTGTGTGTGTGTGTGTGTGTAAATGTGCTAGTGTATGAGTGTAAGTGTGCAGGTTTATGTATTTCTCTCTCTCTGTGTGTGTGTGTGTGTGTGTGTGTGTGTGTGTGTGTGTGTGTGTGTGTGTCTTACAGTGATTCGGACCCGCTCGCGCGATCCAAACCCAGTAACAGAGATTCAGATTCGTGTTCGCAAAGTGCTGATACGCTAGGTGATTCGAAGACCCAACACACTAGGTAATTTGGAGATTCTGACCAGTTCGTGAGATGGAGACTCGGATCCGTACCATAGTCTATCAGAGTACAACATGCATCACATCTTAATCAGCACCCGGATCCGCTTCATTTCATGTGAGTGTTTGTGTGTTTATTTGTATCATTTTATGTGATATTAGTAAGTGTTTTCTTTATTTCCATTATATTATATTTTATGTTTAATTATTATCACGTTCAAATATTATTCGCACATGTTGATTATTGTACACGATCATGTATACTTAATACAAATTAAATAGCACTGCAAGTTGTTTTCCATTATGTTTGCAAAGGGGGAAAACTTACAAAAAAGAGTTTGAGGAGCTAAATTACAAGAATTCTTAAAAAGATTACAAGTAGATCTCCTCAGAGATTCTGGAGAGGTGTGCCGATAGGAGTCTGGTCAGCGCGCGACCACTTTGTCCCTTTGACGATGCGAGCGATGAGATTCCCTTCTCGCCTGGTTCGGGGAATCAGAGAATAGAAGGTTGGTAGAACCCTCTTGCTGCTTCTCAAAATCGCCTTCAATAAGGAATTCCTTCTCGCCTGGTTCCGGAGATTCCTTGAGAAGAAGGACGATGTTAGGGTATCAACACCCTGGATAGAGAAAGCAATTCTCTAAAAGGTCTCTGAATTCGAGAGCACACGGTGCGTTATGAAGAAGCCTCTGCTTGTGGAGTCCTCTTATGTGCATGCCTCTGGTCTCCGTCCGTCCGTCCTCCTTGTACCCCTGGTGGGCTATTTATAAGGAGAGCAAAGGGTATAACCGTCCCTTGAAGATATGAAAACAGATTGAATCGAATCTGTTTGAATCTGGAAAGTAGCCTTGCTGCGAGGCTAGGATCAGCTTCTACGAAGCTAGAATTGGCAGGTCGGTTGATCTTCTCGATCTGTTTTGATCCTTTCCATATCGTTGGAGGATTTTCCCTGATCTTCTTACTCGTTTTTAGAAGAGTCAAGAGATTGTGGCAATCAACTGCCAAATTTGATCTCTGATTTGATCTTGATTGGATTTGATCTAATTGGATCCGATCTCATCTGGAGATTTAATTAGTCAAAGGTTGACCATAGCAGACCAATGGCAGAGTCGTCCGCATTGAGCTTGTAGCGGAGCTAGAGGTAGCTT
Source organism: Agave tequilana (assembly GCA_038442645.1). Classification (NCBI taxonomy): domain Eukaryota; kingdom Viridiplantae; phylum Streptophyta; class Magnoliopsida; order Asparagales; family Asparagaceae; genus Agave; species Agave tequilana. Next base: position 65,818 of record JAVJIF010001336.1, on the reverse strand, counting down.
CTGGCGAAGTCCGAAAGAAAACCTTTTGGCGGAGTTGGAAGTCCTCTGTGGCGAAGTTGCGAGTTAGCTTCCTGGCGAGGCTTTGGATGGCTTTGAGGCGAAGTCGAGTGATATTAGCCTCTCAAGCGAGACTATCCCTTTGGGCTCATGTGATGCTAAGTGCTAGCACCTTAGACCTGCTGAGGTCTGTTTAGAAACAATCCGGGTTCACTGTCTGCTTGCTGGATCAGTGGAGTCCAAGTTGCTTCCTTGTCCCTCGGAGATGGGTGAAAACTGGTCTTCAGCTCGTCTGTCGCTTGTCTTTTGTAAATGTCAACAAGTTTAGACATTGTTCGGACCAATAAGAATCTTGTCTTTTTTAAGTGTCAACAAGACCCCCTTCAAAGTTTTCGAAAGTCTGCAATAGCTCAGACTTCGAAATACTTTGAACTGCTTTCATCGGTGGTGTGTGGAGTATGAACGTCGCCATGATGGTTGAGTTCAGCTTCGCTTTAAATCCTGCTTTGGGATGTAGATTCGCTGAGGAATCATGTAGACTCGCGTCTAGGTAGCTTCGCGTGTGGGTAGCTCCGCGTCTGGAACATCTGTCGCTTTCCCGAGGCCAACTGCCGTGGGCCAGTTACGAGGAGGATTACTCCTTTCTTCGTGCTGATCGAGGGAGATATTCTCCGATTTGCACGTTTCCAAGGGAAGCCGTCCCTGTTCTCAAGGCGCAATAAATGCCTTAAATGCGCTCGTGCTTCCACGCTTGAGGTGGCAGCGCTCAGGCCATGGGGCCTATAAATAGGACACTTGAAGTCCTCTGAAGAGAAGTGCTTTGCCTCTCTTCTCTTCTCTTAGTTTAGAGAGATACTCAGATCTCTGAATTAGTGGGAATGCCCACTCTGGTCATTATCCGGCCAAGGACCGGTTGTTGGCCCAAAGGCCTATCACCCTAGTTTTGATGATGATCAACTCATGAAGTTATGTTTACTAATGATCTTGTGTTTAATTAGTGACAGATTCCTTATCAAGATCTTAGTAGGTGTGGAGCTTCAACAAAGGATAAAATGTCAAGTTGGAAGCTAGCACCGGTCGATTCACGAGCCTATGCATCAAGACCACATCTAGAGATGAGCTCGGTGGATTGCATGTGGACCAAGTCAAGAAGATGAGAAGACTTCAAGGGAAGACTTCAAGAAGATGAAGACTTGTGTCTAGGTATAAGATTTTGTTTTTGTTTTAGTTAAAATGTAAAGGATAGAATAGTTGGTGGATTGCTCAAGTCATATCACACACACACTCTTGATAGACTTGTTTTCATGATAAAAATTTCATTTCATAAAAGATTTTCATTGTGACAAAATTCTATTTGGTTCTTGGTATTTCAAGTTTACATATCTTATATCCAAAACCAAGTTTAGTGCTTTATGTCAAAAACTAGATATTTCATCTTGATTGTGTAGTGGATCATATCCATACACACTATGCCTTAAAGTATATCTTGTTTTTGTATTTGATGAAAATTTGGAAAAACTTGTTGATATTTCAAAACCAAGTTTAGTGCTTTATGTCAAAAACTAGATATTTCATCTTGATTGTGTAGTGGATCATATCCATACACACTATGCTTTAAAGTATATCTTGTTTTTGTATTTGATGAAAATTTGGAAAAACATGTTGTTTTAGAAAAACAGTTTTTATTATGAGCCAATTTTCAAGTTACAAAAATAGTCAAATCTTTAATAACATGCCTTGATTTTGTGCAAGCATGTTTCTATATTATAAAACTATTTTTTGTAGAATTTCTAAGTATTTATGGGATTTTTTATTAAGCCAAAAGACCAATCTTTAATCCCAAAATTTTCAGGTTCTGGCAGTTCTGATTTTTCAGAACTGACAGTGGCCGGTCGACCGGGTCGGTCGACCGGACGTGCACAGACGTGCACGCCTGTGTGCACTGGAGAACGGTCGACCGTGCCGGTCGACCGCTTCAGAGAGCTTTGCTCTCAGGAAATCTCGGTCGACCGGACCGGTCGACCGACAGAGAGTTTACTCTCTGCTCCAGTTGCTCGGTCGACCGGGTCGGTCGACCGGAGGCTCCAACGGTCGGATTCTTGACCGTTGGCGGTCGACCGGACCGGTCGACCGGCAGTACTGACAGAGCCCAACGGTCAGATTTTTCTGGCCTCTATAAAAGGGGGTTTTGTCATTGTTTTGAGCCAAGATTTTAGGAGAGCTTTTGTCCAGTTATTATCATTCTTTTAGCAGAGTTTTCTCCACAATATAGAGTGCCAATATTTCCTATCAAAAGGGATTTTATCAAGAGAGTGTTTATTGTGATTTCTTGAGTTTTCCATCAAAGTTCTTTCCTTGATTTCTCACACTACACTTGAGCATCCATAGTTATATCTATCCTATAGAAGAGTGTTGTAGTGAGAATTTTGTTAGGTGATCAAGTGTTTAGATCACCAAGATTTCATCTTGTACTTTGAGGAGACGGGCAAGTGTGCTCGTGGTTGTTTAAGGTTCCGGTGCGAACTCTTGTAGCTTGAGGTGCGGCCTCGACGAGCCGGTGGGCTTGTGGTGTGTAAGGGACTTTGGGAGTCCGAGGGCTTGTAGGTGTTGCGGCACCAAGGAGAGATCCGGTTGGATCGTGCATAGTGGAAATCCTTCGTGTGTCGAAGGCGGGGATGTAGAGCAAGTGTGCTCGAACCTCGAAACATACCCTTGTGTTTGCGATTGCTCTTTCTCTCTCTCTTGTCTCTTATTTATATCTTGCATTCAATTATTGTCTATCTTTATATGCATGATATTCACTTGTGCTCATATTTGCTATACTTGCTTGGGATTGTTGTTAACACTAGTATTCAACCAAGAGAGCCAACGCGGCACCTCAACCCATTCAAGGGGAATCTAGAGGAGCTTGTCCAGAGCCTCGCAAGGGGAATTCGGCAACACTCTTGTGTTATACATAAGTGTTTAATTAAAAGAAGTTTTATTTGGTCAACTTAGTTTTAATTCCGCATTATTTGCTCATAAGTGACCATTAGATTAGCCATCACCTATTCACCCCCCCTCTAGGTGATCTTACAATTGGTATCAGAGCCAAGTGCTCTTGATATTGGGTCTAACAACCTAGAGTTAAAGATCCTACTTTTAGGCTAATCACAATATTTTGTACACACACCATGGACTTCATGTCACCACCCACCTTTGACATCCTTAACATCCAAATTTGGAAGGTTAAAATGTCTTTGTTCCTCAAAGGACTTGGCCTTAGTGTATATCTTGCCACAACTAATAAAGAATATTGCTTAAATGGTAAGAACATTGAGGCTAATACAAAAGCCCTTAATGCTTTGAAGTCTACCCTAGATGATGTTTATTTATCTAGAGTTGCTAATATTGATTCGGCTTTTGTAGTATGGAACACCCTCACCTCCCTTGGCGAAAAGGATCTATACTATGGGGGGAGCGATTCGGACGTTGGAAGCGACATCTCCAACGTATGCTATATGGTCCAAGGGGATAACCCCCTTGAGGTAAACTCCGAATCCGATGATGAGGACATGTCATATGATGAGCTCACTTCATTTTGTCAAACAATACTTGAGAAATATGACATGATTAAAAAGGAGAATAAAAATTTGAAGAAGAACATTGCATGCATGCATAAGGAACAAGATTCATTTAGAAGTAACATTGCATGTTTAGAAAAAGATAACAAGAATTTGAAAAAGAATTTTGTTGCCATGCTTAATGATAAAGATTCATTAGAAAATAAAATGGCATGCTTAGAAAAAGAAAATAAAGATTTGAAAAATGAAAATGTTTCCCTTATGTCTAAATTAAATGATCTTTGTGAAGGGAACACTATTTTGAAAGATAAAATTGATATGGTGGAAAAACAAAAAGAAGTTGTTTTTCAAGAAAATAAATCTTTGAAAAGAAAAATTTGTGAAAAAGAAAAGGATTTTGTTTCACAAAAGAAAAAGAAAAATGACCATATATCTCATCATGCTTTACATGCCACCACAAATGAGATAAATGTTTTGAAAAATAAAATGGATAATTTGAGTTCAACTTTGAACTCTTGTGCATTTAATCATACTAAGTTGGAGTCAATGTTTTCAAAGAAACAAACTCCTCATGTTCATGCACATCACTCTCATCATCATGCTTATGTTGCACAACATGATCACACTCCTACACATAAGCATACTAAGGTGTACGTATGTACACATTGTGGCCGCAAAGGCCATTTAGCAAAATTTTGTTTTGATAAGAAACCTCATTTATATTTTGCTAAGTATAAAAGATTTTGGGATCCTTACAATAAAGCTAACCCCAAAGGACCCAAGAAAGTATGGGTACCAAAACCCCCACCCTTTGATTTTGATGTAGGTGAGGGCTCTCACAAAACGTGAGAGGATTGGTGCCTTGATAGCGGATGCAATGGACATGATGGACAAACTTTTGGATGCATTGCTATCAAGGAGATTTTGGTGGGAAAGACCACCATGCTTGGAGTTTTGGAGTTGGTAACAATTTCTAAACTTCTATTTTATTTATGTACATGCTTTTATTTTCATAATATCATTCATAGCATATTTATGTTTTAAGATTTTATGTGCTTCATGTGATAATTACATGCTTAGATGTAGAATGTGTCAAACTTGTATGTATACATATACAAATAGTGAATTACAATTGATTCATATATAATTGAACTTCATGCTCATTTGTATCCACTATATGCACATGTATAGGCTAGTTTTGATGATTCTCCTTCATACATGTTTTTGCCTATTTTAGTGATTTACTTCATGTATATGCATTTTGAATTCAAATCTAATAAATATACATGTATACCATGAGTCTCTTGCTTTCATGCAAACACATTTGATAGACTCTTTTATATTTGGGATATGTATGTGTATTGTTAGGATTGGATGAATCATACATATACCATGAAGATTGTTGATTTTATGAAAAATGATTTTGAGATGATGAAAATGATTTTTATGTGTTGTTTAATAAAATTTGAATAGTCTTATTTGATTTAAGCTTCATAGACTATTTTCATAAAGATACTATTTACATAACCTTTGAACACTCAATCTTTAAGAAAATATATAATTTTGAGCTTTATGGAATATGAGTGCTTGAACTTTTATGTATTTATTATTATTCATGAAAAACATATGATCTTATATTCTTTAAGGATCTTTAACTAGTTTGTCAAAAATCCATTTAAACTAGTTATCTATTCTTAAATTGATGCACATGATTCTATTTCTTGTATGATCTCAAAATTTACTTACACTTCATGATTTGAATATTAGTTTAAATGTTAGTTTCTGTCAACACTTGGATTTATACTTGTACACATTATGGACCACAAATAAATCTATATATGATGGATTTGATTGCTTATTTGTGCCCATTAGGTGTGCTAGTATAGCTTAGTTTTGATGATCATTACATTTTTAAACTTGTATTCCCATTTTGGACTTATGATTTGACCATGTGCTTTTCATTTCATGTATATGTTTATTTTGCCAAAACATTAAGATATACATGGATACCTCTTGAGTCATTTGCTTTTCATGCAAATCTATTTATATAGACTCAATTGTGTTTAAGAGATATGTATGTATACTTATTGCATTGACTAAACATACATATGCCATGAAATATAATTGTTGATTTTCATGTATTAAAAATTTGTGATGATTTTCGTGTTATCAAAATTTAAAGGAATATTGAGTTTTATTGCCATTTTCATGATACCTTGCTCCACATAACACTAGTCACTCACTTCTTTGTGATATGGACTTTATGGATAGAGTGTTTTTAGTGCCATGTGATTTACTTGTGAAAAACCTTTTGATTTATTCCTTGGTTGAAGGATTTCTTACTAGTTGTTAAACATTTCCATTTAACTAGTTCGAATTCTTCAAGTGGTAGATTATGTGATATATACACCTAAGCTTATTTTTCTATTGGTATCATTGGTTATTTGCAATTGGTATCTTTTGAAGCACAAAGATTGTTGATGCTAAGCTTAATTAGAATTTCAAATTGGTATCCCATAATAAGCTTGTGCATTGTGTTTTGAAATTAGTATCAAAAACTCAAAAAAAAAAATTTAAGAAAAATTCAAAATTTTTGATTTGTATTGTCTATATGCAAGGAGAGCTTAACATCTCTTCCATATGTAGATTCATGTTGAGTGTATTGTGTATTGAGAAGCTTAACATCTTTTCTTTATGTGGTACACGTGTGTAGGGGGAGCTTCACATCTCCTCTTATGCATTACATAATATGTGTTATGTGAATTGGGGCTTATCATCCCTTCTTCATGTAATGCATATGTGTAGGGAAGCTAACTTAGCATCTTCCTCTTCATGAATTTATATCGCATATAAATTTTATTGATTGTTTTGATTACCCCTCTTTGATTTCATTGTTTTTGACAAAAAGGGGGAGAAAATTTGTTTGATGTATTTTTACTTTGAACCCTTTGTTGATGATTGACAAAAAGGGGGAGAAGTATTTGTAAGTATTTGTGATATATGCATGTCTTCCTTGCTTAAGGGGGAGTAAGATTTATGTTTTATGCATATATGTCTTTGATTTGCAAATAGGAGAAAAAGATTTGATTTAAGATTTGATTTATATGATTGCATCTCCTACATTTGCATACATGTCATATGCTTCATTGCCATATCTTATTATTTATGTCTATGCATGAGTTAAGGGGGAGCTTCTTTGAAGCTTTACTTTAATCCATGCATATATAACGTCATGAGTTTTGTCATCATCAAAAAGGGGGAGATTGTTGGCCCAAAGGCCTATCACCCTAGTTTTGATGATGATCAACTCATGAAGTTATGTTTACTAATGATCTTGTGTTTAATTACTGACAGATTTCTTATCCAGATCTTAGTAGGTGTGGAGCTTCAACAAAGGATAAAATGTCAAGTTGGAAGCTAGCACCGGTCGATTCACGAGCCTATGCATCAAGACCACATCTAGAGATGAGCTCGGTGGATTGCATGTGGACCAAGTCAAGAAGATGAGAAGACTTCAAGGGAAGACTTCAAGAAGATGAAGACTTGTGTCTAAGTATAAGATTTTGTTTTTGTTTTAGTTAAAATGTAAAGGATAGAATAGTTGGTGGATTGCTCAAGTCATATCACACACACACTCTTGATAGACTTGTTTTCATGATAAAAATTTCATTTCATAAAAGATTTTCATTGCGACAAAATTCTATTTGGTTCTTGGTATTTCAAGTTTACATATCTTATATCCAAAACCAAGTTTAGTGCTTTATGTCAAAAACTAGATATTTCATCTTGATTGTGTAGTGGATCATATCCATACACACTATGCCTTAAAGTATATCTTGTTTTTGTATTTGATGAAAATTTGGAAAAACTTGTTGATATTTCAAAACCAAGTTTAGTGCTTTATATCAAAAACTAGATATTTCATCTTGATTGTGTAGTGGATCATATCCATACACACTATGCTTTAAAGTATATCTTGTTTTTGTATTTGATGAAAATTTGGAAAAACATGTTGTTTTAGAAAAACAGTTTTTATTATGAGCCAATATTTTCAAGTTACAAAAATAGTCAAATCTTTAATAACATGCCTTGATTTTGTGCAAGTATGTTTCTATATTATAAAACTATTTTTTGTAGAATTTCTAAGTATTTATGGGATTTTTTATTAAGCCAAAAAGACCAATCTTTAATCCCAAAATTTTCAGGTTCTGGCAGTTCTGATTTTTCAGAACTGACAGTGGCCGGTCGACCGGACGTGCACAGACGTGCACGCCTGTGTGCACTGGAGAACGGTCGACCGTGCCGGTCGACCGCTTCAGAGAGCTTTGCTCTCAGGAAATCTCGGTCGACCGGACCGGTCGACCGACAGAGAGTTTACTCTCTGCTCCAGTTGCTCGGTCGACCGGGTCGGTCGACCGGAGGCTCCAACGGTCGGATTCTTGACCGTTGGCGGTCGACCGGACCGGTCGACCGGCAGTACTGACAGAGCCCAACGGTCAGATTTTTCTGGCCTCTATAAAAGGGGGTTTTGTCATTGTTTTGAGCCAAGATTTTAGGAGAGCTTTTGTCCAGTTATTTTCATTCTTTTAGCAGAGTTTTCTCCACAATATAGAGTGCCAATATTTCCTATCAAAAGGGATTTTATCAAGAGAGTGTTTATTGTGATTTCTTGAGTTTTCCATCAAAGTTCTTTCCTTGATTTCTCACACTACACTTGAGCATCCATAGTTATATCTATCCTATAGAAGAGTGTTGTAGTGAGAATTTTGTTAGGTGATCAAGTGTTTAGATCACCAAGATTTCATCTTGTACTTTGAGGAGACGGGCAAGTGTGCTCGTGGTTGTTTAAGGTTCCGGTGCGAACTCTTGTAGCTTGAGGTGCGGCCTCGACGAGCCGGTGGGCTTGTGGTGTGTAAGGGACTTTGGGAGTCCGAGGGCTTGTAGGTGTTGCGGCACCAAGGAGAGATCCGGTTGGATCGTGCATAGTGGAAATCCTTCGTGTGTCGAAGGCGGGGATGTAGAGCAAGTGTGCTCGAACCTCGAAACATACCCTTGTGTTTGCGATTGCTCTTTCTCTCTCTCTCTTGTCTCTTATTTATATCTTGCATTCAATTATTGTCTATCTTTATATGCATGATATTCACTTGTGCTCATATTTGCTATACTTGCTTGGGATTGTTGTTAACACTAGTATTCAACCAAGAGAGCCAACGCGGCACCTCAACCCATTCAAGGGGAATCTAGAGGAGCTTGTCCAGAGCCTCGCAAGGGGAATTCGGCAACACTCTTGTGTTATACATAAGTGTTTAATTAAAAGAAGTTTTATTTGGTCAACTTAGTTTTAATTCCGCATTATTTGCTCATAAGTGACCATTAGATTAGCCATCACCTATTCACCCCCCCTCTAGGTGATCTTACACCGGTAAGTCTTGATCGTTCAACGACTTCACCGATTTTAGGGAATTCATCTCCCTTGATTCATCTTCAGCAGCTGCTTCAGGGATTAGCTTCCCTTGTTCTCCATTTAACCGATCTGCAGAGAAGGATTTCAGCATAGCTTCCCAGCGAAGCTATCATCTTGACCTGATCATTGAAAGATCATTGCATGTTAAGTCCGTTGCATAGGCAGGACTTGGGACTTGGTTTCTTCAAAGTTGAGCCAGTCTTGCCATATAGGTGGGGCTAAGACTGTGTCCCATAAGATAGTCTGGCTTAGCCATGTAGGCGAGACTAGGACTTGGCGTTTGCTGAGCTAGCCCATCATCACTGTGCAAGCGAGGCTTATCCTCTGCTCCAATCGAAATCGGATTACTTTGCTCCAAAGAATTCGGCTTTAGCGCTTTTGCAGTATCTTTTGTGTTTAACTGCTAACTTGCTCTGATTTTGCATTGCAGTGAGCTATGTTCGCCGATCTTGTGTCTTGATGAAAGAGACCGAAAAGTTGTCTTATGCTTCCCCGGTTGAAGCTTTACTTTTAAGCAGGAGGAACAATTCGGGGCAGCGGGTGCGTGTCCCAGAGGCTATTGGCAGCCTCTTATACGAGATGATTCGTTCTGAGGTGAGGTTGGTAGCCGCTTTGTCGGAGATGATCCGCCTCGGGTTAGTGGACGTTACCTGTGAGATCACTGGCATCATTGCCAACTTTCAACTTTGGTGGCCTTTGTCGAGGACGATTCACTTCGGGAAAGCAGGTATCACACCTGTCGGACCACTGACATCACTGCCAATTCCCATTATAGATGGTCTGACGTGTTGGCGGCGATAAGTTTTATTGTCAGGCTTCAACAAAAATGACCTCGCTTTCCAGAGGCAAAATCTGTCATTTTTGTGGAGAATAATGATCGTGTCTCCGTGACACAACTGGTTACAGCCTTGTGCAGGAGGAAGGCCTTTCGTGTCCAGTCGATCTGACTTAGAAGCAGATAAAACCGCTTGTATGCTTTTTGCGCAAATGACCCTGTCGAGCCACTGAATGTATTGTATGAAACACAGCTTTGATGTAATATCAATGTACTCTTCCTTTTAAATCAATGAAAGTTCATCTTCTGATCATCTGATTTTTGCTCGCTTTCATTGAAAATTTGGCTATAGCGGAGCTAAACTGTATGCGGAGTTAAGGACATAGTCCCTTCCTTGAATGAACTTCGCGAAACTGGTATGTCCTCGAACAGCGCCTTTAACGGGCTAAGGCAACCCCTTTGGCGGAGTTCTTGATGAACTTGTGCGAAGTCCACACTTTAGTCCAGGGCGAAGTTAAGCCCTAGTGGCTGAATCAGCGCTTCTCGGGAAGGTGCTTTAGGCGGCGTTTCAAATTAATTTGAAACGACAGCCTGTACTCTTTTCGAGGCGTCGTTTCAGGCGCTGATTGGCCTATAAAAGCCCGATCGGGCTGAGCAGGAAAAGATCTCCTTTTTTAGATAAATTTCTTGACTTTTCCTCTTCCTCTTCCTTCTTCAAGAATTCAAGAACTCCGATAGTTCTTCAATGGCGCCCAAGAAACGAGCGGGAAAAGAAGTGGCAACTTCTGCAGCGGAGGATCCTTCTCCTCCTCCGGTCATCGAGCGACCAATCGCCGGTAAGAGACTTTCTCTCCTAATTAGAGACTACGGTCTTTCTCTTTTAAAGCCAGTATTTGGCTTATCAGGACGATGGAATATGGTCTGTTCTCGTTAGGGAACTCGTTTCCCTGAATTTCCCTATCTTCCTTGTACAGGGAATTAAGAACTGAATAGTTCTTCTTTAGGCTTCCGTACGAAGCCATTACTTGGACTGTCTTCGTCCTGTTTGAGGAACAGGACTCGGGTCTGTCCCTTCAGTCATGGCCACGAAGGATGACTCTTGACCATAGTGCCCTCTTGGTGATGTCAGCCCTTAGGGCTATACCACTTCCTGCTTAAGCGAAGTTGGTACTTAGACGTTTTTTGCAAAATGCAGATTTGTCTGCGAGATCAAGCTTTGTCGAGGCTGTCGCCTTACTGGCCTTGTTCACGGGGCGAGGCTATGCCTTGGTGAATCTTATATCTCCATGTCTGTTTGATTGTTGAACTAATCATAGTTCTCTTCCTTTTTCTTTCTTGCAGTGCCTTACACCCCTGGTCCCTTGAATAGTCTGTTTGGGATGACCAGCCGAACGGACGGCTACATCAGCCTTCAATTCTATGGCCAGGCTTCTCTCTTTAGTGAGCGAAGTTCCGTCGTCCGGGATACGCTTATCCATGGTGGAGACCCACTCACCATGAGGAGTATTCTAACCACCGCTCCTCTCGAAGACATCGACCGTCGGACTTATAAAAAGACCAATTTCATGTTCGGAGATGCCGCGCCTGATCCTGATCGCCAATTGCAGGCAAGCGAGGGACAGTGGATCTTCGAGTTGGATGGCGAGAAGTTTTATCTTCCGTCTAACAAGCGGCACTTTCCTTTGTCTTCTTTTGAGTGTGTAACTCAGGCTCGGAAGATGGCATGGGGCGTGAGCCGAAGTGTCGAGTCCGTCCATGTCGGGAGATTGAAATCTCAGTCTCCTGGTTTTTCAAGGGCGGGCCCTCCTCACAACATAATAGGCCTATATCCTGGAAACGTGTCGCGGGAGCTTCCGGTAGGAGAGAATCCGGCTGTGGCGCAAACCTTTGGTACCCAATTCTGCGCAGTTGACGGGAACTATCCTGCCACTGACTTCAGGACTCCCGGTTGGGTTCATCCCCAAAAGACATGGTGGGCGGACCTAACCAACTATATCCTCGTTCACTTCGCAGAGGACTTGGGGAAGTTGAACCTCTATGAGGCCGTAAGGGCGACCTGCTACGGCATTGATATGAAGGTGGCGTGCTTCTACGCCATCCTTGAGTTATATTACCCAGCTTCGGGGACCTTCTTCACCCCAGTTGGCGAGTTGGGCATGACTTTGCACGAGATGAGGGAAATCTCTGCCCTGCCTTTCGGGTCTCTCTCGTATGAAGAGTACTTTCCATGCGAGACGGAGTTGGCTCTTCTGGAGAAGCAGGAGCCTGCTTTGTTTGAGACTTATCGGGAGTAAATGTGCCATTTGCACATTTGTTCCAGCATCCATGGTGGCAGCAAGGGTAGCTCGAAGAGCTTGAAGAGCTGGGGGAGTTACCTATTCCCAGATATGAAGAATGCTCCTGAGGCAGCTCATTGTGGAGTTACAGATGGCGACATTTTTGAACGGATAGAGGTATGCCTCCAAAGGGATATTGTCATGACAGAAGACGATGGTCCCTATAAGAAGGGTAATGTCCTTCAGAGATTTCACCATCAGGCTCCTCAGCCGATGTCCCGGAAGGCACTGTTAGCCGGTTTCTTAACCGTCTGGCTGAAGAAGTGCGTAGTGCCATCCTCCTCGGGTGACATCGTCCACCCGAATGTTTTGCTACCTGCCGTTCGCTTAGTCCACGGCCACCGTCTGGGTCTTCTTCCAGCCATGGTGTGCTGTATTCAAAGAGGCCTTCGCGCATTAACGGAGGCTTTCTGCCGGCCACCGGCGACGAGGCGTGGGAAGAGTGCCATCCTGCCTTGTGATGGACCTAATCCTAGGGTGGGTCTGCCATACACTTACTTAATGGCGTGGTTTGCCTTGCACTGCCCTTCTTTGATTGGAGCTGGAGAGGACCCTCCGCAAGGTGTTCGAATGGCTCTTCTCCGCCGATTCGAAGGATGTTCCTGGCTGAAGACCTACTTGGCCGAGGCCCGCAAGTTAGTGCGTCGTCATGATGCTTACAACCTATTCCGCTATTTTCCTCGCATTCGGGGCGCAGGATACGACAAGGAATTCCGAGATGCGGAGTCAGGACGGTCTCCCATGAGTCGGGGGGTTTTTGAGTGGCTGGTCAGCATTCGGCCCTCACATTTATTGTATAGAAGCGAGGATGTCAGCTATTTAGAACCTAACATCCCAAGCCAGTTTGCTCGACAGTTTGGGTACGACCAGCTGTATGTGGGCAACCCTAATTTTAATTTAGCCTTCATGGGGAGTCTCATCGATGGGGCCCGTGCCTGGCGATTCTTTACTGCGGGCGACACTGGGGCGTGGCTGCGCACGCCGTTGAAGGATCCCAACCTTCTGACGACCCTGTGCTTTTGCCAATGGTATGCGGCTTCCAACTCCACACCTCCTGGATTCAATGCCAACCGTTCGGGTGTGAAGTTAATATCTCATCGACTGAAGCGAAAGGCTTCTGAGAGAAAGGAAGGCAAACGGGTTCGTGTCCCTGGCTTGGAGGAGTTCATCGCTATAGATGATAGCGAGGCCTCTGATGCAGGGAGTCCACGCTTCGAGGCGGGGATGGGAGCTGATACTCATGCGGCTGGCTCTGGTGTGGTGGGAACATCTTTCCCACGACGTGCGGGAGAAGTGGAAGAAGAGGATTCTGACGTCCACTTCAAGAGAAAGCGGACAGATAGCTCTCGTGGGAAATCATTGGCGAAGAAGCCCCGTCGCCAAGCTCCTACGATTGTCGTAGAGGGTTATCCCTCTACAGCGATTCCTCCTGCTACCCCATTAGCAGCTAAACCGTCGGTTGCTGAACCGACTAGTGGTGAATTCGCTCCAGGTCTGGGTAAGATTAACCTTGTCCATATAATATGCCTTTTTGTGCGTTCCCATTGACTTATTATCAATCCTTTTTGATTGTAGGAGCTAAGGCAGCTGGAGAACAAGGGGAACATTATGATCCCCTATTCACTTATCGAGCTGAAGCTGGTTCCTGTGCCCTTCCGGAAGAGTCCGGAGGTGATGTAGCCAACATCGGTCCTTCGGGCGTTGGGACTTCTAAAGGAAGTCCTGAGGCATCGAGCTCTATTGGGTGGTCCACAGGATACTCGGCAAGCGAAAGCGAGCCGGCTGTTCGTGCTGATTCTGGCAAAAATTTTCCGATGGAGCCCCTGGAGACTGATGTGGCTGGCGAGACGTTTGAGGCGACATCATCCTATGGTATTGTTGTAACCTCTTGGTTTCTTCTGCATGTAGTGTTGCGACTAACCGTAGTCTTGTTACAGGTGTTCGGCCTCAAGGTACATCAGTTTTAGGAGAGCCGGAAGATCTTCCTGGGGAGTCCAGGGGTGATATGAGCACTTCGACCGCGGCTGATGCTGCTATGCTGGATGCGCTGTACGGCGACCTGCCTTCTTATCGGCCCAAGTCATCCGAAAGGCCAGAAGATGCGGAGGCGGCAGTCCCGGAGGTGTCCACACTCCCAACTGTATCAACGAGTGGGGTACCGACAATTTTGCCAAGTACGGAGCTGAGGGTGATCACAAGCCCTACTTCTCCAACCCTGGTGGTTGAGCCTGCTGCTCAGGAGGTGGTTGCTAGTCCTTCTTTCGCGATGGCTGGCGTTCTGGTTTCGATGAGGACTCCGCCGAGATCGCCCTCGGCTTGTCCGGCTGCTGTCAATGCCCCCGCTGCTTCTTCTGCGATGGCGTCGACCAGGCTGGTGGACTATTCCGAGGTTGCCTCTTTACCGGAAGTTGCTGAGGTCGAGAACGATTACATCGGTGACCTGGTCGATAACTTTTATAAAGGCTTAGGGCGGACTATCGACCTGGTTCTGAAGGGCTCAACTATGCCATTTTCAAGGTTAAAGGGGGTCCTCTCCCGTGATATTGAGAGTATTCGGGACTTTGAGGGGTATCACCAGGCCACTGCTTTGGAGCTCCTGGTGGATGAATTTGAGAAGGATGCGGAGGAATGGCGCCGCCTCCACCGTTCGGACCCGGAGTCTTTAGTTGATGACCGGCTCGCGCTTCTCATTGCTCAAAAGCACGAGACCCGGCTTGCCGCTCAAGAGGCTGTTAAGGCTATCTCTTCTGACTTGAAATCCTTGAAAACAAGGGAAGCGGAGGTTGAAAGTGCAATTGACGCCTCCACTAGTGCTCTTCTTGGCGATGAGGATAAGATTGCGAAGGCTGAGGAAATGATTAGGAAAGCAAATCTCCTCTTATCCAAGGCCATAACGGTGCGTCTTGAGGAAACTGCGCGGCTTGAAGAGCTCAAAGCTCAGAGTGAAGAGCTTGCGCGGCAGGGGTTGTCACAGAGGGCAACTTTGGCAGAGGCCGAAGCTCGTCTGGCTCAGGCGGAAGATTTCAATGAGGCTGAGCTGAGGTCACAAGCGCTTGCCCAGGCTGCTGATGACAGGAAGACGAGACTAAACACCCTCGGAGAGCGGCTCAGATCGTACAGTGTACGCTTGTAGCTCCATGTACTTTATCCTCTTGAAATGAATGAAAATTCTTTTTTCTTTTGTCGAATCTTCAATCTTGTTTTTTTTTTCTTTTTGGATTGCGATTCCGAATTGTAGTGCAATTCCTTGAGAACATAGTTCTTTGTTGGATCGAATGCTGAGACTTGGCTATCTGTCAGTTCAGAGGTCACAATGACATAACTGGATGAGACGCCACCAAGCTTCAAAAATTGGTGATACTCGTCTTTTGTAAATGTCAACGAGTATCGGGACCTGTCTTTTGTAAATGTCAACAGGGCTTCAAGGTTGAGACTTAGCTGTCTGCTGGTTCAGAGGTCGCGATGACATAGCCGATTGAGACGCCACCAAGCTCAAAAGGTGGTGATACTTGTCTTTTGTAAATGTCAACAAGTATCGAGACCTGTCTTTTGTAAATGTCAACAGGGCTCAAAATTGAGACTTGGCTGTCTGCTGGTTCAGAGGTCGCAATGACATAACCGATTGAGACGCCACCAAGCTCAAAAGGTGGTGATACTTGTCTTTTGTAAATGTCAACAAGTATCGAGACCTGTCTTTTGTAAATGTCAACAGGGCTCAAGGTTGAGACTTGGCTGTCTGCTGGTTCAGAGGTCGCAATGACATAACCGATTGAGACGCCACCAAGCTCAAAAGGTGGTGATACTTGTCTTTTGTAAATGTCAACAAGTATCGAGACCTGTCTTTTGTAAATGTCAACAGGGCTCAAGGTTGAGACTTGGCTGTCTGCTGGTTCAGAGGTCGCAATGACATAACCGATTGAGACGCCACCAAGCTCAAAAGGTGGTGATACTTGTCTTTTGTAAATGTCAACAAGTATCGAGACCTGTCTTTTGTAAATGTCAACAGGGCTTGGAGTTGAGACTTGGCTGTCTGCTGGTTCAGAGGTCGCAATGACATAGCCGATTGAGACGCCACCAAGCTCAAAAGGTGGTGATACCCGTCTTTTGTAAATGTCAACGAGTATCGAGTTTGTAGTGGGATTCGGGAAAAGTCTCGTTTTTCATGAGGAGAAACGAGAGAATCACTGTCATAGGTTTAATGTTAACGTAACAGTGAAATGTATATGTGGTCTTACCATTCTATGGACGAGAATTGGTAAGTGATTTTGGAGGTCTCGTTCTCACGGGGAGAAACGAGGGAATTGCTGTCATAGGTTAAATGTTAACGTAACAGCGAAATGCATATGTGGTCTTACCATTCTATGGATGAGAATTGGTAAGTGACTTTGGAGGGGGAATCAAATGGGAACAGGTCCCTTAGGATTTTTAGCAAACCCCCAGCTGTCAACGGGTTTGATATGCCTTTACCAACTACCGTTTGAGTTGGGCTAGCCATGCTATTCCCCTCAGCATGATGAGTTGTCAAGGATTTATGTTGGGCTTACAGGCCAACATTTTCCTCTACCCTTAATCGTTAAGGATGTTGGATTATCAGGTTAATGTATGCATAACCTTGATTTATCTTCGAGACAACCAATGCACGACCAGGTTCCTACTGGTTTATGGTTGTATGATCTCGCTTGGAGGAAGAGAAAGGCTCTCTTTGTGTGTACTTTGAACACGAAGGTCTTGATCAGAGGTGTAATGTTAACTTGATCATGAGAAGGATCCTTGATTAAGGATAATACTTCTTTAAGAACTTGCCATTGATCGGCATCATGAGTAGGTCGCCATCTAAAGTCATGAGGCGGTATGCTCCGTTTGAATAGACTGTTTCTATTACAAACGGTCCTTCCCATTTAGGTTGAAATTTGCTTTTGGTCTTGTGCGTCATAATCATCGGTCGTCTGACGGCTAAGACCAGGTCTCCTTTCTGGAAGACTCTCTGTTTGACCTTCTTATTGAAGGATTTTGAGATTCGAGCTTGATATAGCTCGATATGCTGCTGAGCTTGTAGTCGCTTCTCGTCCAAAGCTTCGAGCTCTTGAAGGCGCAATCGATCATTGTCCTCTGATGTGATTTTAGTAATCAGAGCTATACGCAACGATAGCATCTGGATTTCCAATGGGAGGACTGCTTCGCACCTATATACAAGGGAAAAAGGCGTATTGCCTGTCGGTGTCCGCACCGTGGTTCGGTAGGCTCAAAGACATTCACCGAGCTTTTCGTCCCAATCTCGCTTATTCGAGGAGACGAATTTCTTGAGCAGCTTGATGATCGTCTTGTTGAATGCTTCCGCTAAGCCATTGCCGGCAGGATTATAGGCAGCTGAAGCCACATTCTGAATTCGGTATTTGTCGCAGAAACGATAGAACACTTGGCTTATGAATTGGGGACCGTTGTCGTGGATGATCCGCCTAGGGACACCAAATCGATGGATGACATGGTGTTTGATAAAGTTAACCACATTAGAGGTTTTGACTTCAATCAGTGGTATAGCCTCCGCCCATTTTGAAAAGTAGTCGGTTATTGCTAGGATAAACCGGTGACCTTTTGTCGAAGAAGGGCTGATTGGCCCTACGACGTCTATTCCCCATGCTTCAAATGGCCATGAAGCAACAGTCGGATGGAGCAGCTCCGCAGGCTGGTGTATGAAATCTGCATGGATTTGACACGCTTTACACCTTCGGGCGTATTGGATGGCATCGGCTATCATAGTTGGCCAATAGTATCCAAGTCTGTGCAACCTGTCCTTAAGCTTTGGACCTGGCTGATGAGCTCCGCAAGTGCCGTCGTGCGCTTCTTGAAGTGCTTCCTGTGCCTCTGAATTAGAAAGGCAACGGAGGAGAACACCGTCATATGAACGATGGTAAAGTGTCTTCAAAGTTGGATCGTAGTAGAAACGGAGAGACCTTCGTCTGACAGATGCCGCTTCTTTAGGATCGTTTGGAAGCAGACCGTGCAAAGCATAGTCAATGAGAGGAAAGCGCCAATCTCTCGGCTCAAAATCCGTGGAGACATTATAGACTTCTCGAGTTCTTAGCATGTGCTTGGAGCATACAAGATGTCGAGTTGCGACTGTGAGGTGATACTCGGTGTCGGCTGGTAAGGTTAGTGTTGTAGCTAATGCAGCAAGAGCGTCCGCCTTGGTATTCTGAGATCGAGACACATGCCCGATGTAGAAACCTTCAAATAGGTTAGCCAATTCGATGACTGTATGGTAATAAGGCACCAAGTCCTCATGGCGGACTTCATATTCGCCTTTAACCTGATTGATGATCAGTTTTGAATCGCCATAGGCTTCGAGGTAGCGTACCCCCATTCCATGAGCGAGCTGAAGGCCAATGAGCATGTTGACACTTAAAAAAGACAAGATTCTTATTGGTCCGAACAATGTCTAAACTTGTTGACATTTACAAAAGACAAGTGACAGACGAGCTGAAGACCAGTTTTCACCCATCTCCGAGGGACAAGGAAGCAACTTGGACTCCACTGATCCAGCAAGTAGACAGTGAACCCGGATTGTTTCTAAACAGACCTCAGCAGGTCTAAGGTGCTAGCACTTAGCATTACATGAGCCCAAAGGGATAGCCTCGCTTGAGAGGCTAATATCACTCGACTTCGCCTTGAAGCCATCCAAAGCCTCGCCAAGAAGCTAACTCGCAAACTTCGCCACAGAGGACTTCCAGCTCCGCCAAAGGGTTTCTTTCGGACTTCGCCAAAAGCTGCCTCTAGCCCCGCTACGAGCTCAATGCGGGCAGCGCCACTATTGATCTGCTATGGTCAACCTTTGACCAATCAAATCTTCGGATAAGATCGGATCCAATCAGATCAAATCCGATTAAGATCAAATCAGAGATCAAATTTGGCAGTTGATTGCCACAATCTCTTGACTCTTCTGAAACGAGTAAGAAGATCAGGGGAAATCCTCCAACGATATGGAAAGGATCAAAACAGATCGAGAAGATCAACCGACCTGCCAATTCTAGCTTCGCAGAAGCTGATCCTAGCCTCGCAGCAAGGCTACTTTCCAGATTTAAACAGATTTGACTCAATCTGTTTCCATATCTTCAAGGGACGATTATACCCTTGCTCTCCCTATAAATAACCCGCCAGGGGTACAAGGAGGGGGGATCGATCGATCAATCGGGAGAAAAGAGGACTCCACAAGTAGAGGCTTCTTCACAAAGCACCGTGCACTCTCGAATTCAGAGACCTTTTAGAGAATCGCTTTCTCTAATCAGGGTGTTGATACCCTAACATCGTCCTTCTTCTCAAGGAATCTCCGGAACCAGGCGAGAAGAAATTCCTTATTGAAGGCGATTTTGAGAAGCAGCAAGAGGGTTCTACCAACCTTTTATTCTCTAATTCCCCGAACCAGGCGAGAAGGGAATCTCATCGCTCGCATCGTCAAAGGGACAAAGTGGTCGCGCGCTGACCAGACTCCTATCGGCACACTTCTCCAGAATCTCTGAGGAGATCTACTTGTAATCTTTTAAGAATACTTGTAATTTAGCTCCTCAACCCTTTTTTGTAAGTTTTTCCCCTTTGCAAACATAATGGAAAACAAGGTGGCGACTCCGCTGGGGACTCTATTCTCCACTGCCGAGAATCAAGTGTTGCAATGCGACGAACAGACCTTCGGGTCTAACTCTGAATTCAGAAAAGCCGGTGCAGCCAGAGCTTCTCTGGCTAAATCTTCAAGGAAAGTCTCTACGGAGACTGAAAAGGTTCTCTACGGACCTACTGCGGTTATTTGGCGCAACAAGGGAGCACGTCCGCAGTCTGATTCCTTTACTTGTGAGAACTTGGTGGTTCAGTTCGATCAAGGGAGATTTGAAGAAGTCCTCTCTGGGGGTGGCCCAATGCTTCGAGCACGGAAGCATAGGAGGGTTTCCACGACTAAGGTTTCAAATCAGAAACCGGAAGCAGAATTCTGCCGACACCCCTCAGCCTCGCATGTGGCTAATCAGGTTCCTTGCGAACCTAAGTCTCCTCTGCCAAGGCGGGTATGGAAGCCTAAACAGAAGTCTTCAACCGAAGCTTCAGGCGTAGCTACGCCTAAACTACGCCTCTCTCGCGAAGAAAAAGGCAAGATGCCTGTCTGCTCCAATCATAAAATTACGACGGCAATCATACCGTCATCCAATTTAAGGGCGACAATGCCTCGTGCCGGCCTCGTTTTCACGAGCGAAACTACAGTACCACAGCGTACGCGCAGGGTCCATGACCGCGAAGCTGAAGCCAAAGTATTATCTAAGGCTAATTGCCTTCGCAGCAGCATAGCGGGTAAAGCACCACAGCGTGCTCCGCTTTCCAATGCGTCAAGCACTAAGTTCACATCTGATGGCGAAGCTAGAACCAAAGCACTATTCAGTGCTAATCCCGTCTGCAGGGATAAAAGAAGCAGAACATCGCCCTATGTGCAATCCAAAAGAGCCTTTGCGCTCGATTGTAGGGACCCAACCAAGTCTGATCTGAGAAAATTGTTGACGGATAGACGAACCTCTTCCCCCTATTGCCAACACAGGGGATGTCAACTGCTGACACTCCACTCGGTTCATTGCCGGCTGGGACCAATCTCCGCCACGTCTCCAAGACGACGGTCAGTTTTTGATCGACTATCGGTACAAGTCCCGGTGAAACACCGCAAAAGGAGCATCTCGCGAGATCTACCCTCCGCATCCGTCAACATGACCGGAAGAGGACAAGAGTCCCCAGATCCAGACTACAGCCCAGGCTTAGGCGAAGTCTTGGTGCATGAGGAAGAGGTTTTCTGAAACACCAGATCCAGGGTGGCGATACCCTACACTTATGAACAGCCTTCTTCCTCGACGGCCCTAGCCTCGTCACAGCCCAGGAGATCACTCCAATCATCGGATGGAGAAGATGAAGATAGTGGGTATGCTCTTCGGCGACAGTTAGCTCGGTGCGAACTGACAAAGCATCAGTCAATATGGCTGATAATGTTAACGACGACCTTCGTCGGCGCCTGGAAGCTCAGGAGCAAACTTCCAGAACTCAGCAAGAGGCTCTGGACAATATTCAATAGATGCTCGCTCAACTCCTCAATAACCGGAATAACAACGATGCCGGGAGCAATCACGATGAGGAGGAACACTTCAGCAATGAGCAACCAAAGCCGGAGAAATCCAAGGAGGGTTCTTCCTTAGACGCCGAAGTCCTTAAGGGCCTCCAAGCTCAAATCGCATCCCTAGCTCAAAGGGATGAATTAAAGAAGGTAGGGGCAGT
Source organism: Agave tequilana (assembly GCA_038442645.1). Lineage (NCBI taxonomy): Eukaryota > Viridiplantae > Streptophyta > Magnoliopsida > Asparagales > Asparagaceae > Agave > Agave tequilana. The sequence continues at coordinate 44,392 of JAVJIF010001336.1, read as the reverse complement.
CCGTCCTTATCCGCCGGAGTGGGATTCGGTGCCCTATCCACCGAAGTTCAAACCGCCAACGCTGCATACCTATGATGGAAAGAGCTCGCCAAATCAGCACATCTACTATTTCCGGTCTCAGACTGGTAATGTTATAAGCAATGACGCCATCATGGCTAGGCTTTTCATTGGCACCTTAAAGGGGGTGGCGTTTGACTGGTTTCGCAGTCTTCCCCCGGGCTCCATCAACTCTTGGATCGATCTGGAAACTCGGTTCCTCTCTCGTTTCTACGAGGACGATACCGAAGTGACCATGGACAAACTCCTCTCCACTGTGCAGAGGAAGGGCGAATCTGTCCGTGACTACATTGAACGGTTCAGAAATTTATCCTTGATGTGCCCGGCAGGAATGCCATTACCCATGCTCTTACAGACATGCAGACACAACTTCCTAGACCAAGTGGAAGTTCGCATGGGGGCTGTCAAAGCCCACACTTGGAAGGAATTGGTCGAACAAGCAGAGATAGCCGAGAAGTCGGCTAAAAAGTTCGAACCATCCACCCCTAGAGGCAAGTGGGGGACAAACAATAAAGGGCGTAGCGACCTACCGTAATCTTCTCAAGCTAAAGGCAAAGAGACTATGTCTGTGGAGTTATCCGGAGATGTGCAGTCGAAAGCCAAGAAGAGTGGCTTCAACAATCAGGAGCCCAAGTTCCCTCCAAAGCAGTACTCCTTCAAAGACGATCAGGTGGTCACCATATTCCATCTGCTCCACAAAGGGAACAAAATGAAGCTGCCAGATGCTCGGCGTCCCAGTGAGATAGGGCGCATAAACGACCCTAAATACTGCCTCTACCACAGGATGATCCACCATCCTACTAACAAGTGCTATGTCCTCAAGGATAGAATTCAAGCCTTGGTCGACGCTGGAGTCCTGACGTTGAAGACGGAGCAAAAAAAAAGTCACCGCCAATATGGTGACTCTTGAGTTCGGCAAAGCTCCAAAGGTCACAGTTCCTGACGGGACTTATGCAGTCCCTGCGCCACGATTGGAAGTCAAGCATCCTCCAGCAATAGCTCAAAACAATAAGGGTCTTGTTCCCTTAACATTGGAGACAGGAGAAGTCATGTGGATACATCCAGACCTCGTCCAAGACGTACAGCGGGATCCAAAACAGCCCAACTCAAAGGGCAAGTCTTGCAATGTCATCTCCATCCTGCCAGACGACGGCAATCTTACATCGGCTTCCCTCAGTGATTCCGAAGGAGAAAAGCATGCTTGCGTAGCGCAAGCGGATACTCCTCAACAGACGGGCACCCGATCCGGGAAATCATACTTGATGCAGTATGAAAAGTCTACTGACGAGACACAACGGCAAACGACGTCAATACAACTACCAGCATCCACTCCAATCCCAGCAAAGGGAAAAGAGAGGCCTGGGGAGGTACGGTTCGACCATGTGTTGAAGAAACCGCCAGGCCAAGGGTTCGATACGCCCTTTCGGTTTGACATATTGGCTCAGCTGGCCAATATCCCAGCTCGTATCACTATACACGAGCTCCTTCGCCTCTCAAAAGAAACAAGAGAAGCACTCAGGGATGCGCTAGCCAATTCAGAATCCTTTCTGACATGCATGCCTGAAATCCCTAACGACGACGTTCAGTCTCCTTGCCCAGAATGTCATCATGCACAGTCAAAGGTGCCCGCTATTACCTTCACGGCGGAAGATATGCTTCTCAAAGACAACAAGCACGATCGACCTCTGTACTATACCGGATATATCGGTTCAACATGCATTGAGAGGGTACAAGTTGATCCAGGGTCTGCACTCAGCATCATCCCCAAAAGGCTTCTCTACTTCCTCGGCATACCATTGTACAGGTTGTCCGCAACCACTACTACAATATACGGTTTCAACGCTGGGAGCAGTCACCCACTGGGGAAAATTTGACTCCGTTGCAGAATCGGGAGCCTGAAGTCAGAAGTGACATGCTATGTCATTGATGCTGACACATCATATAACCTGCTACTGGGACGGCCATGGATCCATGCCAACTGGATCGTCCCTTCCACCCTCCATCAATGCTTCAAATATGTTGAAGATGATGCGACAGTACGAACTGTCTTTGCTGAGAAGCAACCATTCAAAGGGGTGGAAAATTACTTCACCGACGCTATCCTGTATCAAGAGGCCGGTGAAACACCTAAGGAACCGTTGCCAGATGATGATGAAAGTGGCAATGAGGCGGATTCAGAATCTGAAGCAGGCATGCCAGCCATTCTGATTGGTGAACCAATTATAGCATGTCTCAATAATCCCCTATGTAATACTCCTTCAGAGGATGAGGGTGAATGGGTAATTAATGATAATATTTCTTTTGATTATCCCGCGACTATCGGGCTATTTGAATCCATTACGGATAGCTCCCTACACATGCCTTTACATAAGCCAAGTGCGTCCAGTACACCCATGGAATCCGCAGAAGGAGCCATCTTGGTAATCCCGCCATCCAAAGAAGGTCAGTTACCGATAATCTTCGGTAGAACTCAACCACGGGAACCCGCGGTCGCAGATTCAAGTTCAGACTCAGACACTCCACAATTCTTTCATTACGCGCGGCCAGCGCGCCACATTATGAAGAAAATGGGGTACGACTTGAAGCATGGAGCAGGCCTGAATTTCGAAAAAGGAAGGCGCAGTTTAATGCGGAACTTTGTGCCTAAAGGGAAGCCTGCAAATTACTATGATAGTACACGCAGGGGGTTAGGGTATGTTACACCCACATCGTCGGCAACGGTTCAAGCCAAGGACGACGGATCAGCTCCATCACATTCGGCTTCATCCTCCGAGTGGGACTCCGATATCAGCATAGGAGGAATGTTCAAAGACCTCGCTGTTAATATGACCTCAAGCAGTCAATTGGAGCCCGCAGAAGCCACTAATGAGGAACCATGGGCCCAGCAATTAGACCTTCAATGGGAAAAACGATTCGAACTGCGCGAGCCACCCACTGAAGACAAGGTGATGCAGGTCAATCTGGGAAGTCAAGACCATCCCAAACCCATCTTTATAAGTGAAAGCCTATCACTTACAGAAAAGGAGGAATTGATAATACTCGTAAAAGAGTATATAGATGTCTTCGCATGGAGCTACGAAGATATGCCCGGACTTGATCCACAGGTCGCTATGCACCGTCTGAACATCAAGCCCGACGGCAAGCCAGTCAAGCAGCAACAACGTCGGTTCCGCCCAAACATCATGGAAGCTATTGAAACCGAAGTTCACAAGCTCATTGCATGTGGCTTCATCCGGGAGGAACAACATCCAGATTGGGTAGCTAACATCGTCCCCGTCCTCAAGAAGAACGGGAAAATACGGATATGCATCGACTATCGTGATCTCAATACGGCCTGTCCCAAGGATGAATTTTCGCTGCCCATCACTGATGTCATGATTGACAACACATGCGGGTTTGAAAGGATGTCTTTCATGGACGGCTTTTCAGGGTACAACCAAATCAAGATGTATCCCGACGACGAGAAGCATACTTCGTTCCGAACACCATTGGGGTATACTGCTACACTGTAATGCCCTTCGGACTGAAGAACGCCGGAGCAACCTATCAGCTGGCAATGAGTATAATCTTCCGCGATCATCTCCGAAAAAAGGTGGAGTGCTATGTTGACGACATCGCCGTCAAAAGCCGCAACAAGAATGAACATCTTCGCGACCTGAGAACGATGTTCGACATAATGCGGGCTCATCAACTGAAAATGAACCCGACAAAATCCTTCTTGGGAGTGTCAAGCGGCAAATTCCTTGGGTTTATTGTCACATCAAAAGGAATTCATCTTGACCCAGACAAAGTCAAAGCCATTCGAGCATGCCTCCGCCAAAGAACCTCAAAGAGCTCAGAGGCTTGCAGGGTAGGCTGGCTTATATCAGAAGATTCATCGCAAATCTCTCAGGCCGCTGTCAGCCATTCACCCGGCTCATGAAAAAGGGTGCTTCCTTCGTATGGGATCAAGCTTGCCAGGAAGCTTATGAAGACATCAAGAGGTACCTCACGAAACCTCCAGTCTTAGTGGCCCCTACATCAGGGAAGCCATTCTTGCTTTATGTAAAGGCTATGGATTACTCCCTCGGTGCCCTCCTCGCTCAAAAGGACGACAATGGCCACGAGCAGGCCATTTATTATCTGAGCAGAACTCTCATAGGAGCAGAATCTCGCTACAACCCTATCGAGAAAGAGTGTTTAGCTCTAGTCTTCGCTGTTCAAAAGACACGACATTATTTGGTCGGCCAAACCATACATGTCATCTCCAGAGTAAATCCATTGCGTCTTCTTATGACGAAGCCAGGATCATTGAATTCAAGATTGGCTAAGTGGGCACTTTTATTGTCCCAGTACGACATGACCTTCATCTCTCAGAAGGCGGTTAAAGGTCAGGCCCTTGCAGAGTTCTTGGCTGCTCATCCAGTTCCGGAGCATTCAAAACTTCACGAAGACATCCCTGATGAGGTCTTCGAGTCTAATGCAACCTCAGAAGAGGAAGTATGGCAGATGTTCTTTGATGGAGCATCGCGAATGGGCCCTAAAGGCAAGATTATTGCCGGAGTGGGGGTTGTGTTTATCTCCCCACATAATCATGTCCTGCCCAGAGCATTTTCTCTGACAGAATCGTGCTCCAACAATGTAGCAGAATATAATGCTCTGCTCATTGGTCTTCAGCTCGCCCATGGAATGGGGGTACGCTACCTCGAAGCTTATGGCGATTCAAAACTGATCATCAATCAGGTTAAAGGCGAATACGAAGTCCGCCATGAGGACTTGATGCCTTATTACCATACAGCCATCGAATTGGCTAACCTATTTGAAGGTTTCTACATCGGGCATGTGTCTCGATCTCAGAATACCAAGGCAGACGCTCTTGCTGTATTAGCAACGACACTAGCCTTGCCAGCTGACACCGAGTATCACCTCACAGTCGCAACTCGACATCTTGTATGCTCCAAGCACATGCTAAGAACTCGAGAAGTCTACAATGTCTCCACGGATCTTGAACCAAGAGACTGGCGCTTTCCTCTCATTGACTATGCTTTGCACGGTCTGCTTCCAGACGATCCTAAAGAAGCGGCGTCCGTCAGACGAAGGTCTCTCCGGTTCTACTACGATCCAACTTTGAAGACACTTTACCGTCGTTCATATGACGGTCTCCTCCTCCGTTGCCTTTCTAATTCAGAGGCACAGGAAGTGCTTAAAGAAGCACACGACGGCATTTGTGGAGCTCATCAGCCAGGTCCAAAGCTTAAGGACAGGTTGCACAGACTTGGATACTATTGGCCAACTATGATAGCCGATGCCATCCAATATGCACGAAGGTGTAAAGCATGTCAAATCCATGCAGATTTCATACACCAGCCTGCGGAGTTGCTCCACCCAACTGTTGCTTCATGGCCATTTGAAGCATGGGGTATAGACGTCGTAGGGCCGATTAGCCCCTCTTCGACAAAAGGTCACCGGTTTATCCTGGCAATAACCGACTACTTTTCAAAATGGGCGGAGGCTATACCACTGGTTGAAGTCAAAACCTCCAATGTGGTTCACTTTATCAAACACCACGTCATCCATCGATTTGGCATACCTAGGTGGATCATCCACGACAACGGTCCCCAATTCATAAGCCAAGTATTCTATCGGTTCTGCGATAAATACCGAATTCAGAATGTGGCTTCAACTGCCTATAATCCTGCTGTCAATGGCTTGGCGGAAGCATTCAATAAAACAATCATCAAGCTGCTCAAGAAATTCGTCTCCTCAAATAAGCGAGATTGGGACGAAAAGCTTGGCGAATGTCTTTGGCCTACCGAACCACGGTTCGGACACCGACAGGCAATACGCCTTTTTCTCTGGTATATGGGTGCGAAGCAGTCATCCCGTTGGAAATCCAGATGCCGTCATTGCGAGTGGCTCTGACCACTAAGTGCACATTAGAAGACAATGATCGATTGCGCCTTCAAGAGCTCGAAGCCCTGGACGAGAAGCGGCTCCAAGCGCAGCAGCATATTGAGCTATATCAAGCTCGAATCTCAAAAGCCTTCAATAAGAAGGTCAAACAGAGAGTCTTCCAGAAAGGAGACCTGGTCTTAGCCGTCAGACGACCGATGATTATGACGCACAAGACCAAAGGCAAATTTTAGCCTAAATGGGAAGGACCGTTTGTAATAGAAACAGTCTATTCAAATGGAGCATATCGCCTCACGACTGCAGATGGCGACCTACTCATGATGCCGATCAATGGCAAGTTCTTAAAGAAGTATTATCCTTAATCGAGGATCCTTCTCTTGATCAAGTTAACACAACACCTCTGATCAAGATCTCCGTGTCCAAAGCACACACAAAGAGAGCCTTTCTCTTCCTCCGAGTGAGATCAAACAGCCATAAACCAACAGGAACCTGGCCATGCACCAGTTATCTTAAAGGAGAGTTAGGGTTATGCAGACATTAACCCGATAATCCAATATCCTTAACGATTAAGGATAGAGGAGAATGTTGGCCTGTAAGCCCAACATAAGTCCTCGACAACTCATCATGCTGAGGGGAATAGCATGGCTAGCCCAATTCAAACGGTAGTTGGTAAAGGCATATCAAACCCGTTGACAGCTGGGGATTTGCTAAAAATCCTAAGGGACCAGTTCCCATTTGATTCCCTCTCCAAAATCACTTACCAATTCTCATCCATAGGATGGTAAGGCCACATATATTCCGCTGTTATGTTAACATTAAACCTATGACAGCAGTCCCCTCATTTCTCCTCGTGAGAACGAGACCTCCAAAGTCATCTACCAATTCTCATCCATAGAATGGTAAGACCACAAATATATTTCGCTGTTACGTTAACATTAAACTTATGATAGTGATTCCCTCGTTTCTCCCCGTGAAAACGAGACTTCTCCCAAATTCCACTACAAACTCGATACTTATTGACATTTACAAAAGATAAGTATCACCAACCTTGAGCTTGGTGGCGTCTCATCCGGTTATGTCATTGCGACCTCTGAACCAGCAGACAGCTAAGTCTCAACCTTGAGCCCTGTTGACATTTACAAAAGACAGGTCTCGATACTCGTTGACATTTACAAAAGGCGAGTATCACCAATTTTTGAAGCTTGGTGGCGTCTCATCCGGTTATGTCATTGCGACCTCTGAACCAGCAGACAGCTAAGTCTCAATTCCGAGCCCTGTTGACATTTACAAAAGACAGGTCTCGATACTCGTTGACATTTACAAAAGACGAGTATCACCAATTTTTGAAGCTTGGTGGCGTCTCATCCGGTTATGTCATTGCGACCTCTGAACCAGCAGACAGCTAAGTCTCAATTCCGAGCCCTGTTGACATTTACAAAAGACAGGTCTCGATACTCGTTGACATTTACAAAAGACGAGTATCACCAATTTTTGAAGCTTGGTGGCGTCTCATCCGGTTATGTCATTGCGACCTCTGAACTAGCAGACAGCTAAGTCTCAATTCCGAGCCCTGTTGACATTTACAAAAGACAGGTCTCGATACTCGTTGACATTTACAAAAAACGAGTATCACCAATTTCTGAAGCTTGGTGGCTTCTCAACCAGTTATGTCATTGCGACCTCTGAACTGGCAAATAGCCAAGTTTCATCTACCATTGAGCTTAGTAGCGTCCTAATCGGTTATGTCATTGCGACTTCTGAACCAGCGGACAGCTAAGTCTCAACTTTGGGCCTGTTGACACTTACAAAAGACAGGACTCACCGATGCTTGCTGACATTTACAAAAGGCAAGTATCTCCCCTTCAGCCCCGCAAAGGGCTAACCTTGAGATCGCTGACGTCTTAATCGGTTATGTCATTGCGACCTCTGAACCGACGGATAGCCACGTCTCAAAGATTACGTCCTCAAGCAAGAACAAGATTGGAGATTCGACAGAAGCCAAAACAAAAGAAAGAATTTCCATTAAATCCAAAAGATGGAGACACATGGAGGCACGTATACAATAACCTACAAGCGTACACTGTACGATCTGAGCCGCTCTGCGAGGGCGTTTAGCCTCGTTTTTCTGTCATCGACAGCCTGGGCGAGCGCTTGTGACCTCAGCTCAGCCTCATCAAAGTCCACCGCCTGGGCCAGACGAACTTCAATTTCTGCCAAAGTTGCCCTCTGTGACAACCTCTACCGCGCAACTTCCTCACTCTGAGCTTTGAGCTCTTCAAGCTGCGCAGTTTCCTCAAGACGCACCGGTATGGCCTTGGATAAGAGGAGATTCGCTTTCCTAATCATTTCCTCAGCCTTCGCAATCTTATCCTCAGCACCAAGAAAAGCGCTAGTAGAGGCGTCAATAGCACTTCCAACCTCCGCTTGCCTTGTTTCCAAGGATTTCAAATCAGAAGAGACGGCCTTAGCAGCCTCTTGAGCAGCAAGCCGGGCCTCATGCTTTCGGGCAACAAGACAAGCGAGCTGCTCGTCAGCTAAGGACGCCGGGTCTGAGCGATAGAGACGGCGCCACTCCTCTACAGTCTTCTCAAGTTCATCTACCAGGAGTTCTAAAGCAGCGGCTTGATGATACCCCTCAAAGTCCCGAATGCTCTCAATATCACGGGAGAGGATCGCCTTCAACTTTGAGAATGGCATAGACGAGCCCTTCAAAACTAGGACGATGGTTCGCTCCAAGCTTTTATAAAAGCTATCGACCAGGTCGCCTATGTAATCATTCTCGGCCTCAGCCATTTCTGGCAGGGAGGCAACCTCGGAATAGTCCACCAGCCTGGTCGACGCCATCGCAGAGGAAGCAGCGGGAACACTGACAGCAGCAGCCGAAGGCGATCTTGGCGGAGTCCTCATCGAAACCAGCACGCCAGCCACCGCGGAGGTAGGACTGGCAACCACCTCTTGAGCAGCAGGCTTAACCACCAGGGTTGGAGAAGTAGGGCTTGCGATCACCCTCAGCGCCGCACTCGGCAAAACAGTCGGTACCTCACTCGTTGATGTGATTGGGAGTGAGGATACCTCCGGGACTGCCGCCCCTTCAACCTCTGGTCCTTCAGCTGATTTGGGCTGATAAGAAGGCAGGTCGCCATACAGCGCGTCCAACACAGCAGCATCAGCCGTGGCCGAGGTGCTCATGTCACCCCTCGATCCCTCAGGAAGATCTACCGGCTCCCTTGAAGCTGACGCATCTTGAGGCCGAACACCTGTAACAAGACTGTGGTTAGTCGGGGCACTATATACAGAAGAAGCCAAGAGGGTACGACAATACCAAAGGATGATGTTGCCTCGAACATCTCGTCGGCCGCACCAGTCTCCAGAGGCTCCATCGGAAAATTTTTGGCAGAATCAACACGAATAGCCGGACTGAAAGGTCAATCTCCCAACATGGACGGATTCGACGCTTCGGCTTACGCCCCACGCCATCTTCCGAGCCTGAGTCACATTCACGAAAGAAGACAAAGGAAAGTGCCACTTAGTGGACGGAAGGTAAAACTTCTCGCCATCCAGTTGAAAGATCAATTGTCCTTCGCCTGCCTGCAACTGGCGATCGGGATCGGATGTGGCATCCCCGAACATAAAGTCGGGCTTTCTGTAAGTCCGACGGTCAATATCCTCAAGAGGGGCCGTGGTCAAGATACTCCGCGTGGTCTGCGGATGACCGCCTTGGATGAGTGTATCCCGGACAAGGGAGCTCCGCTCACTGAACAAAGAAGCCTGTCCATGGAATTGCAGACTGAGGTTACCATCTGCTTGACTGGTTAGCCCAAACAGACTGTTCAGGAGACCGGGAGTGTAATGCACTGCAAAGACAGAAATGAACTATGATTAGTTCAACAATCAGGTGGATACGAAGGCATGAAAATTCACTAAGGCATAGCCTCGCTCAGCGAGCAAGGCCAGCAAGGCGATAGCTTCGATGAAGCTTGACCTCGCGGATACAACTGCATTTTTTGCAGAAAGCGTCCAAAGTACCAACTTCGCTTAAGCAGGAAGTGGTATAGCCCTAAGGGCTGACGTCACCAAGAAGGCATCATGGTCAAAAGTCACCCTTCGTGGCCATGACTGAAGGAACAGACCTATATCCTGTTCCTCAACAGGATGGAGACTGCCCGAGTAATGGCTTCGTACGGAAGCCTAAGGAAGAACTATTCGGTTCTTAATTCCCTTGTGCAAGGAAAATAGGGGAGGTTCAAGGAAACGAGTTCCCTAATGAGGACAGATCATATTCGATCGTCCTAATCGCCAAATATCGGCTCCAAAGGAGAGAGACCACGGCCTCTAATCAGATAGGAAAATCCCTTACCGGTGACTGGTCGCTCGATGACCGGAGGAGGAGGACCCTCCGCTGCAGAAGTTGCCACTTCTTTCCCCGCTCGTCTTTTGGGCGCCATTGAAGAACTATGGGAGTTCTTGAATTCTTGAAGAGGAAAGGGGAAGAGGGAAAGTCAAGAAATCTCTCTGAAAAAAAAGGAGATCTTTCCTGCTCAGCCCGATCGGGCTTTTATAGGCCAATCAGCGCCTGAAATGACGCCTCGAAAAAGGCGTATGCCGCCGTTTCGAATTAATTCGAAACGCCGCCCAAAGCGCCTTCCCGAGAAGTGCTGCTTCGATTCCGCTAAGGGTTAACTTCGCCACAAATTAAAGTGCGGGCTTCGCACAATCCTTCAAGGACTTCGCCGAAAGGTTTACCTTAGCCCTCTAAAAAGGCGCTGACATGCCAGTCTCGCAAAGATCACCCAAAGAAAGGACTATGTCCTTAACTTCGCATACAGTTTAGCCCCGCTATGGCCAAACCCTCAAAGAAAGCAAGCAAAGATCAGATAATCAAGTGATGAACTTTCATTGATTTAAAAGGAAGTGTACATTGATATTACATCAAGGCTGTGTTTCATACAACACATTCAGTGGCTCGACAGGGTCATTTGCGCGAAAAGCATACAAGTGGTTTTACCCGCTTCTAAGTCAGATCGACTAGACACGAAAGGCCTTTCTCCTGCACAAGGCCGTAACCAGTTATGTTACAGAGACACGGTCATTATTCTCCACAAAAATGGCAGATCTTGCCAGGCCATTTTTGTTGAAGCCTGGCAATAAAAACCTATCGCCGCCAACACGATAGATCACGTATAATAGGAATCGCAGTGATACCAGTGATCTAACGGGTGTGATGCCCGCTTTCCCGAAGTGAATCGCCCCCAAAGGCCACCAAAGTTGAAAGTTGACAATGATGCCGGCGATCCCACAGCGGATCATCTCCGATAAAGCGGCTACCAGCCTCACCTCAGAACGAATCATCTCGTATAAGAGGCTGCCAATAGCCTCTGGGACACGCATCCGCTGCCCCGAATTGTTCCTCCTGCTTAAAAGTAAAGCTTCAACCGGGGAAGCATAAGGCAATTTTATGGTTCCTTCCATCAAGTCACAAGATTGGCGAGCATAGCCCACTGCAATGCAAAATCAGAACAAATTAGCAGTTAAGCACAGAAAAGACTGCAAATCAGAATCTTTTGGGTCAAGGCAATCCAATTTCAGTAAAAGCAGAGTACAAGCCTCGCCTGCACAGCACTGATGGGCTGGCTCAACAAACGCCAAGTCCAAGCCTCACCTATATGGCTAACCAGACTGACCCCGTGGAATGCAGTCTTAGCTCCGCCTATATGGCAAGACTGGCTCAACTATTGAAGAGGCCAAGTCCCAAGTTCTGCCTGCGCAGCGAACTCAACATGCAATGATCTTTCTGTGATCAAGTCAGAATGATAGCTTCACTGGGAAGCTATGCCAAAGTTCTTCTCTACAGATCAGTTAAATAGAGAACAAGGGAAGCTAATCCCTGAAGCAGCTGCTGAAGATGAATCAAGGGAGATGAATTCCCTAAAATCGGTGAAGTCGTTGAACGATCAAGACTTACCGGTCCTTGGCCGGATAATGACCAGAGTGGGCATTCCCACTAGTTCAGAGATCTGAGTATCTCTTTCAAACCAAGAGAAGAGAAGAGAGGCAAAGCACTTCTCTTCAGAGGACCTCAAGTGTCCTATTTATAGGCCTCATGGCCTGAGCGCTGCCACCTCAAGCGTGGAAACACGAGCGCATTTAAGGCATTTATTACGCCTTGAGAAAATGGACGGTTTCCCTTGAAACCATGCGAAGGGAGAAAACGTCTCCCTCATAAAGGCACTTATCCTCCCTTGGAAACGTGCAAATCAGAGAATATCTCCCTCGATCAGCACGAAGAAAGGAGTAATCCTCCTCGTAACCGGTCCACGGCAGTTGGCCTCGGTAAAGTGACAGATGTTCCCAAGCGAACATATCTTCAGAAGCCCAGATGCGGGGCTACTCGCACGCGAAGCTACCCAGACGCAAATCTACATCCCAAAGCAGGATTGAAGGCGAAGCTGAACTCAACCATCATGGCGACGTTCATACTCCACACCACCACCAGTCAAAGCAGTTCAAAGTATTTCAAAGTCTGAGCCATTCCAGACTTTCGAAAACTTTGAAGGGGGTCTTGTTGACACTTAAAAAAGACAAGATTCTTATTGGTCCGAACAATGTCTAAACTTGTTGACATTTACAAAAGACAAGTGACAGACGAGCTGAAGACCAGTTTTCACCCATCTCCGAGGGACAAGGAAGCAACTTGGACTCCACTGATCCAGCAAGCAGACAGTGAACCCGGATTGTTTCTAAACAGACCTCAGCAGGTCTAAGGTGCTAGCACTTAGCATTACATAAGCCCAAAGGGATAGCCTCGCTTGAGAGGCTAATATCACTCGACTTCGCCTTGAAGCCATCCAAAGCCTCGCCAAGAAGCTAACTCGCAAACTTCGCCACAGAGGACTTCCAGCTCCGCCAAAGGGTTTCTTTCGGACTTCGCCAAAAGCTGCCTCTAGTCCCGCTACGAGCTCAATGCGGGCAGCGCCACTATTGATCTGCTATGGTCAACCTTTGACCAATCAAATCTTCGGATAAGATCGGATCCAATCAGACCAAATCCGATTAAGATCAAATCAGAGATCAAATTTGGCAGTTGATTGCCACAATCTCTTGACTCTTCTGAAACGAGTAAGAAGATCAGGGGAAATCCTCCAACGATATGGAAAGGATCAAAACAGATCAAGAAGATCAACCGACCTGCCAATTCTAGCTTCGCAGAAGCTGATCCTAGCCTCGCAGCAAGGCTACTTTCCAGATTTAAACAGATTTGACTCAATCTGTTTCCATATCTTCAAGGGACGATTATACCCTTGCTCTCCCTATAAATAACCTGCCAGGGGTACAAGGAGGGGGGATCGATCGATCAATCGGGAGAAAAGAGGACTCCACAAGTAGAGGCTTCTTCACAAAGCACCGTGCACTCTCGAATTCAGAGACCTTTTAGAGAATCGCTTTCTCTAATCAGGGTGTTGATACCCTAACATCGTCCTTCTTCTCAAGGAATCTCCGGAACCAGGCGAGAAGGAATTCCTTATTGAAGGCGATTTTGAGAAGCAGCAAGAGGGTTCTACCAACCTTCTATTCTCTGATTCCCCGAACCAGGCGAGAAGGGAATCTCATCGCTCGCATCGTCAAAGGGACAAAGTGGTCGCGCGCTGACCAGACTCCTATCGGCACACTTCTCCAGAATCTCTGAGGAGATCTACTTGTAATCTTTTAAGAATACTTGTAATTTAGCTCCTCAACCCTTTTTTGTAAGTTTTTCCCCTTTGCAAACATAATGGAAAACAGAGCAGAGCATTATATTCTGCTACATTGTTGGAGCACGATTCTATCAGAGAAAATGCTCTGGGCAGGACATGATTCTGTGGGAGATAAACACAACCCCCACTCCGGCAATAATCTTGCCTTTAGGGCCCATTCGCGATGCTCCATCAAAGAATATCTGCCACACTTCCTCATCTGAGGTTGTATAAGACTCGAAGACTTCATCAGGGATATCTTCGTGAAGTTTTGAATGCTCCGGAACTGGATGGGCAGCCAAGAACTCTGCAAGGGCCTGGCCTTTAACCGCCTTCTGAGGCGTGAAGATCATGTCGTATTGAGACAGCAAAAGTGCCCATTTAGCCAATCTTAAATTCAGCGATCCGGGCTTCGTCATAAGAAGACGCAATGGGTTTACTCTGGAGATGACATGTATGGTCTGGCTGACCAAATAATGTCGTGTCTTCTGAACAGCGAAGACGAGAGCTAAACACTCTATCTCGATAGGGTTGTAGCGAGATTCCGCTCCTATGAGAGTTCTGCTCAGATAATAAATGGCCTGCTCGTGGCCATTGTCGTCTTTTTGAGCGAGGAGGGCGCCGAGGGAGTGGTCCAGAGCTTTTACATAAAGCAAGAACGGTTTCCCTGATGTAGGGGCCACTAAGACTGGAGGCTTTGTGAGGTACCTCTTGATGTCTTCATAAGCTTCTTGGCAGGCTTGATCCCATACGAAGGAAGCACCCTTCTTCATGAGTCGGGTGAACGGCTGACAGCGGCCTGAGAGATTTGCGATGAATCTCCTAATATAAGCCAGTCTACCTTGCAAGCCTCTAAGCTCTTTGAGATTCCTCGGTGGATGCATGCTCTGAATGGCCTTGACTTTGTCTGGGTCTAGATGAATCCCTTTTGATGTGACAATGAACCCAAGGAACTTGCCACTTGACACTCCCAAGAAGGATTTTGTCGGATTCATTTTCAGCTGATGAGCCCGCATTATGTCGAACATCGTTCTCAAGTCGCGCAGATGTTCATTCTTGTTGCGGCTTTTGATGGCAATGTCGTCGACATAGCACTCCACTATTTTTCGGAGATGATCGCGGAAGATTGTACTCATTGCCCGCTGATAGGTTGCTCCGGCATTCTTCAGTCCGAAGGGCATTACAGTGTAGCAGTATACCCCCAATGGTATTCGAAACGAAGTATGCTTCTCATCGTCGGGATATATCTTAATCTGGTTGTACCCTGAAAAGCCGTCCATGAAAGACATCCTTTCGAACCCGCATGTGTTGCCAATCATGACATCGGTGATGGGTAGCGGAAATTCGTCTTTAGGACAGGCCGTATTGAGATCATGGTAGTCGATGCAGATCCGTATTTTCCCATTCTTCTTGAGGACAGGGACGATGTTAGCTACCCAATCTGGATGTTGTTCCTCCCGGATGAAGCCACATGCAATGAGCTTGTGAACTTCGGCTTCAATAGCTTCCATAATGTTCGGGCAAAACCGACGTTGTTGCTGCTTGACTGGCTTGACGTCAGGCTTGATGTTTAGACGGTGCATAGCGACCTGTGGATCAAGTCCGGGCATGTCTTCGTAGCTCCATGCGAAAACGTCTATATACTCCTTCACGAGCATTATCAATTCCTCCTTTTCTATAAGTGATAGGCTTTCACTTATAAAGATGGGTTTGGGATGGTCTTGACTTCCCAGATTGACCTGCATCACCTTGTCTTCAGTGGGTGGCTCGCGCAGTTCGAATCGTTTTTCCCATTGAAGGTCTAATTGCTGGGCCCATGGTTCCTCATCAGTGGCTTCTGCGGGCTCCAATTGACTGCTTGAGGTCATATTGACGGTGAGATTTTCGAACATTCTTCCTATACTGACATCGGAGTCCCACTCGGAGGATGAAGCCGAATGTGATGGAATTGATCCATCGTCCTTGGCTTGAACTATTTTTGATGATGTGGGTGTAACATACCCTAACCCCCTGCGTGTACTATCATAGTAATTTGCAGGCTTCCCTTTAGGCACAAAGTTCCGCATTAAACCGCGCCTTCCTTTTCCGAAATTCAGGCCTTTTCCATGCTTGAAGTCGTACTCCATTTTCTTCATAATATGGCGCGCCGGCCGCGCGTAATGAAAGAATTGTGGAGTGTCTGAATCTGAACTTGAATCTGCGACCGCAGGTCCCCGTGGTTGGGTTCTACCGAAGATTATCGGTAACTGACCTTCTTTGGATGGCGGGATCACCAAGACGGCTCCTTCCGCGGATTTCATAGGCGTACTGGACGCACTTGGCTTATGTAAAGGCATGTGTAGGGAGCTATCCGTAAGGGATTCAATTAGCCCAACACTCGCGGGATAATCAAAAGAAATATTATCATTAATTACCCATTCACCTTCATCCTCTGAAGGAATATTACATAGGGGATTATTGAGACATGCTATAATTGGTTCACCAATTAGAATGGCTGGCATGCCTGTTTCGGATTCTGAATCCGCCTCGTTGCCACTTTCATCATCGTCCGACAACGGTTCTTTGAGCGCTCCACCGGTCTCTTGGTACAGGAGAGCGTCAGTGAAGTAATTTTCCACTCCTTTGAATGATTGCTTTTCAGTGAAGACAGTTCGTACTGTCGCGTCATCTTCAACATATTTGAAGCATTAGTGCAGAGTAGAGGGAACGATCCAGTTGGCATGGATCCATGGCCGTCCCAGCAGCAGGTTATATGATGTGTCAGCATCAATGACATAGCATGTTACTTCTGACTTCAGACTCCCGATTCTGCAACGGAGTCAGATTTTTCCCAGTGGATGACTGCTCCCAGCATTGAAACCGTATATTATAGTAGTGGTTGCGGACAACCTGTACAATGGTATGCCGAGGAAGTAGAGAAGCCTCTTAGGGATGATGCTGAGTGCGGACCCCGGATCGACTTGTATTCTTTCAATGCACGTTGAACCGATATATCCGGTGTAGTACAGAGGTCGATCGTGCTTGTTGTCTTTGAGAAGCATATCTTCCGCTGTGAATGTAATAGCGGGCACCTTGGATTGTGCATGATGACATTCTGGGCAAGGAGACTGAACGTCGTTGTTAGGGAATTCAGGCATGCATGTCAGAAAGGACTCTGAATTGGCTAGCGCATCCCTGAGTGCTTCTCTTGTCTCTTTTGAGAGGCGAAGGAGCTCGTGTATAGTGATACGAGCTGGGATATTGGCCAGCTGAGCCAATATGCCAAACCGAAAGGGCGTATCAAACCCTTGGCCTGGCAGTTTCTTCCACACGTGGTCGAATCGTACCTCCTTAGGCCTCTCTTTTCCCTTGGTTGGGATTGGAGTGGATACTGGTACTTGTACTGACATCGTTTGCTGTTGTATCTTGTCAGTAGACTTTCCATACTGCCTCAAGTATGATTTTCCAGATCGGGTGCCCGACTGTTGAGGCGCATCGGCTTGCGCCGTGCAAGCAAGCTTTTCTCCTTCGGAATCACTGAGGGAGGCCGATGTAAGATTGCCGTCGTCTGGCAGGATGGAGATGATATTGCAAGACTTGCCCTTTGAGTTGGGCTGCTTTGAATCCCGCTGTACGTCTTGGATGAGGTCCGGGTGTACCCACATGACTTCTCCTGTATCCAATGTTAAGGGAACAAGACTCTTATTGTTTTGAGCTGTAGCTGGAGGATGCTTGACTTCCAACCGTGGCGCAGGGGCTGGATAGGTCCCGTCAGGAACTGTGACCTTTTGAGTGCTGCCGAACTCAAGAGTCACCATATTGGCAGTGACTTTCTTCTGCTCCGTCTTCAACGTCAGGACCCCGGCATCGATCAGGGCTTGAATTCTATCCTTGAGGACATAGCACTTGTCAGTAGGATGGTGGATCATCCTGTGGTAGAGGCAGTATTTAGGGTCGTTTGTGCGCCCTATCTCATTGGGACGCCGAGCATCTGGCAGCTTCATCTTATTCCCTTTGTGGAGCAGATGGAATATCGTAACCACCTGATCGTCTTTGAAGGAGTACTGCTTTGGAGGAAGCTTAGGCTCCTGATTGTTGAAGCCACTCTTCTTGGCCTTCGACTGCACATCTCCGGATAACTCCACAGACATAGTCTCTTTGCCTTTAGCTTGAGAAGATTGCGGTAGGTCGCTACACCCTTTGTTGTTCATCCCCCACTTGCCTCTAGGGGCGGATGGTTCGAACTTTTTAGCCGACTTCTCGGCTATCTCAGCTTGTTCGACCAATTCTTTCCAGGTGTGGGCTTTAACAGCCCCCAAGCGAACTTTCACTTGGTCTAGGAAGTTGTGTCTGCATGTTTGTAAGAGCATGGGTAACGGCATCCCTGCTGGGCACATCAAGGATAAATTTCTGAACCGTTCAATGTAGTCACGGACAGATTCGCCCTTCCTCTGCACAGTGGAGAGGAGTTTGTCCATGGTCACTTCGGTATCGTCCTCATAAAAACGAGAGAGAAACTGAGTTTCCAGGTCGATCCAGGAGTTGATAGACCCCGGGGGAAGACTGCGAAACCAGTCAAATGCCATCCCCTTTAAGGTGCCAATGAAAAGCCTAGCCATGATGGCGTCATTGCTTATAACATTACCAGCCTGAGACCGAAAATAGTAGATGTGCTGATTTGGGGAGCTCTTTCCATCATAGGTATGCAGCGTTGGCGGTTTGAACTTCGGTGGATATGGCACCGAATCTCACTCCAGCGGATAAGGACGGACTGCCCCTACCTTCTTTAATTCATCCCTCTGAGCTAGGGATGCGATTTGAGCCTGGAGGCCCTTGAGGACTTCGGCGTCTAAGGAAGAACCCTCCTTGGATTTCTCCGGCTTTGGTTGCTCATTACTGAAGTGTTCCTCCTCATCGTGATTGCTCCCGGCATCATTGTTATTCCGATTACTGAGGAGTTGAGCGAGCATCTGTTGAATGTCGTCCAGAGTTTCTTGCTGGGTTTTGGAAGTTTGCTCCTGAGCTTCCAGGCGCCGACAAAGGTCGTCGTTAGTGCTATCAGCCATGTTGACTGATACTCTGTATGTTCGCACCGAGCTAACTGTCACCGAAGAGGCGTACCCACTGTCTTCATCTTCTTCATCTGATGGCTCGAGTAATCTCCTGGGCTGTGACGAGGCCAGGGCCGTCGAGGAAGAAGGCTGTTCATAATTGTAGGGTATGGCCACTCTGGATCTGGTGTTTCAGAAAACACCTTCCTCATGCACCAAGACTTCGCCTAGGCCTGGGCTGTAATCTGGATCTGGGGACTCTCGTCCTCTTCCGGTCATGTTGACGGATGCAGAGGGTAGATCTCGCGAGATGCTCCTTTTGCGGTGTTTCCCCGGTGTAACGCCCCGATTCCACAGATACGGGGACGTCACTGCGACGTATATACATAGGTCAGGTAGTGCCCCCACGTATATACGCTAAGCATAAAAGTACAACAAAGATCAGAGTACACGACGAAGCGTGACATCCATACACATGCCAACATAAAAGTACAAGTACAAGTCATCACAAGATACGATAAAATATTACACATTACATGTATCTTTTATCACGACTAGGTCCAAAAGCAAAAGATACAACATAAACACAAAATGCTCACGAGTAGGATGAGGATCCCGTGAGTCAAAAAGAAAGATTTGGCGCAAGGACTGGAGCTAATCAGCCTGCTCGCTAAAGAAAGCTCGATCTTCTGTGGATGGCTCCACTTCGATCTAAGCTTCGGAACCTGAACATACAAATCCAAGGGAGTCAGGACCTCCCGAAAAAGAACAGGTTATAGCCAAGTGGCTAAGAGATATGAATAATAAGAACGGAACAGCATAATGAATATAAACCAGCAAGTAATGAAAGCATAAAGAACTATAATCAGGATGAAATGGATACATAGTTAAAGTCTATTATTATTATTACTTGTCTTACTGTGATATCTAGCTATGTGACCCAGCGTCCCAGCGCACATAGATCCATATCCTAGTAATACAAGGTTGTTATTGGAAACAGCGGGGGTATCAACGAACTATGTTTACAGTGGACCCCGTACATGCCCGGGGTAACGGTCCAGGATTGTTCCGTTGCTTGGTGACGGAAGCCAGCCGCTAGGCTATTCAGGAGGGACTTATGTATGCCCTTATCATGATAGTACTCAGGAAGAGGGAGCAAGCACTCCCCTCGGTCTCCTGGAGGCCCTCAGGTTAGACCGGAATATAATTGTACAATATACCTAATGCCACTGTAAACACGAACACATATCGATATCCGCATGTTTCCCCCTGACCCAATGTAAGTTGGTCCATTTTATACAAAAGTTGAATGCATCATGCTTGGTTCAAGAGATGGCATGATAAGTGGTGATATTCACTATTTAACATGTCATGAAACGAGAATATGTAATAACAAGTCATGAAGTTACAGGAGATAACATCCATCCAGTAATAGGTCAAGTAGTTTCAGTTATGAAGCATGAACAAGCATAATATAATACACATGTATCAGGGTAAGATCCAAATTTAGAAAAGAAATCAACTATAATAAACAGCTCAAATTAGTCGACTAGGTGGAAGGTGTAGTCGACTGGTAGGGGTCTTAAGTCGACTAACAGTCTGGATTAGTCGACTAAAACTGGGTTCCAGAGAGTTGATATTCTGTTTCAGGGAAAGTTAGTCGACTAGGGTAGGAGGGTTAGTCGACTAACAGTGAACTCAAGTCGACTAACGGATACTTAAGTCGACTAAGTCTGTGATACAGAGAGTTGGGTTTCTGATTCAGGAAAGATTAGTCGACTAGGTGGAATCAGAAGTCGACTAACAGTGATTTCCAGAGAGTTGAGATTTGTTTCCAGGGAAGGTTAGTCGACTAATATTTGGGGTAAGTCGACTAAAACTGCATTTTAGAAAAAGGTTAAGTTTCAACTAAGGGTTCTAGTCGACTAGCTCCTAGGTTAAGTCGACTAATCGTGGGAAAACAGAGAACAGAACAGATTTTCTGGAAGTTGTGTTTGATGGTCCAAATCATGATTTTTGATAACATATGTGTACAAGAGGTGTAGATACAAGTATACCAGGGGTTAATCTAGTCTTGGTGAGTAAGAATACTCACTAGGATTGGTTATTTTGGAGCTTTACGAGTTCGGTAGGATCGTTGTTGACGAAAATCACCCAAGTGGTCTCCGACGGCGAAGGAAGCTACGATCCAAGCTCCAAGGTGGTTGCTTGAGGTGGAGATGATGTCCTGGTGGAGCTCTTGGAGTTAGGGTTGAGGTTGAGAAGAAGGAGGAACTTTGGGAGAAGACTATTCTTGTTGAAGGGAAGAAGAAAAGGATGGAAATGTAAAGGAAATAGTTTATATAGGGTTGGGATTTTGCAAAGGAAGTGGAATTAAGATAGAAGAGAGGGGGTTTTTGCAAGAAAGGAGAGGGTGAGGTGTCCCTCACCTGGCCACTTGGCCGGCCATGGGAGAGAGAGAGAATGAGTGGTAATTAAAAAGGAATTAAGTGGAAGTGAGTGGGATTCTTTGGAAATTTGGAGAAAGGGAATTTTGGAAAATTGGGAAAATCATGTGGTTTGTGAAGGAAGTAAAGGAAAATAAAGAAGAGGAAAAAGAGAGGAATTATAAAAAGGAAAATATTTTCTTTGGCTTGAAAAATTAAGAATGTTGAAAAGACAAGTTTCTAGGTTTAAGTCGAAGATGCGGAAAACAATTCGGAAAATACCGAAATCGTCCGAAATTCAAGTATCTCGGAACGACCCGAAAATTTTACTAAAAATCAAGAATAACATTTTAAGACTCATGGTGAAATTCGTTTGAAGAAATAATTTATAGTTTTAAAACTAAAAATCCCGGAATCAGTTATCTACCGACTCCGTTGGAATTTTCATAAATTCATAAAATCCCAGAAAAAGTATTTAGATAGAAAATATGATTCTAAGAAATAAAGTTTAAAGGACCTTCTAGAAATTCCTAACCGTTTGTGAATTAAAAATCCGGGAATTGATCAGCGGCACTGGTCGACACCGGTTTTGAAAATATTTAATTAAATTCAGGAAAATTCCAGAAAATCATAGAAAATATATAATATTGGAAAATGATTTTTAAAACTGAAATCGGTCAAATACAGGAAGTAAACCGAAAAATACGATCGAAAAATTGAACACGCAACTAAGTACGTATTCCGGGAACGGGGTATTACAATCCATCCACCTTACAAAAATTTCGTCCTCGAAATTTCATAAAGTGAAAGGTAACAGCAAAGAAGGATAAGAAGAAGGATAACAGTAGAGAAGGATAGAAGGAAAGAGTTTTACCAAATCAAGATGCGAAGAGGTGAGGGTAACGCTCACGGATAACATCCTCTCGTTCCCACGTGGCTTCTCCTGGCACATGCCTGTTCCAAGACACCAACACCAATGGTATAGCCTTGTTCTTCAATGTCTTAACACTTCTGTCCAAAATGGCCATCGGTTGCTCTTGGTATGACAAATCCGGCTGTAGTTCCAGTTCGGAGTGATCCAGAATATGACTATCATCCTTCACATACTTCCTCAGTTGAGACACGTGGAATACATTGTGAACTCCGTCCAAAGATGGCGGTAACGCCAACCTGTAAGACACCTCTCCCACTCGATCCAAGATCTCGAATGGGCCGATATATCTCGGACTAAGCTTTCCACGAGTACCGAACCGGATTACTCCCTTGGTAGGTGATATCTTCAAAAACACATGATCCCCTGCCTGGAATTCCAATGGCCTTCTCAGTGTGTCTGCCCAACTCTTCTGCCGACTCTGCGCTGCCCTGAGGTGATCTCTGATAATCCTGACTTTGTCTGTTGTCTGAATCAGAATCTCTGGCCCCAAAAGTCTCCTCTCACCGACTTCATCCCAACAAATCGGCGACCTGCACTTCCTTCCATACAATGCTTCAAAAGGTGCCATCTTGATACTTGCCTGATAGCTGTTATTATAAGAAAATTCAGCCAAGTGAAGATGGTCTTCCCATGATCCCTGGAATTCAATCATGCAGGCCCGCAACATGTCTTCAAGAATCTGGATAGTCCTCTCAGATTGTCCGTCTGTCTGAGGATGATATGAAGTACTGAATTTCAGACGAGTCCCAAGACTTTCCTGGAGACTTTCCCAGAAATGAGATCTAAATCTGGTGTCTCTGTCTGATACAATACTAACTGGAACTCCATGAAGACAAACTATCTCCTTCATGTACTTGTCTGCCAGAACCTCTGTTGACTGACCTACCCCGAATGGTATGAAGTGAGCTGATTTGGTGAGGCGATCAATGATTACCCACACAGCATTATTACCCTTAGGACTGCGAGGTAATGCCGTGACAAAATCCATGGTGATGTGCTCCCACTTCCACTCAGGTATCGGTAAAGGTTGTAGAAGTCCAGCTGACCTCTGATGCTCAATCTTTATCTGCTGACAAACCAAGCACTTGGCAACATACTGGGCTATCTCCCTCTTCATAGCATTCCACCAAAACTGCTTCTTCATATCCTGATACATCTTGTTTCCCCTGGGTGTATGGAATATGCTGAACTGTGTGCTTCGGCCAAAATCTTCTGTCGAACTTCTCCTTGGGGAACACAAAGCCTGCTACCAAAATATAAGGCACCATCCGGATGAATACTGATATCGGTCCTCAATCCAGCCTCTACCTGAGCTCGGAATTGCTGCAATCTGGGGTCTTCCTTCTGAGCTTCCCTGATCTCATCTATCAATGCTGACTGAATCTGCATGGTCATGAACTGTCCCGCCTTATCAGCTCCTTGCACCAACATCAAGTCCAATCTGATGATGTCTTGAATCAATTCCTTCTGCTGAGTAAGTTGGACAAGCACTCTATACTCTGGCTTCCTGCTCAGTGCATCCGGAACTGTATTGACCTTGCCTGGATGATATTGCAAGTCAATATCATAGTCCGCCATCAGCTCCAGCCACCGCCTCTGCCTCATGTTCAACTCCTTCTGTGAGAAGATATACTTGAGGCTCTTGTGATCCGTGTATATCAACACCTTATCTCCCAGAAGATAATGCCTCCAGATCTTCAAAGCAAATATGACAGCTGCTAGCTCCAAGTCATGAGTTGGGTAATTCCGCTCATGAGGCTTCAGTTGCCTAGATGCATAAGCTATAACATGATCATGTTGCATAAGTACACATCCCAGGCCTTTTCCTGATGCATCACTGAAGATGACCATCCCTCCTCTTCCTGAGGGAGTCCTCAAGATTGGAGCTGAAATGAGCCTCTGCTTCAATTGCTCAAAAGCTGCAGTACATTCCTCTGTCCATACGTACCTTTCTCCTTTCCTGGTGAGCTTGGTCAACGGGGCTGCAATCCTAGAGAAGTCTTGGACAAAGCGTCTGTAATATCCGGCTAGTCCAAGAAAACTCTTAATCTCAGTCACCGTCTTCAGAATTGGCCAATCCTTCACTGCCTGGACTTTGCTGGGATCAACTGAAATTCCTTCCGCTGAAACTATGTGCCCAAGGAAGGCTATACTGTCCAACCAAAAGTCACACTTGCTCCTCTTCACATGAAGCTGCTCCTGCTGGAGAGTCTGCAATACAATCCTCAAGTGCTCTGCATGCTCCTTGTTGTTCCTTGAATAGATCAAGATGTCATCTATAAAAACGACAACGAACTGATCCAAGTAGGGCGAGAACACTCGGTTCATCAAATCCATGAAAACTACAGGGGCATTGGTGACTCCGAAAGGCATAACTAGAAATTCATAGTGGCCATAACGGGTCCTGAATGCCGTCTTCGGAATATCCTCTTTCTTCATCCTTAGCTGATGGTAACCTGACTGCAAATCCAATTTAGAGAATACCCGGGCTCCATGAAGCTGATCAAACAAATCATCAATCCTTGGTAAGGGATACTTGTTCTTGATGGTAACCTTGTTCAATTCTCTATAATCAATACAAAGTCTTTTACCACCATCCTTCTTGTTCGCCAATAGTACTGGAGCTCCCCATGGTGAAGTACTTGGCCGAATCAATCCCTTATCAGAGTATTCCTGTAGCTGCTTCTTCAGAATCTCTAACTCCGCAGGTGCCATCCTGTACGGAGCCTTGGATATAGGAGCCACTCCAGGCACAGTCTCAATAGAGAACTCAATCATCCTTTCAGGTGGCAGTCCTGAGATCTCAGCAAAGACTCCTGGAAATTCATCCCACACCGGTACTCCCTTCTGAACCTCCGAAGTAGTCAACCGAGTCTTCCTCTTAGTAGACTTCACTTCTCCACTGAATTGGAATTCCGGTTGACGAGGGATCCTGAAAATAATCTTCTTCTCCCTACAGTCAATAACTGCATAGTACTGACTGAGCCAGGTCATGCCTAAGATTACGTCGTACCCTTTGGTGTCTAGCACGAGCATATCTATGGCCAAGGTCTTATCACAAAGTTCTACTGGGCAATCAGCACAAACTCTAGAAGACATGACTACTCCATTCCCAGTACTAATCTCCCATTTGTGGTCTAACACTTTAACAGGTATAGAATGCAATGCCACAAAATGATCTGAGATAAAACAATGTGAAGCACCAGAATCGAAGAGGGCTAAAACAGGTTTAGAATGCACCCTGATTTTACCTGTTATCACCTCCTCAGAAGTCTCAGCTTCTACTTCCGTCAAGTTGAAGGCTTGACCCCTTCCACGCCCTGCTGCTGTCCTAGCTCCCCTCTGGACTGGGCGAAAAGCTTGCTGTGGAGGAGGGGGAGGAACTCTCCCGATCATCGGTCCCTGATTTCTCTGTCCCGGTGGCCCTGGAAGTGCCCTCCGTCCATTCGGTCCCTGTAGTGCTGGCAAAGCTTGGCCGGCTACCCCCATTCTCTTGTGTGGACAGGTCTCGATGGAATGGTCTCGGGAACCACACACCAAACATAACCCATTTGCCCTACGGCAATTCTGTCGAATGTGGCCTGGCTTCTGGCAATAACTGCAGAAGGATAATGGTTGGGCCGTCTGGTAAGGAGCCGGTCTGAATGGTTGCCTCATAGCCTGAACCTTCGCTGCTCTGTAAGGGCCTCCTCTCCCCATAGGTGGAAATGGCCTCTTCATGGCCTGGTTCCTCATCTGATTCTCTTGCTTCTTCTCCAGCCCACGCTCCACCTCTCGAGCTATGGTGAGAACTTCTGAATAAGTCTTCAGCTGCTGGGGCATTAAGAACATCTGAATGTCCATCTGCAAGCCCTGCTGGAACCTACTGGCCCGCTTCTCCTCGTCAGTCACCATGTACGGAGCAAAGCGGCTAAGTCTGAGAAATTCCGCGGCATACTCATCCACGAACCTATTCCCTTGCTGAAGTCTGATGAACTGCTCTTCCATGTCCTTCTGAGCAGTGGCAGGGAAGAATCTGTTATAAAAGCTCTTGGAGAAAGTGTCCCAGGTGACAGGCTTCTCCAATCTGGCCTCCTCAGCTAGCCACCAAGTTCTGGCTATATCCTTCAGTTGAATTTTGGCAACCTCTACTTGATTCTCCTTTGGAACTCGAGCTGCATTCAATAAGTCTGAGGTATCTGTCAGCCATTGCTCAGCATCCAGGGGTTTCTCTTCACCCGTGAATATGGCTGGTTGCAGCCGCCTGAAGTCCGATACATTTCCTGGCCTCTGTTCCTTTGGAGCCGCCAATTCTTGCCGGAGGAGTTCCGTCTGCTGCTGTTGGTTCTCCATCATCGTCTGAATGACTCTCAGAATGTCCACATTCTCTCCCGTGGGTCCATTCGATGCTTGCCCAGAGTGGTTACGTCCCGTCCTTCTCTCCATACCGAATTGATAAAAGATGACTGGAATTGGAAAAATGGAAGGAGTTTAGGACATAAGGGATGGAATCAAGAAGGAATCAAGAAGGACTGGATAACTTTGTACATTGTAGTTGGCATCAGCAAATTACTAGAATTTGCTGCTTGATTGTACTTTAGGTGTGAGAGCCAAGCTCTGATACCAACCTGTAACGCCCCGATTCCACAGATACGGGGACGTCACTGCGACGTATATACATAGGTCAGGTAGTGCCCCCACGTATATACGCTAAGCATAAAAGTACAACAAAGATCAGAGTACACGACGAAGCGTGACATCCATACACATGCCAACATAAAAGTACAAGTACAAGTCATCACAAGATACGATAAAATATTACACATTACATGTATCTTTTATCACGACTAGGTCCAAAAGCAAAAGATACAACATAAACACAAAATGCTCACGAGTAGGATGAGGATCCCGTGAGTCAAAAAGAAAGATCTGGCGCAAGGACTGGAGCTAATCAGCCTGCTCGCTAAAGAAAGCTCGATCTTCTGTGGATGGCTCCACTTCGATCCAAGCTTCAGAACCTGAACATACAAATCCAAGGGAGTCAGGACCTCCCGAAAAAGAACAGGTTATAGCCAAGTGGCTAAGAGATATGAATAATAAGAACGGAATAGCATAATGAATATAAACTAGCAAGTAATGAAAGCATAAAGAACTATAATCAGGATGAAATGGATACATAGTTAAAGTCTATTATTATTATTACTTGTCTTACTGTGATATCTAGCTATGTGCCCAGCGTCCCAGCGCACATAGATCCATATCCTAGTAATACAAGGTTGTTATTGGAAACAGCGAGGGTATCAACGAACTATGTTTACAGTGGACCCCGTACATGCCCGGGGTAACGGTCCAGGATTGTTCCGTTGCTTGGTGACGGAAGCCAGCCGCTAGGCTATTCAGGAGGGACTTATGTATGCCCTTATCATGATAGTACTCAGGAAGAGGGAGCAAGCACTCCCCTCGGTCTCCTGGAGGCCCTCAGGTTAGACCGGAATATAATTGTACAATATACCTAATGCCACTGTAAACACGAACACATATCGATATCCGCATGTTTCCCCCTGACCCAATGTAAGTTGGTCCATTTTATACAAAAGTTGAATGCATCATACTTGGTTCAAGAGATGGCATGATAAGTGGTGATATTCACTATTTAACATGTCATGAAACGAGAATATGTAATAACAAGTCATGAAGTTACAGGAGATAACATCCATCCAGTAATAGGTCAAGTAGTATCAGTTATGAAGCATGAACAAGCATAATATAATACACATGTATCAGGGTAAGATCCAAATTTAGAAAAGAAATCAACTATAATAAACAGCTCAAATTAGTCGACTAGGTGGAAGGTGTAGTCGACTGGTAGGGGTCTTAAGTCGACTAACAGTCTGGATTAGTCGACTAAAACTGGGTTCCAGAGAGTTGATATTCTGTTTCAGGGAAAGTTAGTCGACTAGGGTAGGAGGGTTAGTCGACTAACAGTGAACTCAAGTCGACTAACGGATACTTAAGTCGACTAAGTCTGTGATACAGAGAGTTGGGTTTCTGATTCAGGAAAGATTAGTCGACTAGGTGGAATCAGGAGTCGACTAACAGTGATTTCCAGAGAGTTGAGATTTGTTTCCAGGGAAGGTTAGTCGACTAATATTTGGGGTAAGTCGACTAAAACTGCATTTTAGAAAAAGGTTAAGTTTCAACTAAGGGTTCTAGTCGACTAGCTCCTAGGTTAAGTCGACTAATCGTGGGAAAACAGAGAACAGAACAGATTTTCTGGAAGTTGTGTTTGATGGTCCAAATCATGATTTTTGATAACATATGTGTACAAGAGGTGTAGATACAAGTATACCAGGGGTTAATCTAGTCTTGGTGAGTAAGAATACTCACTAGGATTGGTTATTTTGGAGCTTTACGAGTTCGGTAGGATCGTTGTTGACGAAAATCACCCAAGTGGTCTCCGACGGCGAAGGAAGCTACGATCCAAGCTCCAAGGTGGTTGCTTGAGGTGGAGATGATGTCCTGGTGGAGCTCTTGGAGTTAGGGTTGAGGTTGAGAAGAAGGAGGAACTTTGGGAGAAGACTATTCTTGTTGAAGGGAAGAAGAAAAGGATGGAAATGTAAAGGAAATAGTTTACATAGGGTTGGGATTTTGCAAAGGAAGTGGAATTAAGATAGAAGAGAGGGGGGTTTTTGCAAGAAAGGAGAGGGTGAGGTGTCCCTCACCTGGCCACTTGGCCGGCCATGGGAGAGAGAGAGAATGAGTGGTAATTAAAAAGGAATTAAGTGGAAGTGAGTGGGATTCTTTGGAAATTTGGAGAAAGGGAATTTTGGAAAATTGGGAAAATCATGTGGTTTGTGAAGGAAGTAAAGGAAAATAAAGAAGAGGAAAAAGAGAGGAATTATAAAAAGGAAAATATTTTCTTTGGCTTGAAAAATTAAGAATGTTGAAAAGACAAGTTTCTAGGTTTAAGTCGAAGATGCGGAAAACAATTCGGAAAATACCGAAATCGTCCGAAATTCAAGTATCTCGGAACGACCCGAAAATTTTACTAAAAATCAAGAATAACATTTTAAGACTCATGGTGAAATTCGTTTGAAGAAATAATTTATAGTTTTAAAACTAAAAATCCCGGAATCAGTTATCTACCGACTCCGTTGGAATTTTCATAAATTCATAAAATTCTCAGAAAAAGTATTTAGATAGAAAATATGATTCTAAGAAATAAAGTCTAAAGGACCTTCTAGAAATTCCTAACCATTTGTGAATTAAAAATCTGGGAATTGATCAGCGGCACTGGTCGACACCGGTTTTGAAAATATTTAATTAAATTCAGGAAAATTCCAGAAAATCATAGAAAATATATAATATTGGAAAATGATTTTTAAAACTGAAATCGGTCAAATACAGGAAGTAAACCGAAAAATACGATCGAAAAATTGAACACGCAACTAAGTACGTATTCCGGGAACGGGGTATTACACCCGGAGCCTGTACCGATAGTCGATCAAAGACTGACTGTCGTCTTGGGGGCGTGGCGGGGATTGGTCCCAGCCGGCAATGGACCGAGTGGAGTATCACCAGCTGACATCCCACTTGTTGACAACAGGGGGAGAGGTTTGTCTATCCGTCAACAATTTCCTCAAATCAGACCCGATTGGGTCTCTGCAATCGAGTGCAAAGGCTCTTTTGGATCGCACATAGGACGATGTCCTGCTTCTTTTATCCTTGCAGAAGGGATTAGCACTGAATAGTGCTTTGGTTCTAACCTCGCCATAAAGCGAGAGCTTAGTGTTCGACGCACTGAAAAGCGGAGCGCGTTGTGGCGCTTTACCCGCTATGCTGTTGCGAAGGCAATTAGCCTTAGATAGTACTTTGGCTTCAGCTTCGCGGTCATGGACCCTGCGCGTACGCTGTGGTACAGTAGCTTCGCTCGTGAGAACGAGGCCGGCGCAAGGCATTGCTGCTCTTGAATTGGACGACGGTATGATTGCCGTCGTATCTTTATGATTAGAGCAGACAGGCATCCTGCCTTTTTCTTCGCGAGAGAGGCGCGGTATAGGCGTAGCTATGCCTGAAGCTTCGGTTGAAGACTTCTGTTTAGGCTTCCATACCCGCCTTGGCAGAGGAGACTTAGGTTCGCAGGGAACCTGATTAGCCACACGCGAGGCTGAGGGGTGTTGGCAGAATTCTGCTTCCGGTTTCTGATTTGAAACCTTGGTCGTGGAAACCTTCCTATGCTTCCGTGCTCGAAGCATTGGGCCACCCCCAGAGAGGACTTCTTCAAATCTTGCTTGATCGAACTGAACCACCAAGTTCTCACAAGTAAAGGAATCAGACTGCGGACGTGCTTCCTTGTTGCGCCAAATAACCACAGTAGGTTCGTAGAGAACCTTTTCAGTCTCCGCAGAGACTTTCCTTGAAGATTTATCCAGAGAAGCTCTGGCTGCACCGGCTTTTCTGAATTCAGAGTTAGACCCGAAGGTCTTTTCGTCGCATTGCGACACTTGATTCTCGGCAGTGGAGAATTTCTTCCCCAGCGGAGTCGCCATCTTGTTTTCCATTATGTTTGCAAAGGGGGAAAACTTACAAAAAGAGTTTGAGGAGCTAAATTATAAGTATTCTTAAAAAGATTACAAGTAGATCTCCTCAGAGATTCTGGAGAGGTGTGCCGATAGGAGTCTTGTCAGCGCGCGACCACTTTGTCCCTTTGACGATGCGAGCGATGAGATTCCCTTCTCGCCTGGTTCGGGGAATCAGAGAATAGAAGGTTGGTAGAACCCTCTTGCTGCTTCTCAAAATTGCCTCAATAAGGAATTCCTTCTCGCCTGGTTCCGGAGATTCCTTGAGAAGAAGGACGATGTTAGGGTATCAACACCCTGGATAGAGAAAGCAATTCTCTAAAAGGTCTCTGAATTCGAGAGCACACGGTGCGTTATGAAGAAGCCTCTGCTTGTGGAGTCCTCTTGTGTGCATGCCTCTGGTCTCCGTCCGTCCGTCCTCCTTGTGCACCTGGTGGGCTATTTATAAGGAGAGCAAAGGGTATAATCGTCCCTTGAAGATATGGAAACAGATTGAATCGAATCTGTTTGAATCTGGAAAGTAGCCTTGCTGCGAGGCTAGAATCAGCTTCTGCGAAGCTAGAATTGGCAGGTCGGTTGATCTTCTCGATCTGTTTTGATCCTTTCCATATCGTTGGAGGATTTTCCCTGATCTTCTTACTCGTTTTTAGAAGAGTCAAGAGATTGTGGCAATCAACTGCCAAATTTGATCTCTGATTTGATCTTGATTGGATTTGATCTAATTGGATCCGATCTCATATGGAGATTTGATTGGTCAAAGGTTGACCATAGCAGACCAATGGCGGAGCCGTCCGCATTGAGCTTGTAGCGGAGCTAGAGGTAGCTTCTGGCGAAGTCCGAAAGAAAACCCTTTGGCGGAGTTGGAAGTCCTCTGTGGCGAAGTTGCGAGTTAGCTTCCTGGCGAGGCTTTGGATGGCTTCGAGGCGAAGTCGAGTGATATTAGCCTCTCAAGCGAGGCTATCCCTTTGGGCTCATGCGATGCTAAGTGCTAGCACCTTAGACCTGCTGAAGTCTATTTAGAAACAATCCGGGTTCACTGTCTGCTTGCTGGATCAGTGGAGTCCAAGTTGCTTCCTTGTCCCTCGGAGATGGGTGAAAACTGGTCTTCAGCTCGTCTGTCGCTTGTCTTTTGTAAATGTTAACAAGTTTAGACATTGTTCGGACCAATAAGAATCTTGTCTTTTTTAAGTGTCAACACAAGTATTTTAGATTATTCTTTAAATAGAGTACATTTATTGTTGATTATATGATCATTTGGTGACCTATTAGTTTAACGTCATCTATTAAATCATTTATGGATCTTAGAGTATTTAGTTGCGGATTTTTATAGTATTGGGTGTTTGAGTTATTGACGAATTTGGAACCAGAGTTTAAGAATATATGAGATGATACTGTTTTAAATCTGTTAGTAGACTAAGTTAGAGTAGAGTTCGACTAAGGGTTGAAGAGTAGATCAGATTATTGTGGATAGTGATTTCACATATATGTGGCAGATTATTATCATTGATTATTATAATGATGAGGGCTGGATATTTTGGTGATGATATATCAGATAGATACTTGATGTTAAATATATACAAGCCTTAGGTCTGGTTACAGAGATGTGAGTACTTTCCATCAGTTCATATCTAGTTGTATATCACTTGATTCGGATTTAGATATGATGAATTTAGACAGTAATATGTTTGGATCTTGAGATTGGTTTAGTTCTTGTTTGAAGATAAATGGTAGATTTTATGTGTATTAATTATCAGATATTTATTTGGTGATAAATCAGACGAGAAATTAATTTGAATATTGAGAATGGATTAAATATGATCTTACTTTATCAGGAAACTGATTTTCTGATACTTGAATCTGTATATGGACTTATTTAAAGTTGGAGTTGATATGGGATTTATATTCTTTTATCGGATCTTGATTAGTATTTAGATGAGATTGATGATTGATGATAGATAGATTTTGATTATACAAGTGAATATCTTACCTTTAATTTCGATGAATACTATGAGCTGATTATGGATTATTGGTTGTAAGTGTTTTCAGATCTACTCACTTATTAGTTATCAGAGTATTAATGATTTCTGATTGATAACGAGGATTTGATGTAGAGATATTCTAAATTTCATATTGATTGATGATATTCAGTTATTCGATTACAAAGACAGGATTACTCTGACACTGATTACTTAAATATCAATGACTTTACATCTTCAGAGGTTTATAAGTTATCAGTTATTTGTGATTAGTGGCACCTTTGCTATTAGTGACTCTATATCTCTAGTATTCTTCATCAGATATCAGTTATTAGCTGTCAGTTTTCAGTTATCAGATACCAGTTTTTAGTTGTCAGTTATCAGCTATTATTGACATCAGCAGTTGTTGGAGATATTCAGTTATTAATACCTTTAATAATAACTTATATTATTGCATATTAATAAAAGATACTATTACCCGAGAAAAAGGGGTAACTGCCTGATAATACATGTCATGTATTTTGAAAGGACTTGTGATGATTAATCGAGTTTTGGGTTCCACCATGGGGAATCAAGGTAGTACTGCCTTCCTAATTATTCAGTTGCCAATTGTCATGACTTTGCCCAGATTACAGTGTCACACCAGTTGTCTTTTGTGTGGGATTGTGGTCTCAGTTATTAAGGTTTTATGGCCAGTCCTGATTCAGCACCAAGCGTGTTAGACTATGATACCGAGCATGCATGATACTCTTCTTAAACACATACACTATATTGGCAGGCAGTTACACAAACGATAACCTTTTTTGATATGTGGGAAAACAGTTGTGGTATGGGACGCAACTATGTATCACATTAGTTAAGTTAATAATAATCAAAACATATGCTAGGATATACATATTTGATATCAGTAGTTATTTTACAGTGATGAGTTATCTTTTATATACAACTTTATTTATAAAATTCTTTATACTGTGTTTTCATAATTAGTTTTATCCAGTATTTACATGGTAGTATTGTAGCATGTTTACACGTATTATACACATGCGCACTTTCTTCATTTTACCACTCATTAGGTTACTTTCTGACGACCCTAGATTTGCGCATCCAAGTATAGGATATTTTACTCTATTGATCAGGTGTTTCATGAGGATTATACGCATTACGAGGAGCCCTGAGTTTCTCTGTTGATTACTGGTATTCTCACTTCCGTTCTATTCTTGTTGTTCCCTCTGGTTCCATATATATCAGACTCAGTATTTATTCCATTCCTTTATTCATGTGTTATCATGTGTGGATATTATATATATTGTTGCAGTGATAGCAATTCAATATAGTGATTTATTTAGCTTGTTTATGTTATTTAAGATTTAGCGTATATACATGGGGTATTCTCCTTACGTATATGCGCCACCGACTCTCGTCGCGTCTCCGCTCTAGCATATTTTGGAAAGCGAGGCGTGACAATAAGTTTTTTTTAAGATAAAATCATGACGTAAAAATACCTAGTGGTTCGTTAAGAATTTATCGAAACATTCCCAAGTAGAAGGGTAAAATTTGTGTAAAAATACTCTTACACAATTTGCTCCTTAAAGAAAAAAATAAATAGAAAAATGAAGCCACCAGAACGCCCTTTGCTCAATTGCGGCTTCTCTCCTCCACCATTGATGTGTCATCTGCTCTCGGTCACGTCCAACCCTTGGTCGGACCTTCTGCCAGCGCCATCACGACATTGCAACTCGCATCCGGTCATTCCACGATCATAGCCCCACCAACAAGAATGTGGCATCCCCTTTCACCGCACTGGAGTCATATGCAACTCAGCATCGGTCCTTCCATAGTCGGTCACTGTCGACACAATATCTGCAGCTCTGATCTGGTCATCCCAAAAAGGCAAAATATGTTGAAAAGAGGAGAGAGAGCACTCATTGGAGAAAATCTTCTTTTCTTTAAAAAGATAAAGATTATCTTTTTTTACAAGATTTCAGAACCCGAAATGTTTTTCTCCCTTTAATCCCTTAAGCAGGCTTTGTGTGGGGTTCCTAGTTGTGCAATAGCTACACAATGATTTTGTGTTTTCCTCGACAACAATAACTATGCTTAAGTTGATCCAAAAGCTTTTGAGACTGATGTTAAGGTCATATATTGTGATCAGAATAGTCCATATTGAAAGCAAAGTATAAGTGAAGTACATATAAATGTGAAGCTAAGTATCTACTTCTCAGTTTAAACTTTAGAGTTGTGTATCTTGGACTCTATTGTGTCTTCGCTAGTTTATCTCCAAAGGGTTAGTTCGTCATTGGCCATCACTCTCTCTCTCTTACATGAAAAAACAAGAAGATAGATAGAAAAGATAATGTGTATGTGGTAAAACTTTTATCTAGAATGGGAAAAAGAAATCATTTGTATGTCAAAAAGGAAAAATGACTAAGAAACTTCTTTATCCAAGATACCATGGGGATTATATGCACCCTTTTTCTTCCAATAGGAAGAACCTCTTTGCTTGTAACTCAACGAGTTAACATAGCTAGCACAATGCCTATCCTTGTACTCAAGACAAGATAACCATTGAACTTTCAAAACAAAATGCAACACATGTTGAGAAGAAGAGAAGAAATGTTGCACCTAGCAAACACCCACATTGGAGAACTGGATCTTCTTTTTGCTTCAAGAAGTTAATTTGACAAGACTTTTGGACCTCAACATTGCCAAGTTTGAGTTGGGTTCTCTCAACTCTCAAGTCCACCTCCCTCAGTTGAGCACAAAATTTGTGTGTCAACTTGTAATCTCGACAGCCTCCTGATAGATTGGATTCCACAACAGCTGTGATGGTAGCTAGCCCTTTGCTTCGCTTTGATTTTGGAATAACCCGAGTGCCCAAAATAAGCTTCTTTCGTTTTTAGTTCAGCCTCTTCAATGTGAACATCATGCATGATCCAAAACAATATCGCAATAGAAAGATACTGTCTTTTGAATGTATAGGTCCTTCTCTCGAAATGGAATTATCTTCTTTTGAAATTACCACAAGTCATTACTCATGTTCTTTTCTTTTCTCAAGAAGGAGTCCTCTACTAAACATAAAACTCGAGGTTGGAAAAACTATACAATAAGAGTTGAATAGTTCAGAAGAATTTTGATGAAGATACCCCATGACTGCTCGAGAATAACTATAAGCTGCGCTTTCAGGATTTACGCTATGTATCATATTTTCTGCGTGATTTTGCAGGGTAAATATTGAGAAAGAGTTCTCAACTTAGAAAGAAAGGTTTAACTTTGGTAGAATACTCGATATGACTGTGCGAGGACCGGATAAATATTTGACAAATTAGGGTTCTCAAGTTAGATATAAAGGTTCAAATCTCAGACCTAACAGATGAAGACAGTCAGGAAGGTGGTGCAAAGATTCAACAAAATTCAGGAGCAACCTTTATAAATGTGAATGCCTTGCAGGATGTGACAATTTGAGACTGAACCGCAAAACCTTGTAGAAATCAAGAGAGAGTGGCTCACTGCAGTCATGAACCCTAACCTTCCAATCATTTGAAATGTAGTAGTCAGATATTTCAATGTATTAGATGAATACATGATGAGAAATGATGAGTTCAATTTCAGCAACTTCCCACTGATCATAGTAAGTGATTCTGGAGACTTGGACACATGAAGACAGTGAGAAAGAGTACATGTGAATGCCTTGTGTAAGATTTGGTAATTGAAATTGAAGCTCAGAGCCTTTAAAGAATCAAGTTGTCTAAAGATGCTGAAATTTCCAGCAGAACATTGCATGATGACATCCAGTAGGATTGGCAGTCCACGCACCTGACAATGGTTCATAAAGTTCAATGTACCAGATTTGAAGTAAGATTTTTGTAGTCTAAGATTCCAAGTTACCCTGAAAAGCAAACAGCGATAGAAGAGAACCCAGGTGGACTGAGACAACATCTGCTGAGTAAATGTGAAACTGATACTGATGGTTTCTGCATCAAACATGATGTGGAAGTCTCCGGGTTTGCAAACGCGTTTTGCATTCCTTCGCTTTGGTCTGAAAACCATCACTGAGAACAGAAAATGAGATTGAAGGGATCGATGTCATGGACTTTCAAGTTCAAATTCAGGAATATTGCACCAAGACAACAGTTATGAATACAGAAAAATGACATCAATGAAATTGATCAATGATTTAAGCAACAAACTCGAAGAGAAGGCAAAAGGAGCCTGCAACAGGTAAGAACTCAGGTAGCAAGAACCTCAGTTTTTGGTGAAGGTTACATCTGCACAAGTAAAACATCACCATCTAACTCTTCCTCCGTTAAGTAGCAGGAGCAAAACCTTTTTGTGAGCTAGAGAGACAAATCATTAACATCCACACTTCCTCCAGAGAATAGTAGGAGCAAAAACTTAGTGTAAGCTATTGTTGCAATCATTTAATATCTACACTCCACCAAGTGAATCGAAAATTGTTTGTGTGAGCTCGTGATGCAATCATTTAAGATCCACACTTTATTGAGAGTAGTAGGAGCAAAACCTCGGGTTTGAGCTAGTGATAAGCTACAACTCATCTCCCGGCCATGCTCAACCCAGCATTGCATCCTAAAAATAAGACAGAAAATAAATTAAAATGCTCCGAAATGCACTGCATGATGAGTAGCAAAAGCTGAGTATAAACAAATTTATTTATCCCGAATTCCTGTACTAACAGTTTCAAAAGAGTGCACAGAGAAAAAGCACAATATCTTGTTCCTTGATGAAATGAAAG
This sequence comes from Agave tequilana, assembly GCA_038442645.1. Taxonomy (NCBI): domain Eukaryota; kingdom Viridiplantae; phylum Streptophyta; class Magnoliopsida; order Asparagales; family Asparagaceae; genus Agave; species Agave tequilana. The sequence goes on along the minus strand of JAVJIF010001336.1, from coordinate 7,039 downwards.
GAAATAACATGATTACATACCAATTAATTTGTAGATATATTTTCATGAGAGCAAATCTAGAAAATTCCTGCCAAATTTTCCTAGTAAAATAACATGGAAACTAGAAACAAAAAATAGCATACATTTGGAATCCTTCACTGCAGAAAAGATCAAAGTAACCTCTTTACAATTTGGTTCTATTTCTTGACATAAAATACTTCTCAATATCTTGGTATTTAGCCGGTGACAACATCAGCACCATAGACAGCAAATGTTCATGATCACGGGACGTATCATACCCCCTGTGAGCATTCACCCTAACAAGAGAAGCAAAAATTGAATGCTGAGAAGTTTGCTAATATCAATCTTCCTTCAACTTGCTGGAGTCAAACATCTGCAGAGCAAATAGATTTCAGATCAATCACAGGGTCACCATAATTAAAAGTCAAGAAAATAAAAGAAGGTTTTTTTTTTTTTTTTTTTGGTTTTGTTGGGGTGGGGGGTGGGGGGGGGGGGGGGGGGGGGTGTGTTGGGCGGGAGGGAAGGGTGTTTAACAGAGAATTAACTGCATATTGGAAAAATCCAATCAGACTGAATTTTTTTCCCCTCTAATCCAAGTTGTGAAAAGGATAAAGAAGAGTTTGAGAAGCATCATTGTCTATCCAAACAAAACATAAAATTGGTAAAACTGCAGGGCAAACTGTTGCTTGCAAACCTATAACTACAACTTAAATAAACCACATTTTAAAAACTTCAAATCCAAACAGGCCACCAGCGGTCAGTTTTGACTATGTCTAGTCTCATTTCTTGGTTTAGAACTGACATAAAAAGCCTTCAAATCTGAGGAAACTATTATTTCACAAGAAGTTTCTGTTGGCCCAGAGGCCCTTCACTCTAGTTTTAATGATGATTAACTCATGTAGTTATAGTTTACTAATAATCTTGTGATATTTAATTTCAGATATTTGATCAAGTTAATAGTAGGTGATTAGCTTCAACAAAGGAGTTTTGAAGCTTTCACATGTTGATTCAAGAGCTCGAGCGTCAAGATCGCATCTACTACTCGGTTGGAATCAATCTCGTTTTGGATCGCGTTTGGATCGAGTCGACTTGGAGAAGGAGTTCTACAAGAAGATCTCGATATTGTGTTTAGTTTAGAATGTTTAGATCATTGTAAAGATTAGATAGTGTTGATATGCTCAAGTTCACAATACACACACATGTTTTAAGTATGTTGGTTTTCGGATTTCGGTTTAACCGATATTGGATTTCTAATCAAAAACATAGATATAAATCTTTATATGTATATTGGATTCTATCCATATACAATATGCCTCAAAGCTGTTTCAATATCATGTTTTTGTATTTACATGTGTTTTGGAGAAAATGGTTTTCCATTTTAAAAATCTAAGTTTGGATAATACCGATTTTGTATTTAAGGCAAAATTTCAATATCACAAAAATGGTTCAAAAAGTTTGTAATATGTGTTGAATTTTTGTCACACATATTTGTATTTCAAAGATAATATAAGAACATATTTTTGTGAAATTTATGTGACTTTATGGGATTTATTTGAAGTTAAAAAGCTAAGTTTTTAAATCCCTAATTAGCTGGACTGGCCTTCTGCCGGTCGACCAAACGGTCGACCGCTGCAGAAGTCGGTCGACCGGTCCGGTCGACCGACGTGCACAAGCGTGCACACCAGCTTGGGCTGGTGGGCCGGTCGACCGGGCAGTCGGCCGTCCAGAGAGTTCTGCTCTCTGGAAATGGCCCCGGTCGACCAGCAGAGAGTAGCTGATCTCTGTTTCCAGTCCCGGTCGACCGAGCGGTCGACCAGTGGCTCAACGGTCATAAAAATGACCGTTGGCCGATCGACCGGAAGGTCATTTCTGACCTTTCCTGGCTGCCAACGGGCAGAATTTTTGGGGCTATAAATACCCCTCATTTGAGCTGGTTTTAGACAAGAATTTTAAGAGCAAAATTTTCTATAATTCAGCAAGGTTTTAAAAGAGTTTTTGTGCTAAAAGATTTGATCTTTATTTGTTTTTAAAGGGTTAGAAAAATCAAGAAAGGAGAAGTCTTTGGGAGTTGTTTTTTAGCTTCATTTGTATAGCTATTCTAGAAGTTTTCCTGAGAGTTTTTCTTTGTGATTTTGATTTCCAAACTCTTTGTTTTTTCTCACACTTGAGCTATCTATCTATCCTATCTATTAGGATCTATTTTGTGGGGAAATTGGTTTGTGGTTATTGATACCACCAAGAGTTGTAAACCTTCCATGCTTTGTGATATCCCTCTAACTAGAGGTGATTGTGTTGATCTCTCTCTAGTGATGTGATTGTGAAAGTTGTGTTGGTATCCCTCTTAGTGAGAGCTGATTGTAGAGTATTGCTTTGAGCCTTATCCCTCTTGTGTGAGGTTGATAGTTTGTTTGACTTAGTGTCCATCCCTCTAAGTGTAGAGGTGATTTGTGTTGTGTCTTCCCTCTTGTGTAGAGGTTGTATTTGTTGGAGAAAGGAGTTGTGTACTCCTAATTGTATTTGCCCAATCCTCAGTAGAGATTCCTGTGTGGGAAGTCCTGTGTGAACACTATAATGGAAATCCTTCTGTGTGAAGGCGGGACGTAGAGTAGTGGCTCGAACCTCGAACATATCTGGTGTTTGCGTTTGATGCACTATCTCTAAACTCTCTATCTCTCTCTCTTATTTTGTGCATTACATCATATTATTCATATCATATGTATGCTTGGGTTTTGTTTATGTGTCATACTTGTGTTAAACCAAGAGAGCTTCATATAGCATCTCAACTCTTATTCAGAGGAATCAAAAGGAGTTAGTCCAGAGCCCTTCACCGAGAATTCGGCTACATTCTTTGGTTACACTAAGTGTGTTGCAATTAGTTTTTAAATTCCGTATTATTTGTCATTAGATTAGTCATACACCTATTCACCCCCATCTAGGTGTATTACAATTGGTATCAGAGCCTAAGCTCCTGATATTAGATTTAACCACCTAGAGTGAGATCTTGGTTAGCTAATCTAGATTTGCATTTGCACGCTTATTTCTTTACTCACACACTCATGGATTATCTTGCACCTCCCATATTTGATGTTTCTAACATTGATATGTGGAAGCATAGGATGAGTATGTACCCAAAAACCCTAGTTTGTCATACTTTCCTTTCCGCTATCAAGAAATCTTATCTTAATAATAGCAAGCATATAGAAGCCAATGCACAGCCCTAACGGCACTTAGGAGCACTCTAAACAAAGAACATTTGTCTATGGTTTCTCATTGTGATTCCGCCTTTGCAGTGTGGAACACCTTGACCTCTCCAAAGCTTCAAACGCCAAACATTGTGGAAAAGGAATCTAGTGAGAATGAATCCGAACAACATTGCTACATAGTCTAAGGGAATGACTCCCTTGAGGTACATTCGGAAACTCAACTAGATGATAGTGCTAGTTCTTCCAGTGATGATTTTATTGATGTCGATGCATTGAATGAAGATTTTTCATTGTTTGTGAAAAATTGTTAGAAAAATATAAAGCTTTAAAAAAGAAAAGTTTTGGACTTAATAAAGAAAATAAGGATTTGGTTTCAAAACTTGATTTGGCTTTGCAATAAAGGGATGAGATTTCAAGTGAACGTGACTCTTTGAAATCCTAACTTGAACTTGCCCTAAAAGAAATGAAATCTTAAAAGTAAAAATGACTGTGATGAAGTTTTGAAGAAAAATGAAGTACTATCTTCAAAACTTGTTTTGTTTTAAAAGAAAATGATTCCTTGAAAAACAAGATTATTTCTATTTCAAAGAAATTAGATTTGATTTCTAATGAAAATATTTCTTTGAAAAATGATTTAGATACTCATGTTTGCCATGCTAGTGTAGCTTCATCATCTAGCACATCTATTGCATGCTCCACCTATTCTTCCATTATTAAAAATGATATTTATAATTTAAAGAAGATATTGATTGTTTGGTCTCCACTTTGAGCCAATTGCCATTAACCACACACGTTTAGAATCCATTTTCGCAAGAAACAAGTTCCTCCTATGCATGCACACAAATCACGGCATACACATGCTCCTCACGTTCATACACATAACACAATGTATGCTCATGTGTACACTTGTACACATTGTGGACGTAAGGGCCACCTTGTAAAGTTTTGTTATGATAGAGTACAAAATGAAAATTTTGTAAATAGATTTGTTTGGGTTAGGAAAGGAGCTAACCCCCATGGACCCAAAAGAGTGGGTATCAAAAGCTGATCTTATTTTATTTGATGTAGGTGTGAGGTCTCACATGACGTGAGATGCATTGGTGCCTTGAGGTGTATGCGTTCCGTGCTAAACGTGACAATTTTGGACCGCATCACTTTCAAGAGGAGTTTGGTAGGACATCATGGTTTAGAGACATAGAGATGTGCCCTCTTAATTTTTGATAACTATCTCTTACTCCTTTATGTTTACATGCTTTTAGATTATTCATTTTTAACATGTCATGTTTTAATGCTCGTTATGCCATATGCCATGATAATTAGACTTATGACATACATATATAGTAATTGAGAGACACTCATGTTTTATGAGACTTATATTTAGTGTTCTCACTATAGTTTAGCTATTGTGTATATCATAACTCTAATAGCATGTGCATCTACATAATGATCATATTGGTTTTTGTTTATGATTTTCGCACTTCATGTTTTGATTACATGTTAGATATAGCTTCATTAAAACTTGTATATATACTTGTAAACTAGTGAGCCACAAATAGATTATTATATGTTTGTACTTGATTGCTCATTTATACTCATTAGATGTACTAGTATAGCCTAGTTTTGATGATTAATGCATTTCAAACTTGTATTCCCTATTTTTGAACATGTTTTGTATGAATATGTATTTAACTTCATGTATATGTCAATTTTGCCAAAACTTTAAGATATACATGTATACCCTTGAATCATTTGCGTTTCATGCAAAATTCTATTATGGACTCAATTGTGTTTAGATATGTATGTATACTTCTAGTTTTGACAAAACATACATATGCCTTGAAATTGGATTATTTGGTGAAAATTAAATTTTTCATGTTTTTTTGTTTATAAAGGAATTTCATATTGAGCCTTATTGCCTATTCCCATGGTTATGTGTTTCACATCATTCTTGTACACTCACATTACTTGATGTTTTCTCATGACTTTGTTTTCGTGAGTATTATATGTGCTATATAGACCTTGAGTGCCGATGATCGTGTGACTTGCATATTTTTCATGGAATATATTCTTGTTTATTCCTTACTTGAAGGATTTCGTACTAGTTTTCAAGTTTATCATAAAACTAGTTGCGTATTTCTTCATTTGGAAGAAGTTTTCAAGCTTGTCAAACTTATTTTCAAATCTTACTTTTAAAAACCCCTTCCATTGAAGGGTGGTTAGATAGGCGACCATGCCTTGTATGCTCAAATTAAAAATCATTTTTAACTTGTGCATGATAGGGTGGTCTTTATGAGTTATACACTTGATCCTCATTGTGTTTTCAATTGGTATCACAATTAATATCTATTTTGTATGCTCATATTTATTTATATATATATGCTTCAATTTCAAATAGTATCAATTTCGATTGGTATTTAATTTTTTATACATATATATGTGTTTTGATTGTGCTTACTATATCTTTATATCTTAGAGCACAAATGTTGTTATGCTAAGCTTGATTAGTCCTTAATGACAATTATTTTTCTATTGGTATCTATACAAGCTTATGCATCGTTTTCATTAGCATTTCATAAAGAGGGAGAAAATTCATGTTTTTACCTTTCAATTGGTTTTATTTTCAATTAGTATCTTACTCCCACTCTTTATGTTGAAAAATGATATTTGTCAATTGATATCTTAGTTTTCAATTTGTTTCCTACGCTCCTAATGAAAAATATTTTCAATTAAAATTGTTTCAATTTTCAATATTGGTATCAAGATATTAATTGGTATTATTCTCTATTTGGTATCTTTATTGCAAAATGATTTTAGTGTTTACCAAAAAGGATTAGTTTATATTTTTCAATTGGTATTATACTTCATTTTATATTGGCATCTTTATTGAAATGAATTGTGTTTCCTAAAATGAATTAAAAACCAAATTTATTGAAATTGGTTTTGATGTTGAAATTGAAAAATGTTTTATTTTTCATTTGGTATCAATACTTACAACATATATATATATATATATATATATATATATATATATATATATATAATATATATATATATTCTTACATTTAGTTATCAAAATTATAAAATATTTTCAATTGGTACTAATCTTTACAATTGGTATCAAGACTTACAATATATATATTTGTTTCAATTGGTATAAAAAAACTCACAATGTTTCATTCTCTATTGGTATCAAAACTTTACAAGATGTTTTCAATTGGTATGTTTTGGTACTTTAAAATTTTTGTGTAGATTCATGTTGAATGTATCTCAAATTGAGGAGCTTAACCGCTCTTCTTTATGCCGTACACGTGTGTAGTAGAAGTTTCACAGTCGTCCGTTTATACATTGCATATTATGCTTTATGTGGTTAGGGTTTAGTCATCTCTTTTCATATAATGCATGTTATGTAGGGGGAGTTAACTTTACTCTCTCTTTTTCATGAATGTATATCGCATATAGATATACCTTTATTGTTTGATTTAACAAAAATAAGAATTTTTTACTTTATTTTTTGCCCCTTTGTTGCTGATTGACAAAAAAGGGAAGAATGATTTTGAGTTTATATGCATGTACTAGCATGATGATTCTTTTGTTTACTTTTACAATTGATATAAGAGCAATTATTATCAAAGCATGTTTATTCATGTTTATTATGTATATTTATGCATGTTTATGTTAAGCATTCATTGCATATCTTTATTGTTTTTGCTATGCATGAGTTAAGGGGGAGCTTCTATGAAGCTTAACTTTAACCATGCATATATAACTCCATGAGTTTTTGTCATCATCAAAAGTGGGAGATTATTTGGCCCAGAGGCCCTTCACTCTAGTTTTTG